>JAWHQN010000158.1:158622-235804 GCA_033220385.1 Triplophysa yarkandensis
CATATTGCAAGTGTTTAGTATTTAACATTTTTATCGAGTATCAAGTTACCAATTTTGATCCCTTTGTACAGGTGATACTCACCCGGCATCAACCCTTTCCGTCCTCGTTTATTTAATGATCTCTGGAATATCACTTATTTAAAAATCCTATTTCATTCTGAATTAAAGAACAGTTTATATGTTTTCCTGGGTGTAAAGTGTTTGGGAAAATTCTTAATGAACTAATGACTATAAAAGACTAGAATGTGTTGGATATTGCTCATCAACCATTACACAATGCAAGATGTCATCATGATTTACACGATAAAAACCACCAGATATCTCCTTTGACATGGTTAGCAAGATATAAAACAGAAAAATAAAAAATAACATGTGCGTGTTACTGTTAAGTCTTTCAAAAAATGATATAAACTAGCACATCTGTTTTGGTGTTTCAGAGAACGAATGTAAAACATTAAAAAACACATGCAACAACAAACACATTCTTTAAACTTTTTTATTTATTTGTCAATTATTAATAATAAAAGATTGATTAATACAAAGTACTTATGATTAACATAATGATCGGTAACCATTTTTTATATACATTTAAATATATTGTTGTAAAAGTAATAAGATAGTTATAGATTAATAAAAGTAAAAGAGCTTTCAAGCTGAGCATCAACAAAACAGATTTCATGTGTAAATAGCTTTCATTGAACCATTGTCTTGCCACAGAAAGTGGCATAACGTACATTTTTATCATAAAATGTCTTGTTAAATAATGTTTTGTATTTTTACACAAACACAGAACGTCCTTTAATGCATCTTTGTTTATTATGATGAATAGTAGCTTTACAGAAAAATACTTTATGAACTCATTGTTATGATAACTGTTAATAATCACAATTGAGCATCTTGACGCATCTTCCTGTTGGGCTGCACAAACATTAAGACAAAGATGAATTATTAAGAAACAAAGTAAAAGAAATGTTTCTGTTTTTAATGTATTGACTTACACTTACTGTGAGTGTGTCGTACAGGTCAGAGGATCTGGTTTGAAGATCAAGGCCTGTATATGTTTGGTCATCATCATTCTATAAAGACACAAAAGATCAGAGACACCACACACACTAAGATAAAGCATTTATGAGAAAAATATATTTTCTCTGCTCATCTCACCTTTGGTTTGGGGTTAGAAGTTTCTCTTCTCCAACTCTTTCTTCTGCTGTTGAAGAATAATATGATTTGCAGAATTAAAGAATAATATGATTTGCAGAATTAAAGAATAATATGATTTGCAGAATTAAAGAATAATATGATTTGCAGAATTAAAGAATAATATGATTTGCATCTTGTTAACAGAACTGGAATTATCCACCGCTCTTAAATGAAATCTAGTACTTTTGGTTTGTTTCCCTTGCACATTTGATATTGATGTCAGATGTTTTGAGCACTATTTAAAGTGTTGATTCTGTTTTTTTTTATTCATTAATGAGATTCAGAAACTGTGAAAATAAGACATATTCTTACCAAATAAATATCACAATGATGACAATTAAGGATATTCCAAAGATTCCAACACAAAGCCCAACTCCGAAACCTACATAGGAGACTAAACACACAAAGCAGATATTATGTGAAAAGTGTTAAACTATCATATGACAATAAAATGGACAGTTTCACATCATTTCTCTCTATGTTTAACGTGAATATAATGCACTGCAACATTAAAATCTTGTCATTGAAAAAAGAATGACTCCATAACTACTTACCTGAGACACCTTTAACCGTGAGAGATACAATATCTGATCTCTGAGATCCAAGTTCATTCTGAGCCACACAATAAAACCATTGAGTGTGATGTGGTGTGATGTTAGTGATGCTGAACATCTGTCCAGATCCAACAGATGATGTTTGATTCTCTTTAAACCAGCTGATATTGGCAGGAGGATTTGATTCACTTCTGCAGATCAGATTCACTGAATCACCTTCCACTATTACACCTGAATGACTCACTAGAACACGAGTGTTCTCTGGAGGATCTGTTGAAAGATTGTATTGAGATTATCGGTGATCATCAATCATGTTGAGATAATAATAGAAGAATAAAGTGTGATCTTACAGATGACGTTGAGACGTCTTGGAGGTGATGTGAGATTGTGTCTCTGTACAGCACAGCTATAGTCACCTGCATTCTCTCTTCTTACTGACCTCAGGATGAGTTGAGGATTATCTGTGTCATTTAATGTCCGTGTGTTTCTAAACCAGATGAATGTTGATGTGTCAGTTAGACTGCAGGTGCTTGTACACGTCAGAGTCACTGAACGTCCCTCTATCACTCTCTCAGCATCAGACATCACCTGAAGATCTGAACACAACACAACACAACGCTCTCATACTCATCCTGTTACATTATTATCATCAAACACTCATTCACTCTCACCTGTGATCTCAAGACTCACTCCAGGAGCACCAGTCCATTTCCCTTCAGGTCTATCAGTGATGAATCTGAAATAATATATCTGTGAATCTGTGAGTCTCACATCAGTCAGTTTGACGCTGCAGTTGTGATCTTTATCTCCCAGATACTCAATCCTCTGACTGTATGTAAAGTCTTTAGACAGATCGGGAAAATCAGAAATGTCGGTGTTTGTCCAGAACACTTCTGTGATCTGATATCCAGCAGGATAAGAATAAGTGCACTTTATAGTCACTGTTGAACCCTTTAGTGCACAGATGTGTGAAGGGCTGTAAGACACACTCCACTCACCCCAAACACAAACTCCTGAAACACACAAACACAGCAGTTTCTGATAAAGCAGAACTAGTCTTGATAAAAGTGTGAAGATGTTTTTCTCACAGTTGTGGTTGGAGAGTATTGAAGAAAAGCAGAACTGAACAACTGTAGCACAAATCTAATGACGAAGAAAGTACAAATGTTAAACAGATAATAAAGATGTATTGATCACATGATTGAAGATGAGGGATGTTTCCTGTAGCTCAGGGGTTAATACATGGTGTTAGATACATTCATAGGTTGATTGGTTCATTGGTTTGATCCCAGGAATACTCCGAATCAAATGTATAGTATAATGCAATGTAAGCAAAGATGTATAGTAACAAAGTAGAACGACTTCACTGGTGTAAATAAGTATCAAATGGCAGTAATCTGTACTCTACTTGAGTGTTATTCTTTTCTCCTCCTTGGACTTTTACTTGGGTACAATAGTTTCGATGAGTTTAGTACTTTTACTCTGGTCCATTTTTTAGGTGATGTATCGTTGCTCGTTACGATTCTAAAAATGTTTGGAGTCATTTCGAACCCATATTATCACTGTGAGAGCAGTAGATGACTTTATCACTGAGAAAATCAAGGGATCAAGAAGACTATGCATGCTCTCATGCTGCCTTTAGCTCTACTTCCTGTCTGCACTGAAAACACGTCTTCATTGTTTCGAGATGAAAAAACTTAAGTACTAACGGTTTAAATAAAAACAAGAGTGATCTCCCTAAGTATATAATCCAACATTGATATATAGTATAGGAAAGTAATGTAACAGCTCTCTATGCTTTTAAATAAACCTTGCGTATTGCAATTTATAAATTCGTTTATAGAACGGTTAGTTCCATTTCTTAGTTTTGATTGGTAAGCAGCTGTGTATTAATCATGATATGGCACTGCCATGAGCACTTCACCCAACGGGTCTGTGTATCATTGAGCCCACTTTGTAACCACCAAGGCCGGACTGGCCATCGGTCATCGCGGACATTTTTTTTTAAATGGTATAAACTATTAAAAGGTGGTGGATTGGCCAATTGGTCATGATCGACTCTGGGCTGGACCAATTACAGCCGAGGAAGTAAGATAACACCTCCCCCTTGCTTAAGCAACGACTTTCATTGCAGATCACAAACAAACACAAGAAAGTGGACAGCAAAAAGTGAAAAGGGGCTCCTATAAAATCAGGGCCAAAAAGTGAAAAGCCCTTAAAATGTGTGAAGATAACACGTGGACCACTGCATTAACATTAGGAAGTGATGGAGGCCAGCAGGTGGATGAGGGAGAGGTGGGGGGGGGGGGCAGACCAGAGGTGTCAGGTAAACCGATCTTCAGGTTAAAAGAAATGAACTGCGGCGTATCTGGGTCAGATAAAAACCAAGTTTAGGTGTATTTTATTTTCATTGTGCTTGCTTCAGTCAGTTACATGATGGATTTTCCATGCTTCTGGGCAGGTGCTAGGATGTTACTGGTTTTGTTCATAATGTTAGTTTGTAGGGTTTCGAACCGTCCCTTAACAAAAGGAACGTCACGTAGTAAGAAAAAGTATTAGGCGTTCCGTATTGATTGGTTATTTTGATTGACAGGAGTTCCGTCCAATCAGCTGCGCCTGCTCCGGCCACACAAAATCCCTATCTATTCCGGTTTGACTGAATTGTCCTTGTGCTTTCTGACTTGTTGTTTTGTTGTGTTTTATGGTTTGCTGTTTTGATTTTGAAATTGTTTTTTGTTTTTGTTATTTGTTTTCCGATTTGTTGTCTTGTTCTGCACTTCTCGGCCACCGTACGTACTTCAGCTAGACTGGAAAAACACACAAAGCAGGAGTTCTTCTGTCTTTACACTGCACAGCTGCTTCTTCTCTCACTCTCTGCCCCTCCCCTCTCCTGTTATTTATTCAACTATAAAACTGACAATAATGTTCGGCTTTTCTGTCACCAGTCCCGTATCTCTATCGTTTATGTATCGCCCACTGCGCTCTAGAAAGAGGAAACCAGTGGATGTCGTGCTAAACACAAGGAGCACGTTTAATAACTTGTTGTTAGAGTTGTTTAATAATACTTTTAATACGAGCCGATGTTTGCTGGAGCCACATCTGTAAAAACATCTGATCATAATATCGATTTGGATATCTGGTGAAGATGAAACCACGAGATGTCCTTACTGAATCATCAGAGCCGAACAGGTGATGGAGAAACAGGTTTTCCTTTTAGGTTACATGAACGAGTTGAAGAGAAGTTATGAACTGTTTCTGAGAGACACCAGGATGGTATTCTTCAACTGTGCAGGGGCGGCTCTAGCATAGTTTTGCCAGGATGCCAGGGAAGGCATTAACAGGAAAAGGGGGAGAGAAATACTCTTTTTACTCTCATTTAAAATGTCTGGCTTTAAATAAATAATTATCTGAATCTTATAACCGGGTCATAAATCCATTATCGTAAATAGTAAATTGTGAGAACAGTAAAAGTCTACTATACACCCCAGAAAGCTATAGGACTTTTTCCTTTGAAATGGTACCATCTGTACAATCTGCAGTTCTGATGACAGAAAGATGTTGAATCTATTTAATAATGGCAGAAACCTTAATTGAATTCTGCGCTTTTATTTTACAGGTGCATTCAATTAAGCATCATGGGGGTGGGGGATAGTTCCTACTCTTTTATGCGACTTGACAACTCTATTGGATAGGTATATTTTAATATTGATTAGGTTGTTTTGTATTTGAGCGTTCTTTATTTCCTTTTGAAAACAACGATGAGGCACAATGCTTACTACACTAACAATGATAAGGCTACACTTGTAGATATAATCTAGATGGAATAGAATTAGGATTAACCAATAGATGTGATGCTGCACATCAACATAAAAGTTGATTGGATTTAAAAGCAGACTAACTGCTGTAAGTTTTTGTCTTTTCTACATAAATATATCATTAAATTGTGTATTTGTTTTATTCTTTTTAATGCTGAAATGTATCAGAAAATTGGTTGAATTCTTGTGAATGCTAATTGCCTGGATAAAAAGAATGAGAGCTCACATTTGTCGCTATGGATAAAAGCATCTACCAGAACGCATAAATGAAAATGGGATTCCAGCTCACAAAAATGTATAAGAATGTTTCCTAGAGGTTTTCCGTGTCTTTGGAGACGTTTTTAAAAGCATTAAAAATGTCCCGGTTTTTCAAAAGTTACCACCATGGTGATCACTGTTTACTTGAGTTGTAGTCTTGACCCGTTTCTTTACAAATTCGGATCTGAGGTATTCAGAAAATGTTCACTTGGAAGTAATGGTAATGGTACTGTAATATGTTCTGGTCCTCGCTCTGGTTACCGTGGTGATGAGATTCATAGCAGATTATCATCACTCAATGGCTGGATGTCTAAGTAATGCCCACAGAATAACATTGGTTATATTGATAACTGGACACGTTTTTGGGGCAGACCTGACCTATTGAAACGAGATGGTCTCCACCCCTCCTGGCATCTCTTCTGTCTAGAAATATGGAACATAACAGTCTTAGAGTTTATCCTCGACTAACTGGAGCCCAGGTCATGCAGCAGACAAACTGGCTTAACCCACTGTCTGCTGGCCGTCTCACATCACAGAGGTCAGTTAACTCTCAGCACATAGAAATTCTTTCTCCTAGATATCACTCCATCAAGACTGTGTCTGTTCCCCAAACTAGAAAATACAAAAAACGTACAAACGTGTTTAAAGTAAAAATAAAAACCTGATTGAGGTTCAACAAATAAAAAACAGCTACACTTCTGATAAAGAAATGATAAAGCTTGGTTTATTGAATATCAGATCCTTTTCTAAGAAATCACTTTTCGTAAATAATATGATCACTGATCATCATTTAGATGTGCTTTGTTTGACAGAGACCTGGTTAAAAACTGATGATTACATTATTTTAAACGAGTCCACCCCACAAGACTACTGTTATAAACATGAGTAAAGGGGGAGGTGTTGCTTCAATATATAACAATATTTTTAAAACTTCTCAGAGGGCAGGATTCAAGTATAACTCGTTTGAAGTAATGTGCTTCATATAACACTACCCAGAGCAACAAATGTGAATGATAAATCACTTTTGATGTTTGTTATTGGGTTTAGACAACATGTTTCAGGACCCACCCACTGCCGAAATCATACCATAGATTTAATAATTTTTCATGGAATTGAACTTGATGATGCTGAAGTTTTGCAGCAAACTGATGATATCTCAGATCACTATTTAGTGTTGTGCAAACTAAATTTGGCCAGAGTTGTAAATCCAACTTCTTGTTACAAATATTGTAGAACCATCACTTCTACCACAAAAAACGATTTTGAATTCCGTAGCATTTCCAGCACACCAGAACAACTCGATAATGTAATCAAAATGACAGACTCGCTCTTTTGAAGCATTTTTAATTCTGTTGCCCCCTTAAGCTTAAGGAAGGTCAAGGAAAAAAGTTTGACTCCTTGGTATAATGAGCATACTCGCAGTCTAAAGAGAGCAGCCCAAACAATGGAACGCAGTTGGAGGAAAACAAAACTAGATGTATTTTGTATTGCTTGGCGGGAAAGGAACCTATCCTTCAGAAAGGCATTAAAAACTGCTAGATCTGATTACTTTTCTAATCTTTTAGAAGAAAACAAATGTAACCCCAAGTATTTATCCAACACTGTGTCTAAACTAAGGAAAAATATAGCCTCAAAAAGTACTGACATTTCTCAGCACCACAGCAGTAATGACTTTATGACCTACTTCACTTCTAAAATTGACACTATTCGAGATAAAATCGTAACCATTCAGCCGTCAGCTACTGTATCGCATTAAATTTTTAAACCCCCCAGAGGGCAGTTCCATTCATTCTCTACTATACAAGAGGAAGAACTGTGTAAACTTGTAAAATCATCAAAAGCAACAACATGTTAGACCCTATTCCATCTAATTTACTAAAAGAGGTGCTTCCAGAAGTCATGGATCTTTTTCTGACTATTATTAACTCCTTACTGTCGTTAGGATATGTCCCCAAATCTTTCAAACTGGCTATTATTAAGCCTCTCATTAAAAAACCACAACTTGACCCCAAAGACCTTGTAAATTATAGACCAATCTCAAATCTCCCATTCCTGTCCATGATACTAGAAAAGGTAGTATCCTCACAATTATACTCATTTCTATCAATTCGTAGCAGTAAATGAAGAGCTATCATATCGATCACAAGTTCAGTATGGAATACCTCAAGGCTCAGTTCTTGGTCCGCTACTCTTCACGATATATATGTTAGCTTTGGGAGCTATCATCAGGCAGCAAGGTGTCAGCTTCCACTGTTACAATTTACATTTTACATTTAGGCATTTAGCAGAAGCTTTTATCCAAAGCGACTCACAATAGTCGAGGAGACAATGAAGCAGTAAATAGCTGATACAACAATAGGTGAACAAGTGCTACAACAATGCTACCAAGTTACACAGAGAGAGAAGTTACAAAAGTTTAGGTTAGAAAAGAGGGTACTCCTAGTGAGTTAGGTGTAGCCGGAAAAGATGAGTGTTTTTTGAAGATAGAGACCGAGTCTGACAAGCGTGAAGCCAGAGGCAGATCGTTCCACCATCGAGGAACTGAAGCAGAGAACCTTCGAGAGAGAGATTTCTTACCCTTTTGAGCTGGTACCACAAGTCTCGGCTCATTTGCGGAGCGCAGAGATCTTTAGGGCCTATACCTTTGCATTAGTGAGTTAAGGTAAGTGGGTGCTGAACCGGTAGGGGTCTTGTAGGCAATGAGAAGACATTTAAATTAAATGCGAGCTGCTACACTGTTATGCTGATGATACTCAGCTCTATATTTTCTCACTACCCGGTGAGACACAGAAATTCGAAAAACTTATGGAATGCATAATCGATATAAAAAACTGGATGACGGGTAATTTTCTGCTGCTTAACTCTGGAAAAACCTAGGTGTTAATTATAGGACATAGAAACTCTGCCAGCAACAACCTAGAACAATTTCTAAAATTTGATGGCTTCCCTGTAAGCTCTTCGTCATCGGTTAGGAACTTGTGTAGGCTATTTGATAAAAATCTCTCCTTAGAAAGCCACGTATCGAGCATTTGTAAAGCCATCATTTTTCACCTCAAAAATATATCTAAATTACGGCCCATGCTCTCAAAATCAAATGCAGAAATGTTAATCCATGCATTTATGACCTCTAGGTTGGATTATTGCAATGCTTTATTAGGTGGTTGTTCTGCACGCTTACTAAACAGTTAGTCCAAAATGCTGCAGCAAGAGTTCTTACAAGAACCAGGAAGTATGACCACATTACTCCGGTCCTGTCAACATTGCACTGGCTCCCTATCAAACATCGTATAGATTTTCAAATCTTGCTTATTACTTACAAAGCCTTGAATGGTTTAGCACCTCAATATTTGTGACGTGTCATGCCGTGACGTGAATAGCTCTTTCAATATTTGAAGGAGCTCCTGCTACATTATGATCCTGCGTTCGCTGCGTTCTCATAACTCAAAACTGATAATACCTAGAATATCAAAATTCACTGCTGGCGGCATATAATTTTCCTACTCGTTGCCTTAACTATGGTATAATCTACCTAATAGTGTTTGGGAGGCCGATACACCCTTAAATCTAGTTTAAAAACCCATCTCTTTAACCTGGCTTACACATAAATGCTAACATGCTTCTAATATTCAAATCCATTAAAGGATTCTTAGGCTGCATTTATTTAAGAAATCCAGAACCGAGAACACTCTTCACAACACACCATATATCTGCTATAACTTTAGTAGAATGGCTTCTACACTAATATTGGTCTGTTTCTCCTTCCAAGCTCTTCGGAGCCACCAGATCCAGCCTGTATCCAGATCAGATGGCATTGCAGTCACCAGGATCCAGTGCGTATCCAGACCAGATTGTGGAGAAAGGACCCCTAGGGCCCGGAAGGACAGCGGAGACCAGGACGACCAGAACCCCAGATGCAGATCCCTCGCAAGACCTTGCCTCGGATGACCATCAGGATGGGACCACAGGTGACAGATGATTCGTGGGTCCAGAACTAGAAAAGCCCTCTACAGCCCTCGAACAAAGCGAAGTCGAGTACAAGAACACCACGGATACATTTCCCCTGCGAAGACCTCGTCTGTGACGATCATCAGGATACGACCACAGCACACAGATGTGTCTTCTTCATTCTGCTAAAGTCTGGACTTGAACTGATGGATTCGTCTGGTCAGAGGAGAACTGGCCCCCCAACTGAGCCTGGTTTCTCCAAAGGTTTTTTTCTCCATTTCGGTCACCGTTGGAGTTTTGGTTTCCTTGCCACTGTCGCCTCTGGCTTGCTTAGTTGGGGTCTCCTCATTTACAACGATATCGCTGATTTGATTGAATTTGAACGCACAGACATTTTTTAAATAAACAAAGACACCAACGGATTGAAAATGAATGCACAGACACCATTAAACTGAACAGAGATAACGTCCCTGAATTCAATAATGTATTAACTTTTAACATTAAGCATTATGACACACGGTTAACTAATTATTGTTGTTAAGCTGCTTTGATGCAATGTATTTTGTCTAAAGCGCTATAGAAATAAAGGTGACATTGACATGTCAATAATCTTAAAAATCGCTAATGGTCAATCATTAATATTACTTTCAAATATAATTTTATGAATGTATCTCTGTAATCTGGTTATTGTGCAGTTAATTCAAAAAGACTATTAAGAGAATAGAGTTTTAGCTGGTCTTTAGCTGTTTATTTGTTGATTTAAATCAAATCAGTGTGTTGCGAGTTTTTGGGCTGCAAGGCAAAAACTAGAACCCTGTCCTGCCAGTCAAGAGTTACGTTGGATCAAAAACAATATAAGCAGTTTTCAACTGAATCCTGGATCTATTGGCATTGTGTCGCCGTTGCTCATGGGTAAATTTGATAATTTCTAAAATTTCAAGCGGCAGCACAGGCCTCAGCCAGTCAGATTGCTTATGCAAAAAGCTTAGAGCTGGCATTAGCCAAAATGCTTTAAATGAATCACATTAATCTATAAATAATCAATGTTTTATATGACAAAAATGAACACATTTTAAAGTTAATAAAATACATTGAAAATCCCCCAATCTTCCACTCTTACGCCACATATGATTCTCAACAATGATGAAATGATTCATGTTGCAATGCATTCAGTGATGCAATTGATTTGTGTAATGCATAACAACATGAAACATGTCAACCTTTGTGAGATTCATTTCTTTATTCTTCATGTTTGTTTGTGAATATTTGTTTCAGATTTTCTGCTGACTCTTACAATCAGTAAATTCAATTTAATCTGAAATGATAAATGCAAACTCGACTCAAACCATCAGATTACTTTAAAAAGTCAGAACAAACCTTAAACAAACATTCACCAAAATAGTGAAATTAAACCAAACAATAAAATTATACAACAATGAAAACATAAAACTCAGTTTCTTCTTAATATTATAACTAAGTAAATATTTTTCTGGTGTTTGTGGAGATGTGTATGAAGATGTTGTGTTTTATTTCTTTCTGTTCTTGTAGTTTGTGTGTTCATCAGTGTTTGCTTTATGATCTCATTAACTTTAACATTCAGTGTCACATTTATCAGTCTGTAGTATACACACTGAACAGTGTTCACTTTATCTGAACCAACACATGTGGGGTATACATGAAACCCGTGGACTAAACCAACTAAAGTCCAGTTAGATATCCCGTATTACACCCTTCTGATCCCCATGTGTCTTTAGTGTCTGGGAAGACTGTCTGATTGAAATAAAAATTCAGTTCTTAAACGAATGTTTCTTATTGTTCATAATGTTTGTGCACCAAACACAAGAATGAGAGAAATGTATTTTTTATTTAAATTTGTTTAGAGTCTTGACATTTTGAAAGGAGGCATGTATTGTGTTATTGTATATTTTGCTTGGATCCATTCATTTAATTTGCAATAATACATAGAACACCAGCTGAGCAGGAGTGGACGCAAGCGGACATACATGAGCGGACATCTAGCTTCAGACAACACTTCAGAACAATATACGACCAAGAACATAAGGATTGAAGGCCAGTTTTTGTTCAAATGGATCAGATGAGGCTTGATAGTACAGCTCAGCAGGTCATGCTTAAGTTAATGTGGTGCGATTACAAATTTAAGAATCTACTTAAGATATGCCGATCCTATGCTCACACATAGGATAAGATGAAATACTAGGTGAATGTTATTGTATTTAGCATTTAAGGTGAATAGGATGACGTCAGACAAATGGTGATCTCAAACAGAGTTTGTAGCAAAAGGTTCTTGCCAGTTCCTATTCTCTTATTAAGTGAAATGAGCCTGATTACGAAAACTATCACCTTGTGTTTGTACTGGATTTTGGTGTCTGCTCCCAGGTCTTTGAGTAGATATGATAATTGGATTTGGACTGGTGTAAGTGGGGCATTTGGCTATCCCTGAATGCTTTATTTACATGCTTTGTTTGGGACGTCATCTCCATTTCTGGGGACTGCCCCCTAAATGTATAAAACTACAATGTATCACTGCCTTAGAGAGACTTTTGATGACTGTCAAAAGATTGACAACCATGTTAATGTATGGATTTTCTCCCACCATCGAAATCATCTAAAGAAATTTTTAAATATTGGTTGTGAAGTCAGTTACTCACCTTCAATCATGAGCAGAAGACTCAGAAGAAGAGGAGGAGACATTCTCACTGAACAGCCAACACTCACTACCCAACATTGACACAACATATGATGAAAAAATCTTTAATCATGATTGAATATTCTAGAAAACTTTTCAAAACTAATAGCTGATCTGTGTTACACAAACATCATGTTACACATAATGAACATTAAGATTTTACCCACAGAATACAACGTTTCTTTTTAATGTTCAACTTTACAAAAGTATTTTATATCCTATGAAAAGATATTCTACGTCATGTGCAATTCTCATTTATTTCTCTCTAATTAAAAGCAGACGTCTGACATTCTTTAATACATGAGATGTAATGCAGGTCCACAGTGAAATATTTAAAGCATTTTAAAAGAAAATAGTTCAATTGAGACCTTACACTGTTGACACATTTGATATGACTCAGTTTGTACATGAAATAAATAATTGTATATGTCTGAGAATGTTGCCCTTACCCGTTATACAACCTCTGCAAGCCAGTAACTCTACATGTGAGTAAAACAAGAAACGTCCACAAGTTCTGCCTCTCATCATGTGGTTTACACATTTATTCTGGTCACTTTTTCAACAGAAAAAAAAGAAGCCATGTGTTCATGCTGTGGGTTCAGAAGGTGGAAGCAGAAGTAAGCTCCGTGAAAGGCTGCCACGCTCTCATCTGGTTTCACACATGCCCACAACACATATCATCAGTCAGTTTTTCTTGTGATGTGGAATAACATTAATAATAGAAATGCTTAAATGTTTAACTGTACTTTGCAGCAATTCACGAGGGAATTTAAAAGCTCATTTTTCGAAAACATCTTTATTATTCACTGATAGTGAAGACCCCTGCTCTGCAATCCGCGCTTAATTAAAGCTAAATGAAAGTCCTGCGCAATTTTCATCCCATTCTATAATACAGATTCTAATTTGTAGTCGTGACGGTGAGATGGATGAAGAACCCAAGTGCAGGCGTGAATGGGGTAACGCACATAGACTTAAATCAAATAAAACAAAAACTCACGAAGGGGAAAAACAGTAACGAAAACATAACCCGGTGGCAAACAATACAGAGGAAAAAACAAGGAACAACACGCTTGTCAGACTCGGTCTCTATCTTTAAAAAACACCTAAAAACTCATCTTTTCCGGCTTCACCTAACTCACTAACTCACTTCTTTTCTAACTACTCACTCTATCAAAAAAAAAAAAAAAAAAAATCTTTTGTAACTTCTCTCTCTGTGTAACTCGGTAACATTGTTGTAGCACTTGTTCATCTATTGTTGTATCGGCTATTTACCGCTTCATTGTCTCCTCGACTATTGTAAGTCGCTTTGGATAAAAGCGTCTGCTAAATGACAAAATGTAAATGTAAATGTAAATGTAAATGATTAAGACGGGGATTATCAAAACATCATATAACATGTAAGCAAACGACATGTAATGGAACAGGACAGGACAGAAAACACAAGGACATTATATAGGGGAACATCACAAGGGATAAAGACATGGGGGCAGGTGTGAAGAAACAATGATGGGAAGATAGACAGGATAACAAGGGGGCGGGGTCAGGAGACGAGACGAGAGAGCACATGGCATGTAAGAAACAATACCATGTGACACTCACACAAAACACAAAAAATCAGGAAAAACATGACCAAACGAATCATGACATTTCCTGGCCTTAATTCCTGAATATCATTTTTTTATTATGTCACGGAAACCCTGTTTAAGTTATTCGAATATAATCTGAATACACTACAATACAACTATATATTCTTTCAACTTGACAGAAATGTTTTTAATAGAAGTGTGATAAAAGTTTGTTATGCAAGTTTCTGTATGTGCACTAGTATTGCAGATCATCATTACGTCTGACAGTTAAAGTGGCTCATTCGGATCATTCCATGATGAGTTGTGGTACTTTACATCATCAGCCCAAAATAGAAGTGTGATTGAGTTTTAGTTCTTGAACCTTGACTGGAAACGTTCTGTGAAGGGGTCAGAAGCAGAGAACAATTTGTTTAAGAGTCTGACATCACTCTTAGGTGTTTTGTGTGTTACGTGGTATACACCTTTACCATACTGTTACATATTTGATTATGTCTTATATATACTGTTATTTAAAACCTTAAGCTCTTCTTTTAAAAGCTCACATGTACAACATTGAATGTAAATGAGAGAGAGCTGTTGAATATATAAAGTGAAAACAAAAGCAAAATGAAATTCCGAGTCGAGCTCGTCCTCTGGCTCTCTCTCCAACTCCTCTTACTCTCTTACAGATTTAGTTTGGGGTTCTGCTGCTTGAGAAATTGTGTGACAAGTAATAATTTGGTGTGTAAAAAAAAACCCCCGTAATAGATCAAAGATTTATAAACAGAAAACGCGTTGTGTCTAAATCATTTGCAGCATTTAACCGTTATTTTCAATGATTGTATAAAACATGACAGCTTGTGGAATATTACAGAAAAGAATTGTAAAGTATATTGTATTGAAACACATCGGGCTGCACAAAGGTCAGCTGCATATCCCCATCGATCTCCGAAACATCGATGTTCTTCAGTTTATTGTTTTAAAGAGTGTAAGTGTGAACGTGTTTGTAGGTGGCAAACGCTTTGAAAAGATCCTTCTCAGAGCAAATAGTCACATGAGATACAAATATATCATAAAAATCTTGTTTAGAAACAAAAAAAAACCTAAACAATATTTGTACGGTTGTACAGCAGTAGTTAAATGCAACTCCAGTTTTGTGTTTTAGACAAATGTCTAATCTGTGAGTGAAAGTAACATAGGTTTCAAATATAGACCAACAAAGCCTGTTCATATTCAAATACCTTACGTAATAAATGGATATTTTGAAACCAAATTTCTTGTGCATCAAAGAGAAATGATGATGTAAGCCTTTTAAAAATCAGCGTGGATAAACCCTTAGATGAAATCATATGAACATATAAAAACTGTTTTTTTTTATAAATCTGTATTTGTAGCATTTTTTAAGATTCAGAATGAAATAAGGTTGAACACTGCAAAAATTAAATTTCTTATTAAGCTTTTTTGTCTTGTTTTAAGTGGAATTATCTAAAACAACTTAAAGGAGAAGTTTAATGCCGTTTCATGCTTTTTTAAGTGCTATAGACTGTAAAAAAACTAGTTTAAAGCATAATGTAGTATTTCTGTGCTCAGTACACGAAATGCTTGCACATAGAATCAATGATTTTGTCTTAAAATTGAAGAAAAATTGCTCTTACCAGTTTCACTCTCTCTCAACCCCAGCGCCAACAGTACAACTGCAAGTTCTGCCACTCATCACGTGAATTTCACATACAGAACGGTTCTCATTTTTACAGTACAAACGTTCTAACTGTGGATTTATAGAAAGCAAAGATATTTAATATACTATTTAAATGAAATTCAAACGAGTTATGTTTGCAAAACAGAACACTGAAAAATGGGATCAAAGATGTTGAGAAACCAGTTGTTTCCTCAGAACAGTTTGTTCAGTGAGTTTGGATGTGGGAAAAAAGAAGGGAGTATGGATAAAATGACTACTGATAATCTGTAACGAACCAATAAATAAAAAATAAAAAAACACATTATATAAGAAGATATTTAAACAGCACAGACGACGAACTTCTCCCAAAGGATTTTCTGCACTTACAGAAAAAAGAGAAGTCTCCTTCACTGAGGTGGATAGTAATACTATACATTAAGTATGTTTCTGTCCATTCACCAAACTGAAACATATATATTATATCGTATTCTTTATAATACCATCATTGTATAACGCTATACTTTAAGACTCTGATAGCAGAGTGCATTTTAGACACAATGGGAAGAAATGATTTCCTTCTAAACTTGGGTATGCCAAAATGAATCCCCAAACTGGCGGAAAGTTTAAAGAAAGAGATTAGATGGTCCAGTAAATGAAAGCGTCATCAGTCTGCACAAGTTCAGATGAATCAGATCAAATTGCAAGTGATAAAATCTTGTTGAAGTAATAGTAAACCAAACATCTCCCTTAGAGAAATGACTCATGGCTTTATTTTAGTACGTAAATAAATGCAACATTGAGCCTGCAGTAAGTATAAAGAAGGTCTACATTCTACAAAGTGAAATTATCGCAAAAGTTATCCAGTAAAACATAATTAGAATATTTTACAAAAATAGTATATTAATTGTTTTTTCTTAATACCTGTAAATAGATTAAATATAATTGATCAACCCAGTCCCCTATGCAATTCAGAGAACTTTGATAATAAATAAGTAAAAGAATATGCAACATGATCAATTATCTGTCCCACCTAAATGTACATCCATGAGTCGATATAGCTGTGTTACAGAACAAAGTTACAGAGGAAGAGATGCTTATATGACACACACACACGCACAGAAACACACGCACACACATACACACGCACAAGTGAACACACACCCGGAGCAGCGGGCAGACATTTAAATATTGCGGCGCCCGTGGAGCAGTTGGGGGTTTGGTGCCTTGCTCAAGGTCACTTTAGTCATAATATTGCCGGCTTGGGACTTGAACCTGCAACCTTAACTTTCAAAACACTAGGCCAAGACTTTTGGTACGGCAGGACATTTTTCTTAACACTTAAGATTTTAAGAGTTTGTGCGAGAAAGTAACCATTAGTGTTCCATACTTACTCTGAAGTTCAGACGGATTGATCTATGCATCATGTAGTTTGCAGGACATTGTTCATTTTACAAAGACCGTTAATGCACGTCGATCATCTCATAAGCTGTTTCACTATATTTTAATATTTGTTGATATCCTTGTCAATTATTCAAATTAAATCAGTGTCTGTAACTTACTTTCGCATCACATGACACTTGATTTAAACAACCCTAAAAGTATACAAGCAATAAATAATAGTTTCCTACAGTTATAAGTAAATAAGACAAGGAAGTCTCTCGTTGACCTCTTGTTGAAACTGCATCATTATTAATAAACATTAATGTCATAGAAATGTTAGTTGTTAGATTAGTCGGTTCCTTGCACTAATACATATGGATATACGTTCAGGTGCTCTCTAAAACATGATATGGTAATGTAACACAATCAGATATAGCTTCTTAAGGTCTTTTACATTTACATTTACATTTACATTTAGTCATTTAGCAGACGCTTTTATCCAAAGCGACTTACAATAGTCGAGGAGACAATGAAGCGGTTATTTTAGGATTGTTCTCTCTTAAATAATGTTTGTGATAATTTATACCGTATACATTATATATGTATTATATTTGTATAATGTATACCATGTCCATGTTTACTGTACAAAGATATTGCTGTACCACAAAATTTAAACACACATCCACATTTTCTCATGATATTTTTGACCAGGTTGTAAAAAAGAAAGGAATGAATGATTTTATTAGTAAATCAACGATATTTCTTTAAGGAACTGTCCATTATTTTAGGTTACGATTGATTTATGAGTAAAATAGTGAGACATTCATATGAATGTTGTGTTGGATAGCACATATTATTTTTCCCCAGCAGATGTTTACAGATGTTTCTCAGACATTAGAGACGGACTTGTGTGATATCCGGAAAACAACACAAGTTTGTGTTGTAACTTACACAAACATGAATCTGTTTCTAGTCAACATCATAAACAAATAAACCCTGGAATGTCTCTTCTAAATCAATAATGTTCCTACAAGGAAGTGGCAGATATTTATTCTACTGTTCAGTTCATTGAACTTTGGTTTATTTAGAGATGCTTATAAATCTGAGTGATAGTATGACAAGTACAAAGTTTGAATTCTGACATTCAGATGGTTAAACTTCTCTTTGTTTGCTTTGGTGTGCGGTTCATTGAGATTCTCTTAAATAAATGTCCATCTATAATCTAAAGGAAAACCAATATATCAGACACAATCACATCTGTGTTAACGTGTGGTCTCAGTTTTTCATTACAGAAGAAGGAGGAGCTGATAACCTTTGTTTTTCTTCAACCTTTATGAATATTCATTCTTACCTGAGACTAAGAGGAAAGAACATTCATCCTTCAGACGACTGACCTCAACACCCGACAATCGCATCAGGAACACAAACCACAATAAGTGAGTTTTGGATGTTTAATGTATTGTTATGAGAGATGTTATATGTATATACGTTGTTGTTGTATTGTCCGATATAATTCTTTAAAGCTCGGCTTCTTGTAGAAAAGATCAGTTTGTGCGTCTCTGTTTAAATTCTGCAAATCATAATTCAGAAAGCTCTGATCACACAAATCACTTTTGATATGAAGTGAAAGAACAAGCACAAAATCCCGAACTCTTATAAAATATCATCTCAATGTTTGATGTGTTTAAGAGTGACATGAGGAAGTTGACCAACACTCACATTCTCTCTCTCACACCTACCGAACAATGTTGACATTCTGGCAGAATAAGATTGATCGATCGATCGATTGATTGATTGATTGATTGATTGATTGATCGATTGATCGATGTTTTTATTTTCTTACGGTAAAAAAAGTTCATTACCTCCCCAAATGTGAACGGCAATACTTTTTGTATGCAAACAATATGCGGTGTGGATAAACTAAATGAATAAGTCATCTTTCCTTCACCATGTTAAAGCTTACTTACACATATTTGGTGTTACAGGTTTAGCTGAATTGTCAATATTCTCTTCAGGTAGAATGGGTAAGTTGGAGTTCCTCAATCAGAAAACCTTTTTTTAAAGGAAGCAACATTTACTTTCACGTCTACTGAGAACAAACATTACGTCGATTCTCTGTTTTATTGTATCGTTCAGCTGCAGGTGGGTCTCCATCTCATTCGTCTGATCTCAGGATTGTGTTACTGGGAAAGAGCGGGTCAGAAATAAGTTGTGTAGGAAACATGATTCTGGGCAGACAAGCATTCAAAGAGAACATCAGAGAGAGTGAAATCCAGAGAGGAAGAGTAGAAGATAGACAAATGTCCGTTATCATCACTCCAGGATTCTTTAACCCTCAACTAACTGATGAAGATCAACAGAATGATATGATGAAGAGTCTTTCTCTCTCTCATCCTGGTCCTCACGTCTTACTGATCATATTCAAACCAAACACATTCCCAGAAGATGTGAAAAACATCATAGAAAAGATTGAAAAGAACCCTGAAGCACATGTGTTTAAGTTTACTCGTGTGCTGTTTATAAGAGAACACATGTCAAACAGAGACTGGATTGACTTTTCACTCACTGAAAACTTTAAGGAACTCATCCGTCATTTTAGAGGTGAATATTATGTGATGAACACTGAAAGTGGGAAAACCCAGACTACAAGACTTTTGGAAAAGTTGAATGAATTTGTCAAAGGGAATAAAAACCAGCATTACATCGATGACAATTATGTGAAGTTTGCATCGAGGATAAAACAAGAGCGGAAGATGCAAACAGGTAAAATCTTAACATGTAAAAATGTTGGCTTTAGGACGGTCAGATAACTTTTATAAGTAACTTCTTTTGTCTGGACAGAGCACAAACTCCCTTTGACACCGCAGGTACCACCACGTATCACCAGACCGCACGAAAAGAAAACCTCAAGACCTCGAGGTTACAAACACACAAACATATTCACAATTCTCTTCATTTACAAATTTACATTCGTTTCATGTACACACGGGTCATTAAAAGGACACTACGATCACATTTATTCACTGGAAAAACTATAATAATACATTTTTCTATCTATACCTAAAAAGTTGTTCAGGTTCTTTTATCATCTTTGTTGATAGCACATTTTGTAGATGTATTTTGAAAATGAAAACGATCATCTTTTCTCTTGTATGGACAGATCGGACTCCCTCATTTACATCGCAGGTAACACCACGTATGATCCGAAAGCATGAAAATAAAACCCAAAGACCTCAAGGTAACATCTTTATTATATGCTTTTCTCTTCTAACTTTGGATTAAGTTCCTTAATTTATCAAGATCAAAACATCACTTTATTTTCAACGGTACATAGTTAATATGACATGCATGTAAGACAGTATGTTTCGTGGTAGATCTCAGGATTGTTATGTTGGGTTCTTCTGGAAATGGAAGAAGTGCAACAGGAAACACTATCCTGGGAAGAGATGTGTTTAAAGTAGAAATGTCATGTGAATCTGTGACAAGGCTGTCTGAAACGCATCAGAATATGGTGAATGATAGAAACATCTCAGTGACTGACACTCCAGGACTGTTAGACGCATCCATCTCTACAGAAAAACTCAACACTGAGATGGTGAATTGTGTCTTCATGTCGGCTCCTGGTCCTCATGTGTTTCTGTTGGTCATCAGACTGGATGTGAAGTTCACAGATGAGAGGAATGACACGGTGAAATGGATTCAGGCGGTCTTTTCCGAAGATGCTATGAACTTCACTATGGTTCTGTTCACTCGAGGAGATCAGCTGGACAAACCCATAGAAGATTTCCTGAAGAAAAACAAACGGTTGAAAGGTTTGGTCGATCGGTGCAAAGCGGGATATCACGTTTTTAATAACAAAGAGAAAAATCAAAGACAGGTTACCGAACTGTTAGAGAAGATAGACAGACTGATACAGAAGAACGGAGGACAGCATTACACCAATGAATTATATCAGAAAGCTCAGAGACAGCTGGACCAAAAAGCCAGAAAGAGAGAAAACCCTAGACAGAGAGAAGAGCGGAGATACGGAGAGGAAGAACTGAGAAACCGAGAGAAAGAGCTGAAAATCAGAGAAGAACAACTGAGACGGAGAGAGGAAGAACAACGAAAAAGAGAAGAAGAAGAGAAACAGAGAAGGATAGATATAAAAATGAAAGCAAATAAGGTAATCAGTAGTATGTCCATGAGGAGAAGAGAGGTGGACAAAATGCGACTTTTGGCCGCTTTTATGGCTGCACAGGCTGTTGTATCAGATAAAACACCAGACATCTGACAGATTACGATAAAACCCTAAAACTCAAGAAATAGATACATTTAAAACCTTAAGAACATTATTAAAAGTGCCACTCATTTCACTGTATGAATGACCTTTGTGTGACCTGGAGAAAGTAGCTGAAGTTTACACAACATGTTTTATCGTTGGTGTTTTTGACATGTAGTTGGGGATAAAAGTGTATTTTTACTGTAGATTATTAGAATATCCATCGTTTTCTGCCATTCACTGAAACAAAACTGGAAAAAATAACCAATGGCAGGTGACTCTACTACAGGATGCTTGATGTAAAACGTTCATGATGTCTTTAAATTGTTGCATTGCTTAATCAATTCTCTGTTCTTTTAAGAGTTTTTTGGAATACACAACACCAGGGTTCTGTAGTGTCTTGTGTATACCTCGGTGGATGACAGAGAGACAGGGGGGTTATTTGAGAGAGAAAGCATGGCTTACCCCAACCATCCTGATCGGGAAACTTTGGTTTACAGCTCAATCAGAAAGGTTTATCTGATCTAAACTATTCCCAGATGAGTAATTTATGGTTTACTTAGATCTCAGGCATCTGGATTATAAGGATGTAATCTCGTTGGATTACTGGAATGGATGAGTTGTGGGGATAGATGTGTACATACTTATATAAACTATATATATGTGTTTGCTTTTCTCTCTCAAACATTCCCCGGTGGTGTATAATATACATGATATACACATACATGTGATATATATCTGATCAAGATTTGTGGGTTAACAGATCCCTCCCTTAAATCTGATTTATAGCAGTTTTTACTCAAGGGTGATCAGGACTGTTATAGTTGAAGTGGGTGTTTGGATCCCAAGCGTGCATGTGTGATTTCCTTCAGCATGTCCATGTTAGTCCAGGTAGAGGCAGTATAATCTCAATATAAAGATTATTATCTATACTTGAAACCATCTGATGCAGAAATCTTTGTACCGGTAAAAAACTCTTCATTTTGTGAACACAACTTTTTAAAGGTTTATTTTTTTCTGTTGTGTCTACCAAACAATACAATTTAAATGATGTGTCTCAAATTTATGATAAACAGGAGTTTCCAAAATTCACCAACGTAATTATTTAACTTACACCGGAAAATTTTCCATGACAATCCTGCAAAATCTAAAAAAAAGAAGTCACGATTTATGTCCAGAAGATGATTCATGATGTGTTAAAGACACTACACATTGCAATTTGTTTTGCTATACTCTTGTTTATTATATGTTTATAATATACTAAATGTTTATTAAATACTCTTAATACTACTTTTGAATATGCTGAATCCATCAGACATCAAGAATCAGTGTATTTTAACACAACCGTGGTTTTTTATTATATAATAAAGTGTTAATGTGTGTGTAAACCTTGGTCACATGATGAGGTTTGAAGGCTACTTATCACTGTTTCTTAATAAACGCAGTAAATCTTCTTGATCTTTATTTTACGCCATCAGTGGGGACTTATTTTCTTCTGCTATATTCTGATCTGTTGCGCTGTCTTTGTCATTTATGATACAGGAATAACCAAAATAATAGATTTGACTTCAGTTCTTCATAAAATAAAAGACACATGAGTCTTAGAGAGTAGTATGTTTAACACATCTTTATTGAGGTTCTTTTTAAAGAGATCAATGCCTGATTGCTTTGATTCAAACACAGTATGAAAATGAATCCCGTTGAATCATTTCTGACCGCTGGATGTGGAGTTGCAGCCTGTGGCTTTGTTAAGGATGGAGGATGTTGCATTACTAGCAATCTCACCTATCATACCAACAAAGAAACAATGATCTGTGTAAGAAATTCACTTTTGTTGCACAGATAAATGCGGGAGAAATATTAGTGGCATACCCATATATGAACATGCTCCTCCTGCAACTGATAAAAAAGAAACCAAATTTAAAAAAAAACAATTTTAAACAAAGTACACATGCCAACCGAACTCCTACTGAATATAAAATTATTATTATTGCAATGCATTAAATGCTGAACTCATGTATTTTTATCATGTTGAGGATAAAGATGTACAGTAACTTACCAAAAGCAGAACCTGGTGTTGTTGGGGCTGCGGCAAGAAAACAAGCTCCTTAAGGAGGAAAAAGAACATGTAAACAGACACATTCATTTACTTGAACATATTTAACTTTAAGCAGAAGTATCAAATTCAGTTTTCCGCTACAGTAGCTTTGGATTAGTTCAATCTCAATGAATGGAGACTTTTTGCTTAGCTCACTACATTTTACAAGTAGCTTGCCCAACACTGCCCAACTCCAGAGTTCTGAGTATTGCCCTTTTATTACAGAAAATTAACCATCTAGTTGTAATAAATGCTTCGTGAGATATCTTTTATGATTCCATTAGAGTTTAGTACGTGACTCACCTGTGACACCACCGCCAAGAACAGTAGAAGCAGGTCCAATCGCCTGACAAACTTATAAAGAAAAGAACATTAGCACAGATCAACTCAAATTACACAATAACCGAAACAAAACTTTGAGACACTCACTCGAGGGATTCTCATTCTGTTTCCCTTGTGGTCCCGTGTTGGCAAAGCCTTGGAAAGACATGTTATAACTTCAGTATGTGGGTAAGCCCGACTGAACTTCAGTAAAGAGTTATAAAGAGATGAAACTAAAACCAAATGTCAGACAGGTTGTGCAGGATTGATAAAGACTTCCAGCCTCTGTGTTTACCCAGTGAACAAAAGTTCTTTAAAGAAATCGTTTGCCACATTGGACGGAGCCGAGGTTTGCCCACCCATCGTTCAAAGCTTAGTCCAGGTGGGTTAGAGATGTGCCGAGGTAGAGTGGGTGATATGTGTGAAACTTAATAAAGTTAGAGGTTTCTTGAGTCAGACATGATGCCATCATAGAGACACTGAGAAGTAAAGAGACAACATTGAACTGGATCCTGTAGGACCAATGAGATGAGTAAAGGATACTGAGGAGGGGAAAAATATGTCTTTACCATCTTTATTACTGCAATGCAACAAAGAAAATAAAGTCTTTGTGATTGTTATAATTCCATTTGCCAATAGACTTTAAGTGTGAGTGTACTTTGAAATTTGTTCTGAAGGAATATTGAGACAATGAAAACGTAATTTTCGAAAGATTTTTAGTAAGACCCCATCTGAAATAAGTTGACAGATATAAGGAATCAGTGTACAAATCTCAACAATGGTGACAATCATTTAACTAAGTCACAGCATGCTGGTAGTTAGAGAGAATGAGTTTGGTATTATAATATTGCCCAGCTTGCATTGCAGCTTGGACTTTTTGTTTGTTGAGATTCAATTTATTCATCACGTCTGTGTGTAAGCATTTATGGACATTAAAATGTGCTATTTTAATATTATTAATCTTCATACACTTTCAGATGAGTGTGTGTTTAACAGCACAACATATGGATTGTTCTGTTGTAAAAACTTGTTGTAAAATATTTACGAGTCTTATGCTTTCAAATTCTAGTTCAGTTTAGGCATTATGAAAGGTTGATTGTTTTCAAACTGTTTACATGCAGACATACCTAGAAATAATGTTAAAAGAATGGTGTCAAAATAAAAGCCATTTCTACTGACAGCTAATGTCGGTACCTCAATTTTTCATCCTGCATCTTTTGTGCTTTATGACAAGTTCAACAGGTTTTGCCGGTACAGTCTCAATACACAATTCCTACAATACATTTCTGTGCTATTGACTCGCATGCTAAACATCTTACACATGCGTCTACATTGTAAACCCAAATTGCTGTTGCTCTAGTTGCTGTTTCAGATACATTAAAAGGTTTAAGTTATGACGTTCCTAATTTTAAGTAAACAGACCTTCAAATTTTGTCAGTAGCATTTTAAATCCAATTTTGATTACTGTTAAATGAAAGTTCTCAATAAGTAAGTGTGACTTAATTTTATTGCAGGGTGAATAGACTTTTCTTTTTTGTACATTACATAATACCAAACATTTTTGTTTTCCATGACCTTTGCGTTGCTACTGGCATGCTATTATCACCTGATCGAGGAAGAATAAACGAAAACTGTATGATGAAATATAGTTCTTATATAAGTCTTGCTATTTAAGTTTTTAATTTACCTCTAACTTCTGCAACAATGTGTGATGCAGTTCCTGCTATCGCTCCTGTTACATCAGTTAATTCCCCAATCACTGTCAATGTTGCTTTTCCATACTGTAGTCCTCTGTGTTTTAAAAATCTTACATTCAATCATCACATGGGCTTCATCATACATCTAATTTGTGGAATGTTCTCCTCTATTTTCCTTCAGCATTTTATCTACCAATCTTAGGAGTTTTGTGACCTGACCTTGATTCAGTCTGTTATTATTGTTAATAGATTGTTATCAGTCTGTTAATAGATGATATCGATTGCCTTAGTGATCTCCCACCCAGTCACTAAAGACACATGAGGATCAGATGGGTTTAATATAGACTGTCTTCCGGACGGTTTTGTCCGAGGGTTTCATGTATACCCCACATGTGTAAGTTCAGATGAGTTGAACACTAAATGTGACACCAAATGTTAAAGTAAATGAGATCATAAAGAAATCATTGATGAACACATGAACAGAAAGAAATAAAACTCCACCACCACGACCATAAACATTTTACTTATAATATTGAGAATAAACTGCTCATTTCTTATTGAAAATAGCTTAGTTTAATGACATTATTATACAAACTAATTGAAGAATTATCCTTCGAAACAAATTTAATTAAAAATGTTGCAATCCTGGAGGAGGGCCAACACTTCACACAACCTGTACATTTGAGATGAATTAATATTTGTGAATATTTGAAACATGTATATACACAAAGATCAAGAATAAATGAATGAATCTCAGCAAGATTAACATGTTTCATGCTGTAAAAACTTACATTCATCCATGACTCAGAATTCATTGCTGCATGAAACATTTCATCATTGTTGAAATTAACATATGGATTCTTGATGTTGGTAAGCAAAGATTTGTTGGAGTTATGAATTTTTTTATAGACTAATATTTTAAATTATACTCTCATATAACACTCTATTATCTTCTTATTATTGTATCTAACAGAAATGTCTTTAATAAGAAGTCATACCAAAAGATCATAGTCTCTTCTGACTTACTCAGAAGTGATGTCCAGGTTGCAAACGAAATAACAAGTGTGACTCCGCTTTCCACTGCAAAGTATTGTCCATGCCTGCTGGGTTTCTGGTACCAGCTCATACGCCTTTAACACAGCAGACTTGATTTTTACAAAGCTAGAGCTATCAAACCAGCAAACCAGCACAAGACAGTAAACACAAGGGCTTTGAATAGGGAAACATAACCAGTTTGTGTGTTCATCAGTGTTTGCTGCCATGATCTGGTTTTGCTGCCATGATCTGGTCCTTGTCATGTATTGTGGACCGGGTCGTGACAGCACCATGTCCCTGTGCTGCTTGTTTTTATGTTATGTTCTGTTTGTCGGCTCCCTTGAGGAACGCCAAGTTAATATAATTGCTGTTTTATTGTTGGTGTTTCTTTTAATGGTTTTTTTGTGTGAAAAGTTCTTGATCAATAAATACGAAATAATTACATACTTTTAAATTCCACAATACTTATTCATGATTTTGAATGAAAAGGTGAATCCCACATCTAATAATGCGGTGAGGGGCCCCGCCTTCACTCTTGCGGTTGGGCCAAGGCAGTTTGCGCTTACGCCACTGGAGTCAAGGATTGAAAAATAAACAATGTTAATACGTCGCAGGATGCCTTGATTAAAGCCAATAATTGTATAGTTGGTAAATAATAAACCACTTGAAGCTTGATATTATGCAATGATGTTGCAATCATGGACGAGTTAAGAGATTTGAATGTATTTTTTCCTATCATCAAGACGCTGATATATCACAAATGATTATAAGTCTTGATCCTGGAGTTATCAGCCACACATTCAGTACTGTAGGTCGTGGATCACTGAAGTGGAGTCTCTATATCAAACTCAAACATACTTAAACAACAACTGTCTGAACTTCTCATCTATCTATTGGATAGCCAATACATGTTAAATCAGCTTAATAATAACACAGATGAATGAAAAGTTGCTTTTATTTTCAAACTCTTCTCACTTAAAGAAGCTATAAATCACAACACTCTGATTTAACCATCTGAAATCAAACTTGTTTGATAAGAAATGTCTTTAAGAAATAAAAAATCAGTTCTTAAAAATAAAAATCAGTTCATTCATTTAATATTATAATTTTATAGCTCAACATATTAAACAGATATGTTAGATTACTATTTTAAGATTGACAGTCATGGCATTGTGAAAGTGAGTATGTGTTGCCAAATCCATATCACATATAAATAACATTGTTATTTTATGTGTTGATTGGATCCATTCATTTACTTTTTAACAATATATATAACACCAGCTACTACTGCTGCTGCAAAAACACCTACAGCAAAACTTCCTAAAGCAGCGTTAGTATATAATCCATGACGTTCTTTCTGAACCCTCTCATAGTCCTGCTTAGTATAGTTCCTGCTTCCATTTTTCATCCTCAGTTTCTCAATCTTTCTCAGTAGTTCAGTGACTTGAGTTTGATCTTCACTTTTATTATCAATCACATGACATCCTCCTGAACACTGATCCACAACTGATCTTAGTGTGTCATGTTTACTCAGATACATCTCCACTGGCTCGTGTAACTGATCTCCATGTGTGAAGAGAACTATTGTGTGTTTTAAAGCTTTTGCTCCAAAAGTCTCTTGGATGCATTTGACAGATTTCTGCTCCTCCTGTGTGTATCTATCACCCAATTTAATGACCAGCAGAAACACATTGATGTCTTCATCATTTGTACAGTCAAATACCTGATCTGCTTTGTTTTGTAATGCCGAAGGGCTTAGTGATGTATCAGCAAATCCAATGGTGTCTATCACAGTGATTTTTTGTTTATTCACTTCTGTTTGTGCAGCTCGGCAGATTCTGGTCTCAGATTGTGGAGAAAAACTTTCTCTAAAACAATTTCTGTCTCTCCCTATGATGGTGTTTCCTGATGCACTCTTTCCTGCTCCAGTTTTACCCAATAACACAATCCTCAGATCCGACACTGAAAATAAAACATGAAAGATAAGACAAAAAAAACAAACACAAATATCTTTCATTCCAATTTTATACTAATTTGGACACAGATTGGTGTGTATAAAATTGGCATCACTGATATTCTTTCATTCTTTCAATAAACAGTCCGGTATAAGCTATTTATTGCACTAAAAATCTTTTTTTATCTGCACTGTTTGTTCACTGGTTTGCACTCTATTTGCCATGTGCCTTGCGCTGCTTTGTCTTTTTGTTCTTATTTTTTTTTTTATTTATATGTCTTTCTACATAGAATTGTATAATGTTATAGTGGTATAGTTTTTTATCTTTTTATCTATTTACTGTTAGTGTTATGTGTACGCACCGGGGGACTGAGAGTAACGCAACTTCGATTCTCTGTATGTGTGTACTGTACATGTGGAAGAATTGACAATAAAGCAGACTTGAACTTGAACTTGAACTTGAACTACCATCCTTCCTGAATGAAGATCCATGCCATAACCAAACATAGAGACAGACATCAAAATACTCATTGAAATACTTACTATTATTTGGTTCATCAATGCTCTGCCTTCTCACGTTACCTGTTCAAATATTGGTTTGTGTTAATTGATTTATCAGAATAGTTTAGTTTAAAATTATTCAATGATTCCACAAAAGCCTTTAAACAACCTTTAAATGTGATGTATGATAAAATGTGTTGGTTTGTCAATGCAAATGGCATTTAATCAATATCACTTCTGCAACCACTGGGAATGTTAAAAAATGAAAATGGAAAGAAGTCACCACCACTGGGATCAGTGTTTGTTTAAGATTAACTTTTGTGTTTTAGCTATATAACCAAAGTATATTTGTTGTAACTAGGTAAACTAAGATTAATTGGATCACATGGTGCAACTGTGTGTCACCTGTATTGTAAGTTTAAGCAGTTTTTGGAGATTTAAGCTTCTATGATCAGAAAACAACTAAATAAATACAACATGAAGAATAAGCTTATGAAATGTGAGTGGTGACGATTTATAATAGAACTTTTCATGCTGCAATGCATGCTGGGTAACATAATATTATCATGCATTGCTGTTATTTATCAGAATGAGGATGATGATTGTTAAGGTTTGTAGGAAGAGTGTTGATGTTTAAGAGTGTCCGTGAGGTTGTCTCTTTATTTCGTCACAGTCCATTTACAAACCTCAGGTTACACCAGACAGAAATCCCTATCATCATAAATCATTGACCTCACATCAGTAACATTTTCTTTTTGTAGAAATAGTACTTTACCTTAACTTACTGACCTGAATATGTCGAAGACATTGATATAAACTTATGTTGTTATTAACACCTGAAAAAGAAAAAAAAACGGTGGGTATTAATGGTGGTTTTCTGTCAGTCCCTCATAAAAAAAAACTTCTGAGCTGTGTAGATGTATTGTGCAATCACTGTTCTCGGGTGTTTAAAACAAGACTCATATCTACATTCATTTACATTTACATTAGGCATTTACATTTACATTTAGGCATTTAGCAGACGATTTTATCCAAGTCAACTTACAAAGAATCGAGGAGACATGTAAATAGCAGAGATAATCACAGTAGAAAAAGTGCTAGAACAAGTTTACTAAGTTACACAAGACACGATAAAACCTGTAGGAGAGAAGAAAATGGTTTCTTTTTTAATACAGAGTGAGTAGATAAGGAAACAGGTTTTTTACAGGGTTAGGCGTGGACGGAAGTGATGTGTTTTTAGGTGTTTTTAGATATTCAGTGCAGTAAATCAGCATTATCTAATATGTTTAAATGAAGAAAGCATTTTTTTATTTTACATGTCGAACATGTTCAGATTTCATATCTTTTAGAGAAACGATTGCTGAGAATATAAACTCCTGGAACAAAAATGTTTTTCAAAAAAGCATTAATATCAAAGTCATTTGTCCCTGAAATGACAGAAATAGCATTTACAACACTTATATTTAGCAACCTAGACAGCATTAGAACAGCATTGTTGTCAAGTCTTCAACATAATATCTATTGTAGAATAAAACATCTATAGATTAACTTCTGGTTGAATCTTTTGGTCTTTTAATGATTTGTGTGAAGAACTTTTGTCATGTTGTGGCAGTATGGATGTTTGGCTTTGAGCCGCTATTGGTTGCTTCAGCTCAAATTATTGAGCCTATCACCGTAAGAGGCGGTGCATATATATCTGCCTTCCATCGAATCACAAGACAGAGCTTCTTTCTTGCGTTCCGGTTCCGCATGCTGAGCTGTATGCGGGAAATTTGAATGTTGGTCCCTCGTATGGCATGTAGGAGATCGAGTGCTGTTTCCCACGGCTGGTGGTCTTGTTTAGACTTTTCCCAGAGCGTGCACATTGATTTTGCACTTCGGACCGCCGTGACTGGATTCCTTGCACCCCAAGTATGCAGGTTATTTGTAAACGTGTCATGCTCCATGAGAGTTCTTTTTAATTCTAGTTGTCATTCCAGAAGTGCAGTTACTCTGTAAAGTAGCGGGGAGGATTCCGTTGCTGGGGGTAACCAGTCATCACGGAGCACTGCTGTTCTGCTGCTGTATCAATTACATTTCAAACCAAAGGAATTTCATTCATTCCGTTCTGGCTGCGGCTGAAACGAAACTGAAACTGAAACTGAAAGTGTGTGTGCGCGTGCGTGAATGTTTACAAGGAGAGTGTTGCGTGAGTTTGGTCATTGTATTGTTCCTTTCCAATGTTTGTTTGGTTAATTTATTTGGTTTTTGTACTTTCTGTTAACTGTATTTGATTATTGTGTTTTTTTCTCAATGGTTGTTTAGTTTATTTATTTATTTTCTATTTGTGTATTTAATTCTTTAGTTTATATTCTGTTTTTCATTAGGGATTGAGTGTCCAAAAGCAAAGGGGCGGGGCTTGACCTGATTATTTTTGTGCTGTGTAACTTCCGGCACCGTGTGAAGGTGATACTAATCTTTTTCTTTTCTTGTTTTGGTTTTCTTTTGCATTTTGTGTGTTACTTCCTGAGTGTTGTGGTGCTCGTTGAGTCTCCCCCCTGCTGACCACACTCAGTCCTGCTGTATGTCTTGTGGATTGTGGCCCTTCTGTTTAGGTTTATTCTGTACTGATGTTGTGAGTGTGGTGCTACTCATCGCTGAAGCATTATGTTGAACATCTTCCTTGTATTGTCTTTGTTTGGATTTATTTATTATTATTATTGTGACATTTAATAAAATAATTATTTATTTATCCACGTCTCTTGTCCTATTAAGGAACTAAATCTGTGCGTCCTTGTTATTATGCTTGTATTCCTGGGTTAAGAATTCCCAGGTGGCGTAGTCATTACTTATAATATAGCCCCCTTTGCCACAATGTAATAGTGTATAAATATTTACACGTACCTTGTGATCCATTTAAGATTTCATGTCGCCTTTACAGCAGTAATTCTCTTGCTGCGTATGTAAGAAAAATACAAAATGGCTCAAGCACACACCCATAACTCAGTAGAGCTGTTTGCATAAAGGCAAAACAAGCATTTCCGTCCCTTCTCAACACATCTAGTCAAACCAGTTTTGATCTTTCGATGAAGCTTGTAGTATTCACTCCTACTATACAGTACATGTAAAACACAGTCTTTGCCTGGACATTAAAGGAATAATTCACCCCAAAAATATCCTTTTGTCATCATTCTTTCTCTCTTGATCATGGTTTTCATGATTTTGCTGAATCATGGCAGACCTGTGTTTTGTGTTAGACACGTGGCATTGTTTGTTATGGCATGCCATGTGCTCTCTTGTCTCATCTCCTGGCTCTCGTTGTCTTGTCTATCGACCCATCATTGTTTCATTCCCCACACCTGCCCACATGTCATTATACCTTGTTATGTTTCCCTATTTAAAGCCCTTGTGTTAGCCGGGGGCAGTCGTGGCCTGGTGATTCGAGTCTTGGACTCGTGATCCGAAGGTTGCTGGTTTGAGACTCGGAACCAGCGGGAATACCACGACTGAGGTGAGTCCCTTGAGCAAGGCACCATTCCCCCCCACTGCTCCGTGTGTGTGTTCACTTACTGGATGGGTTAAATGCAGAGCACAAATTCCAAGTATGGAACACCATACTTGACAATAATTCACTTCACTACACTGTGTGCCTTGTCCTTCACATTCTTTGCTGGTTTGTTTGTATTTTGTTCTTAGTGATGAGGTTGTATTGCTGTTTGTATCCCTATGCCCGTTTCCGCCGTGCTAAGTTTCTCCTGTGCCTGTTTGTTAGTTAAAGATCTGTTTTGTTTTGCCCCCTCGTGGGAAGTTGTTTTTATTTTCCGATATCCTTTTCCCCATTGTGGGTGTTTTTCTTTATTTATTAAAGTCTTTGTTCATATCAACTCTGTTGCCTGCATCTGGGTTCTCTCTCCACACTAACCGTGACACCTTTACTCTCAAATTGATCCGAACACATTTCTTTGTTATGCTTCAGGATCACAATGTTTGAAAATATAACAACATTCACATTTTAACGCTTTATCTAAAGCAACATACAGGGTTTTTTTTTTACCGACACTAACACTAAAATCTGCCGTCCCGCACATTCAGAAGTTAATGGACGAAAACTCACAGTGATTGAAACCATTGGACTTCCCGATCTAGTGAAACAAACTAAGACGGAGCAGATATTTGACTGTACAGATGATGGCATTGATGTGTTTCTGCTGGTCCTTAAACTAGGTGAGAAAAACACATCGGAGGAAGAGAACAATATGATGTGGATTAAAGAGGTTTTTGGATCAAAAGCTTTAAAACACACAATTGCTCTCTTTACACATGGAGATCTGATATACTGAGGTCAATCGTTGATCAGTGTGGAGGCAGATATTATGTGTTTAATAACAGAGATGATGATCAATCTCAGGTCACTGAACTTCTGATGAAGATTGAGGAAAAGTGAACAGATACAACAAATATACTAAACAGATCTGTAAAGAGACACCGAGAAACCTTAAAATATGCCATAATAGAGAAGGAGCAGAAGAGCAAGATAGATTATTAAAAGAAGCAGCAGAAGAGAGAGAAAGATTACTAAAAGCGGCCTCAATAGAGAGAGAACGGTTATTAATACTAGGAGGTCTGTTGGTAGCAGTGGCGGTTGCGCTTCTTTTTATTTTGATGAAATAAAAAAAAGTGAAAATATAAAATAGCAAAAAAGAACACTGAAACATTTGCTCATGGTTCCCCTCTGACAGCACAATATACATTTTATTTTTTTAATTATTTTATTTGTGTATAAAACAAGAAATGAACTGTTTAACAAAACTTGACCTTGTTTGGTAGCTGGACAAATAATTGACTATAGAACACTAAAAGTACTTCCTTGGCCTTCTTAGAAATAATATCTTTCTGGTCTCACAAGGGAGCCCAGAAATTCCCCTCTTCACCTCTTTACTCTTCCCGTTTATCATCCTCCTCTCTTTAAATTTTTTTTTCAAGAATCGATCTATAACATATGTGATATTTATTTTTTTATTCATGGTCCAATACATTTTATTTATGGTCTCTAAAGGTATATTTTTTGTATTTGAATATTCTTAACATGCACATTATGTTGGTTTTATGTTGGACACCTATCACCTGACTAAGCAAGCTGCATGATCGGGACTAATGTAACTATTAGGATTTTTCAGAGCAAGCTTGGAGCTTTTGAATTTATTGATATAAGTTTACCCTGCAATCTCTGATGAAAAATCCTTCTGGCAGTTTTATGATCACAAGATCTTTATATAATAACGGATCCCCAATGAAAGAAGAAATAATAGTATGAAGATTCAAAAATAGAATCAATATGGAGTTTTGCACGGGGTATACTAACGTAATACAAACAAAACGGTTTATAATGCAAGGCCTTCAAACAGCTCTGAAAACGTCTTTTATAAATTATACAAGGTGTCTGTCAATAGATCCCCCTATAAAACTCAACACAGCTTCTTTTTATTCATCTTTAATTAGTTATATCTCAGTATCTCATATAGGTTTTAAGTGTAGATTTTTATAACAGTAACATTTGTCTTATTTAAATGTATTTATTTTTTTAAATAAATGTTCATTCATTCTTTTTTAACAATTTCACTTTTATGTGGAATATAAGTAATTGTGAGTAAGTTCTCTGCAGTTCTTTGCTTTTTAATATTTTAATAATTATTTCAGTAATATTTATTGATGCGTGTTCTGCATGCATTAGTTGTGTTTCGTTTAAATTATTATAAGTACTTCATGTACTTTATAGTGTGGGGCAGTCGTGGCCTGGTGGTGAGGTGACTTCCTTCAGCAAGGCAGTGCAATACTTTTCACTGTCACATGTCTTTCTTGGCCTGAAAGCCTCCGATCTCATGATGGTTCTTCAAGATTAACAGCATTCCAACCAGATCACTGAATCAAGTTACAGATCAGCAGGGATTCTTAAAGTACAATCCAACAATATTTACTAATATTCAGTTTGAATCAGCATAAGAACATTAGATCTAAAACCCAACAAAACATAGTCAAGGGTCAAAACTCAACTCAAGTACCCACTGATCAACATGTTGGTGACCTTAAATAGCTGGGTACGTTCTTAAGACTTACAGACATTTAGAATGTTTTAAACCTTTTTCAAATTTATTAAAAAACGTTGCGGATTTCATTTACCAACAGCAACTTTCACCTGCACACAGTATCAAAGGTACCAGGGACTGTTGTATCCTTGTTCTTAATTGGCCAGCAGACTCTGCTGACCTTAAACAAATGACAAATCGATGGGATATGGTGATGAGGAAGATGCGGTAAGTAGGACCCAACAATGCAACCTGGGCTCTCATTATACCTGAGCAGTTCTACAGACTGATCCAATCAATGCCATGCCACATTGCTGCAGTAATTCAGACAAAAGAACCACGACTAATTATTGAGTGCTGTACATACTCATACTTTTCAGTTGGCTAATATTTCTAAAATTTCCGTCCTAAGATTTCCTTTCTTTGGATTGGTCTTAAGTAACATTGGGATACAAGATTTAAGGATTTTGTCAAGTTAGTATCATCAAAATCAAAGAAATAATCTCTTAAAATATATCAGTCTTTATGGAATGTATACATTACAGAAGTTTGACAACTTAAATTTAGAATTTGTGAAATAAATTATCTTTGATTTATTAGAAGATAATCTAATGATATGACCAGCACCAGTAATGTAATTGCTCTATTGTTCAACAGATTTAGGATTGTAGTGAAACACACACACACACACACACACACACACACACACACACACACACACACACACACACACACACACACACACACACACACACACACACACACACACACACACACACACACACACACACACACACACACACACACACACACACACACACACACACACACACACACACACACACACACACACACACACACACACACACACACACACACACACATTCCAAGCACACAACTCATCATTGTAAATGTATTTACTCATTACAATAGAGGGAGTTTCAGTGTTATAACAGGTTGAGCTGAAAGAACTTCATTCTCTCTCACCACCACTGAGTCTGTACGACAGGACACTACAGATCTTATATACCAACAGAGAGTCATACTGACATGAATTCATCAAGTAAAAGTAAGTCTGAGGAACATAATTAAACTAATGTTATTTTAAAGCTCTTAACTTCACCCGACATGTTGTGTGTAACTATTGTTCTGTGTGTATTTCAACTCAATGACACTTGTCATGTTTGTGCGTGTGTGTGTTTGCCTGCGTGCGTGTGTGTGTGTGTGTGTGTGTGTGTGTGTGTGTGTGTGTGTGTGTGTGTGTGTGTGTGTGTGTGTGTGTGTGTGTGTGTGTGTGTGTGTGTGTGTGTGTGTGTGTGTGTGTGTGTGTGTGTGTGTGAGTGTGCGTGCGTTTTGTACACATTGTTGAGGAGGGTGTAGCTATCTGGTCAGATTCTATTTTTAAAGATACACTTAACCCAATGGAGCTCTTTATAAAAAGCCTAAATGTTTTAATATCAATAAGCAAATTACTTTGAGTTTAAGTCTTTTTTTAAGATTGTAAGTTGTAAGTATTTAGAAATGTATGTGTTAAACAGTCAGCCAGTACATCTAAAAGTGATGGTTGCACTTGCTGGAGCATTTGACTCCTAACCTAAGGGTTGTGGGTTCAAATCTCAAGCCGGCGCATTATCTATATTACCTGCACTTTGCACTCACACACTTGGACAATAACAACACTTATATACGGATGTTGTTTGGTGACTTCAGTTCAGCATTTAACACCGTTATGCCCTCCAAGCTGACCACCAAACTTGGAGACCTGGACATTAACACCTCTCTCTGCAACTGGATTATGGACTCTCTGACCACCAGGCCTGAGAATGTTAGGTCAGGTCACACCCAGGGCTGGACTGGGACAAAAAATCAGCCCTGGACTTCATCCAGACCGGCCCACTATGCATGTAAACATACATACATTAATCTGCATGTAAAATTACTGATTTCGAATTTATTAAATATCAAAACCAAGAAAATTATATATATATATATATATATTTCCTTGTTAAAGGTGTTAATCAAGAGCAGTGAGTTGTTTCTCTTTGTCTTGTGTTCACATTAATGACACAGACCGACGGTGGGTATAAGGCTTCTGCCTGGCACTTAAAGGGATTTTTTCTCAATTGATTACAAATTAAACAAATACATCTCACATAAATGCTGTAAACATACAGAGACAGAGCATCAGCTGGTATTGTTAAAGGTTTCAAATAACTAGTTTAAATTTAATATAATGCAGTTTTCATTATTTTCAATTATTTAATGACACAAGTGAAAATATTATAAATATGTAGTGCACATATTTAGCAAAATACTCCTTTCTATGGCAATTTTTCTCAACTAACCTGCTATGCTCTTTAAATCTCTTTCTTGAGGTAAATGTAACGTTCTGTGACATAATTGTTCTCCTGATGTTTTATTGACTGATTGATCGATATTATATAAGAGGCATATATACCTTTCGGTAAGTTGTACTGTATCTTTAAACAAAAAGTAACAGATGATTGGTTTACTTGAACTGAGGCGCTAAAACGATGTCACGTCACATTTTCTAGCTCCAAAACGCTATTGTCTGAATTTCGTAATAAAATGGACAGGAGCGCTTTTCAAGGCTAGAACTTGAGTTTGATTGGCCAATACTCATTGAACAGGTCATGTGTCCTCATCCCAGGTTTAGACCTGTCAGTCTCGCAGCTCGCATCAGCTTCATGCGGCTTCATGAGAGAGACACATAAGCCGGGAATTGGACTATACAACAATATACCTACGAATATATTTACGATTAGTATTTATTTACTATTTATTATTTAAAAACAATACATAACGTACCGGCTCAACCAGACCGTGGCCCACCGGGAATCTCCCGGTAGTACCGATGGCCAGTACATGACTGGCCACTCCCACTCCACAACTCTCAGTCTTCACACCGGCATACCACAGGGCTGTGTGCTGAGCCCTATACCTCTACTCACATTACACCCACAACTGCAAGCCTTTGCATAGATCCAACTCCATCATTAATTTGCAGACAACACCACTGTAATTGGCCTCATCAGTGGCAATGATAAGACTGTTTACAGGAAGAGGTACACTACCTAGCCACATGGTGCACTGACCCTAACCTGCTCCTTAACACCGCTAAGACCAATGAGCTCATTGTGGACTTCAGGAAGAAGAAAGAAAGCACGCATCACCCAATCCACATTAACGGGATGGCTGTTGAGCGTGTCTCCTGCCTCAAGTTCCTGGGAACCACCATCTCGGAGGACCTGCCCTGGAACACTAACTTCTCCAGCCTGGTCAAGAATGCTCTACAGTGCCTCTTCTTCCTCAGGACCATCCTGGTGAACTTCTACCGGTGTACAATCGAGAGCATCCTGACCAGCTGTATCACAGCCTGGTATGGGAACTGCTCAGTTGCTGACTGCAAAGCGCTGCGGACGGTGGTGAAAACTGCCCAACACATCACAGGGACAACACTTACTGCTATTGAGGACATCCAGAGGAAACGCTGCTTTGTCGAGCTCAAAGCATCCTCAAGGACTCCTCCCACCCTGACCATGGACTGTTCAACCTCCTGCCCTCCGGGAGGCGCTTCAGAAGCCTCCGAAAAAGGACCACAAGATTTGGGGACAGTTTTCCATACATCTGTCTCCTCACTGACCTCTGCCCTCTGACACCTCTTAACACCCCACCCAAACAACCAACCCAAGCCCCCCCACGACTTCAACAATACATCGGTCTGATTTTTTATTTATTTTAATTATTCCTCACAATAACCAGTTGTTACAAGCACTACTGTTCACTCAGTAACACTGAACAATCCATCTGCACACTGTAATATTCCAATGCACTTTACCATCCACTGCAATACTGTAAATTATGTTCATATGTTCACAGATCTGTCTATAGTGTACATACACTCTTACATAATCATATTACACCTGTCTGTATGTCTGCTGAGTATTTTAAACCTGTAAATTATGTCCATAATAATTAACTATACTATCTTTTCTGCATATTTATTGTAAATGTTACATATATATTCTTTACTTACTGCTTATTGCACTTCTGGTTAGATACTAACTGCATTTCGTTGCCTTGTCCCTTACATGTGCAGTGACAATAGAGTTGAATCTAATCTAATCTAATTTGTATAGTATTTCCCAGATAGTATTTATATTCTTAATGCTAAATCCAAAATATGGACATTATAAATTATGTTTTGTTTTTTTGTTTTTTCACAGGTTCTGTCGAATGGTCTGGTTCACATGAGCTCAGAATTGTGCTGCTTGGAAAACATGGAGTGGGTAAAAGTTCAATAGGAAACATGATTCTGGGCAGAAAAGCTTTTAAAGAAACAAGGACCAAAGAGAGTGAAATCCAGAGAGGATTAGTAGACGATAGAAACATCTCAGTTATTGACACTCCAGGATTCTTTAACACCGAACTAACTGATGAAGATCTACAGAATGAAATGATGAAGAGTCTTTCTCTCTCTCATCCTGGTCCTCACGTCTTTCTGCTTGTAGTCAGACCGGACACATTCACAGATCGTGATGTTGAAAAGATCTTAAGACAGATTCAGGTGAACTTTGGCAAAGAAGCTTTTAAGTTCACCATGGTGCTGTTCACTGAAAAACAGGCGATGACTAAAAGAGAATGGATTAAGTTTAGACTCGAGAGAAAGACTAGAGAGCTTCTGAGCTACTGTGAAGAGAAATGTTATGTGATAAATTATAAAAACAAGAGTGATAAAAAACAGATCTGGAATCTTTTGGAGAATATTGAGGAAATGGTGAAGAGGATTGATAGAGAACCATCTGCTCAGATCTATCTGAAGGCCATGAGGAGGAAATCACAAGAAGCCAAAGACAGAATGGAGAAAAAAACTTCAATCAGTCTTGAAGACAAAAACATCACATCGGACAGATGTTTGACTTCAGAGGAGAATATAAATCCAGATAATCACTCAATAACAGGTAAATTAGTTACGATATTAGTAAATGATTTGCATAATAAATAATCAACAATGAATGCATTTATTATAAAAAATGTGTACATATATTCTTTTGACGTGTTTAGATGTGAGGATTGTTCTTCTGGGTAAAAGTGGACCAGCTAAAAGCTCAATAGGAAACACAATCCTGTGCAGAGAAGCGTTTGCAGTCAATAAAAGATTTCTGTCAGGATCTGAGACCTGTGAGAAACAACAAACAGGAGTGTGTGGAAGAAACATCACAGTGATCAAAACTCCAGGACTGTTCGATACATCTGAAGAGAAACTAAAGACTGAAATCCAGAAGTGTGTAGAGATGTCTGCTCCTGGTCCTCATGTGTTTCTGTTGGTCATCAGACTGGATGTGAGAATCACAGATGAAGAGAGAAACGCTGTGAGATGGATTCAGGAGAACTTTGGAGAAGGTGCTGTAAAATACACCATCATTCTGTTCACTCATGTAGATCAGATGAGAAGTAAATCATTAGATGAATATATCACGGAGAGTTTAGATCTACAGATGATAATAAAGAGTTGCGGAGACAGATATCATTTACTCAACAATGAGGACAAGGAGAACCGCTGTCAGGTCACACAACTGCTGGAGAAGATTGAGAAGATGCTGGAGGAGAATGGAGGAGACCATTACACTGATGGCATGTATATCACATTACAAGAGAAGATGGACAGCGAGAGAGAACAGAAAGAAACAGAAAACCGATTAAACTGGTTGAAGGGACTGATGGTTTTCTTAATAGGACTTTTAGTAGCCGCAGCTGTCGCGACATCCAGCTTATAAAGTCTCTGGAATGAAGATCAGTGTCCTTGGTTTGGCCACTTAGGATGCCATTTCCAAGACAGGGAGAGTTGTTAGAGATAATTTAAATCTTTTTAAATAGTCTTAAGCTGTTTATTTAAAGTGAATTTCAAATAACTTATGGGATATATTTTGTACTATTTAATGTAATACATTATTACAAGTGTAAAGTTGTAATTTATTTAATTAAACGTTTGTCATGTCACTTAACCAACTCTATTGTGAGGACCTTTAATGTAATTCCAGCATGGGAACTGCATTCGGTATTAATAAATAAAAAAATAAGTTTAAAAAAGCAGAACATTTATAAACCAAATTTCATTGGACAACCATTAAAAAGACATATGAAGAGTCTGGCTTTTAATTTGATTTACCTATAGCATCTGAGAGCTGAAACTTTTGTCGAGTTCCAATTAAGTTCATGTTCCCTTCCCAAATTTAAAAACTTGACAGAAACACTCTGGAGAGAGAGGTTTTTCACCTCATAATTCAGCCATGGTCAATGCAGTAATATAAACATGCAATGGTTAAAAGAAACAAGAAGATAATGTATAAATGGATGTTAAACACTCAAAACCTCTGAATCTTCTCGTCTTTAAGGTAAGCGTCGCTCATGACTGATTAGTAACAGTAGACGCCATGCGCACTTCCCAGTGCTTGAGGAAAAAATGAAAAATAGAGAGAACATTTCAGGGCTTTTGTTTACTGCACAGGTTAAGATGAAACATGTGCATGGCCCACCTGGGGAGCTTGCACTCTCCTGGCATCTGCCGTTGCTAAGCAACCATAAACTGTGCTTGCCTGGAGGATTAGATCAGATTAGATTCAACTTTATTGTCATTGCACATGTAGGATACAAGGCAACGAAATGCAGTTAGCATCTAACCAGAAGTGCAATAAGCAGTAAATACAGGTTATATATACAATAATTATACAGAATATATGAATATAGATAAACATTATGGACAGATTTACAGGTTAATATACAGGCAGGTGTGCTATGAACATCCTATACATTATGTACAAGTGTATGTACACTTTAGACAGAACTATGAACATAATTTACAGTATTGTAGTGGATGGTAAAGTGCATTGGAATTATGTTTTCCGTGTGCCAATGGATTGTCCAGTGTTACTGAGTGAACAGTAGTGCATGTAACAACTGGTTATTGTGAAGAGTATTTTAAATAAGTGTAGTGTTATAGAGGGGGGGGGTCTGTGTATAAGATGGGGGGGGTGATTGAGGGGTGTCAGAGGGAAGAGTTCAGTAAGGAGACAGGTTTAGGGAAAAAGCTGTCCCTCAGTCTTGTGGTCCTTTTTCGGAGGCTTCTGAAGCGCCTCCCAGAGGGCAGGAGGGTGAACAGTCTTTGGTCAGGGTGAGACGAGTCCTTGAGGATGCTGCGAGCTCGACGAAGACAGCGCTTCCTCTGGATGTCCGCAATAGCAGGAAGTGTTGTTTCTGTGATGCGTTGGGCAGTTTGCACCACCCTCTGCAGCGCTTTGCGGTCAGCCACTGAGCAGTTCCCATACCACGCTGTGATACAGCTGGTCAGGATGCTCTCGATCGTACACCTATAAAAGTTCACCAGGATGGCTGAAGACAGCTGGTTCTTCTTCAGTGTCCTGAGAAAGAAGAGCCTTTTTGACCAGGCTGGAGGTGTTAGAGTTCCAGGACAGGTTCTCGGAGATGGTGGTTCCCAGGACCTTGAAGCTGGAGACACGCTCAACAACCATCCCGTTTATGTGGATTGGGTCGTGCGTGCGTCCTGTCTGATTCCTGAAGTCCGCAATGAGCTCCTTGGTCTTGGTGGTGTTCAGAAGCAGGTTATTGTCAGCGCACCAAGTGGCCAGGTGCTGTTCCTCCTCCCTGTAGGCAGTCTCGTCGTTGTCGCTGATGAGGCCTATCACCGTGGTGTCGTCTGCAAACTTAATGATGGAGTTGGATCCATGCACAGGCTTGCAGTCATGGGTGTAAAGGGAGTAGAGGAATGGGCTCAGCACGCAGCCCTGTGGTACGCCGGTATTAAGTGTGATGGTGGTGGAGTTTGTGTGGCCTGACCTAACATGCTGAGGCCTGTTGGTCAGAAAGTCCATAATCCAGCTGCAGAGAGAGGTGTTAATGTCCAGGTCTGCAAGTTTGGAGGTCAGCTTGGAGGGGATAACAGTGTTAAATGCTGAACTGAAGTCAACAAACAACATCCGCACATAGGTGTTAACATTGTCCAAGTGTGTGAGTGCAGAGTGCAGAACTGAGCATACTGCGTCCTCTGTGCTCCTATTTCTACGATAGGCAAATTGATGTGGGTCCAGTGTAGATGGGAGGCAGTCTTTGAGGTGTGCAAGGACAAGTCGCTCGAAGCACTTCATGATGATGGGTGTGAGTGCTACGGGGCGATAATCGTTCAGGCACATTGGGGAGGAGTGTTTCGGCACAGGTACGATGGATGTGGACTTGAAGCATGTTGGCACAGTTGCTTGGTTGAGGGACAGATTGAAAATGTCTGTGAAGACCCCAGCAAGCTGCTCCGCACATGCCCTAAGCACACGTCCAGGAATACCATCTGGGCCGGCAGCTTTACGTGCATTGACCCGGCTGAGTGAAGTGTGCACCTCTGTGAAGGTGAGTTTGAGAGGTTGGTGGTCTGCTGAGGGTATGATTTTGGTGGCTGTCTCCTTGCTGTCGTTGTTGAAACGAGCATAAAAGTCATTTAGCTCGTTAAGAAAGGAGATGTCCGTGACCGTTGTGGTGGTGTTGCTAGATTTGTAGCTAGTGAGGAGAAGGTGTTGGTAAAGGATAAAGAGATTACGGTGGCAGGATTGTCACTTGTGTGAACGATCACAAATTTGTCTTCGATTTCTGGCATTTCTCTATGATTTTGCAAAACTGTCATCGAGTGATGAAATCGGGCATATATCGTATAGTTTCCTTTATGTCTAAGTTAACTTCTGGTTGTTATTAGTTAACCAAATATACAATAAACAGTAAACAATACAACAAACAGTAAACAATACAACAAACAGTTAGCTTTTCTTCAGAAGCATGTTCTCCCCATTTCTGTGTGAATGGTCCAACCCATAAACCACACCAAAGAAGCCAATATATCATTTAATTTTACTTGAAACTAAATTAATTGCGTTTAAACCATCTTTAAGACATTAGAACGTGGTCTAAATGTGTGAGGGTAAAGCCAACATTTCGCTTGGTAAATATAGATGTAACTGTGAATGTGTAACTGCCTCTTGGCTCTTTGGAGAACCTTGTTTTACTTTCTTTATTCAATGTTTTACCTAATCTACATTTGGATCTGCCTCCTTGCTTCCTTATCGTTACACCTGCCTTTAAATAGTGTCAAAGGCTTAGATGAAGCATGAAGAGCGGTTGAAAGCCACGCAGATCTAATTACCATCTCATTTCTCAAAAAATATTCCCACAGATATCCAGTATCAAATGTTCATGTCTGTTCATGTGTGTGCCATTTAATACATTTAATACATTGGCAAGTTGTGATATTTATTCTTTATAATCATAAAGACATGAAAATTAACCAATTAGAAAGAGTGATTTGTAAGTTTCATAGATTAAGGTCACGGTATGGTTGATATATTTACTTTAAATTCATCTATAGGCTCTTGTGTTTGTCTGTCATTCACTTCATCATCAGTGGTTTAGTCTCCATAGTTATGGTTCCTATAGTGTTTGTGTGTAATATATCTGCATCTTTCCAATCAAATATAAACCTGTTAGGAGACCATAAATGAATTTGATTCAGAATTGTTCTAATAAATCTATTTAAGTCGTGTGTATTCAAATACGATGAATCCAGCACTGAACAACTGATGATGAAAGATGATGAAATTATTTGGAGAGGCTGGTTTAATTTCATTGCACATTTCTAGAACAAAAAGTTCCCCCAAACATATCCCCGAAACTTGTGTAAAAGTAAAGAAAACAGAAATTAAAAAGATTTTATGTTAAAACGTTGTGATATATTTATATGTGGTGTATCTTATACAAAAAAATTAAAATCATGAATTTAGGATTTATTTAAGAATATATTACTTAATTTGAATACATGTTTTGACTGTTGTGTGCCATCTCTGATATCATCTATTTAATTTCCAGAGATGTCAAAACAAACCTTGCCAAATGAGTTCAGGATTGTGATGGTTGGTAAAACTGGAGCAGGAAAGAGTGCAACAGGTAACACTATACTGGGCAGAGAGTGTTTTAAACATGATATTTCCCCAACGTCAACTACTGGGACCTGTGAAAAACAGTCTGAGACTGTGTCTGAGAAGATCATGTCCGTCATCGACACTCCAGGGCTGTTTGATACATCAATCACTAATGAAAAAATGAAGTCTGAGATTGAGAAGTGTATCTTCATGTCTGCTCCTGGTCCTCATGTGTTTCTGTTGGTCATCAGACTGGATGTGAGATTCACAGATGAAGAGAGAAACGCTGTGAAATGGATTCAAGAGAACTTTGGAGAAGATTCTGTAAAATACACCATCATTCTGTTCACTCATGCTGATGCGCTGGGGAATAAAAAATTAGATGAATATATCAAAAAGTGTCCAGATCTGCAGGTCCTGAGTGACAGCTGTGGTGGCAGATATCACTCATTCAACAATAAAGATTTAGAAAATCACCTACAGGTCACACAACTGCTGGAGAAGATTGAGAAGATGGTGGTGGAGAATGGAGGAGATCATTACACCAGTGAGATGTACCAGGAGGCTCAATATAAGATACAAGAAAGAGTTCAATTCTGTAAGTAACATTGTACATTAATCTGTTAAGTGTATATGACTATTTTAGGATCTTAACAATCTCAATATCTGTTTGACAGGGTCAGAAACAGCTCGGATTGTTCTTCTGGGCAAAACTGGATCAGGAAAGAGTACAACCGGAAACATCATCCTAGGCAGAGATGTGTTTACAGAAGCACAGATCAAAAAAACAACCTCTAAAGATGGAATTATTGATGGGAAAAGTTTCTTAATAATCGACACTCCACAGCTGGTTGAGTCAACAGTGACTAAAGAAGAAAAACAGACTGTTATAAAGGACTTTGTGCTCATGTCTGCTCCTGGTCCTCATGTTTTTCTGCTGATCATCAGACTGGATGTGAGAATCACCGAAGAGGAGAAAAACGCAGTGACATGGATTCAAGAGAACTTTGGTAAAGATGCTGCAGGCCACACCATCATTCTGTTCACTCATGTAGATCAGCTGAAGTGTGGAAAACCAGATGAGTTTATAAAAAACAATAATGATGTTCAAGCCCTGATTAAGAGTTGTGAAGGCAGATATCACACGTTCAATTATGAGGAAAGAGTCAACAGACATCAGGTCGCAAAACTTCTGGAGAAGATTGAGATAATGCTGGAAATAAAAAGATGGAAGTACTACACAAATAAGATGTTTGAGGACATTTTAAAGAAAAACAACAGATGGAAAAAATTTGAAGATAAAAAAACGATAGTTATGTTGGCAGCGACGCTAACAGGAGCAGGTTCAGTAGTAACAGGTCTCGCTCTGGCAGCTGGTGAGGTGGCATTAGCACCTGTGTTTTTATTTGCAGGTGGACCTGTGCTTGGAGCCGGAGCAGCTGTTCTGTTGATAGGCAGAGCCATTAAATTTTTTTATAAGATATGATCAAGTTCTTTAATGGGAAAAATTGCACGTAATGAATAGTTTGGATTTAATACAAAAAAAATCATGTAGAATTTTCTCATTGTAAGCAATATCGGCAGGGAAGCGGTGAGTGATTTTACAAACGTAGTGAATAGTTTGGATTTAATACAAAAAAAATCATGTAGAATTTTCTCATTGTAAGCAATATCGGCAGGGAAGCGGTGAGTGATTTTACAAACGTAGTGAATAGTTTGGATTTAATACAAAAAAAATCATGTAGAATTTTCTCATTGTAAGCAATATCGGCAGGGAAGCGGTGAGTGATTTTACAAACGTAGTGAATAGTTTGGATTTAATACAAAAAAAATCATGTAGAATTTTCTCATTGTAAGCAATATCGGCAGGGAAGCGGTGAGTGATTTTACAAACGTAGTGAATGATTCAAATGCTTTAAAGCATCACCATGTTGGATATCATTGAATTAATTCTGATATGTTGAGAGTACATATAACATTTAAGCTAAAGACAGTCTCGGATTTATAGCAGTTGGAAAAAACTGCATCTTTAGTACATTTTAAACAAGAAAATCTAGTGATTTGGCATGACACATTGATGGATCAGAAAATATGTTCAGAACACAACAAAATGACATGACAAATTAATTTTTTATTTGGCTTTTATAGCGTTATGGAAAAGTGTTCTTTATATAATCCCTTACAGAAGAGACACATTTAATCACATGCCTAAAATATGTGTAATATTTGGTTGTGTGTTGAGAGCGGTGATACAATATTTGTTAAGTACAATACGATTCCGATAATTTAAGTTACAAATGAAGAGACACCAATACTGAAACCATTTCTGTATATTTCTTAAATGTGTATGTGTTTAAAAAAAAAGATCAATAAACTTAAAAGTAATTGACATATACATGATACGTACTGGCAATATTTTATTACAACTCCAAAAAAGTAATACATACAAATTTATAAAATGTTCAAAAAATGAAATAACATAAATCTCATAAATAAATGAAATGAAATTCCAGAATATCAGATGTTCAGATTTTACATATTGCATCTTCTTCATAACGGGCCTTTATTTAAGTATATGAATGCACATATTTGCATTTTCTTTGATTTAAACTATTTTGTCTTCAACTTCAACTTTCTGCATTTTTGTAGAGAATTAGAAATACTGATAAAGTGACAGGTGACTGTAGATCATCTCTTGTTTCTCATTTCCTTAAACTTTAGATTGGAGAAAAGGAACATGTTGACATTTTTTGGTCTACGACTGGGTTCGTGTGTGCATGCGTTCATGAATGAGGAAGTGTGGCAGTTACACGTCGATTGCTTTCTTTGCTCTCGTTTGCTCGAGACTGTTCGAGCTTCCTAAAGTGCCCAGATAATAGGCAGTGTAAGGCAGCTAAAGAAGTGACGAGAACTGAGTTTGTTTTTGGTGCTGGCTCATTAAACAATATATTCTCATTTGGTGCTACAACCTGAGGAATGGAATCCTGTCCCTCAGTTTAGGGGTCATTGAAGCCCGGGAACTGACCTCAACTCTCCTCATCTCTTTCTCTTTAGGCTCCAATCACCAGGAATGTGAGAAACATAGATATCATTATACATGTCAGGTCTGTGATGTTGCATAGATTGATTATCATGTTTAATATCATTAAAACGGTCTAGTTTTTGTAATTCTAAGAGTAAAGGTAATGAAGCCTCTTTACAAGTTTACAAGTACAAAGTTTCTTTACAAATACATTGTTTTGGTTGAGTTTAAGTTGTACCTCCCTGGCATTATAAATAATTATTTATAAGTAATAATAATATAGAAATATATAAATTGTTGTTATGGATTTTAATTATATTGTAAAGTCTGTTCAATTGAGATGTATTTGATGTTGCATAAAATCTAATGCTAGGATAAAGTAGTGCTTTAATCAGACAAGATGCTCATCATCTGATTTAGCAAGTTGGATGATCGTGACTTAAACTTTTACCTGACCTGTGAAGTAAACCGTTTAACTGCATACCTGTCAGACAATCAATGTCTTTATGTCTTTATTCTTTATCTTTGTGTTAATCTCTTTGGTGTGTTACCTATATTTTTTTCTTATCCTATGTTTTTTGCTTTATATAAACAGCATAGCAAGGCGAATCAAACTGAAATGCAATATTGCCTTTAATTAACAATTACTATTCCTCTGGATTTATTCTGTATCATCATTAACATATATGCTTTATTGGAATTAAATTGACAAATAAGTTAGTTCAAACGGATGGAAGTTTAGGGTCAATACCCCAATAGTTAGCAGGGTTTGCTTTAAGCTGAATCAGTAAATGTGTAAAGCATTCTTCCTAAAAGACTCTAGAAGAGTTTCTAACTTGTTTCCATTTCCTTTTTTGATACATACTGTACATACAAACAGCAGGGTCTTGCTGGGACCCAAGGTTAACCCGGATCAGCCAACACAAGCATCTTCTCAATCAATGCAGTATCCAGAAATTATAGAGTTCAGTCACCCTGCATTCAGTCATTGAGACAATGAAAAAACTCACGTGCCATCAGGTGCTTTTCTGCTCAAAGTTGTCTCTATTTGACGTAATTCAAGTACATTTGGAAGACAAAAAAGCTACTCTTTCTTTAGTTTGTAAAGGTGATAAAACTACATGCAAACTATTAGATTATTAAATATTGTAGAAGTAGAAAAGCTGTTGAAACTTAATTAATTTAATATATTTAAGATGGTGTAATAGTTTAACTGATTATTTTATTTTACATTTATTTTAAATATTTTTGTCTTTTTTACCCTTATCAATATGTTAGCTTATGCAATCAGAGCTCTCAGACAAAACTATGAGGAACCAGGAGCACAAAAGCAGCATTTAAAGCGAAAAACAAACCAATTATTCAAAGAGGCATGCCCAACAGCAAAAACCTGTTCTGTCTGAACCTACACAGTTTATTTGAATACAGGATACAAGCGAAGAAGGATGAAGAACATCACAAAGATATGGCTGAAGCCCCTAAAGGTCTGTTGAAATCTATAAATCGTTCTCAGATTTGCTTAACATTTGACATTCATCAATCAGACTTTATTTAAAGTAGAAGGTATAACCTACCCTTAAGATACAACAGATAAAGTATTTTAGACACCTGAAAAGGGCAGTGGTGAATGTTTTAAAAAGGTGTAACTTTTGAGTTATGCTGTGGTTTCTATGATCAGATGTATCCACAGAGATAGAATCCAGTTCCCTTTCAGTCGGTCTCTCAACGTTGTGAGACTGACTGGGGTTGTACTTGAGAACCTGTTTATGTCTGAACCTATTAAAAAGGCCAATTAATTTGGCGAATGAATCAATTCATGTCCCCGCCCCGGATGACGGGTATAAAAGGGGATGGAAGAGATCATTCCGTACCTTTTGTTCTTCGGAACCTAGATGGTTGTGTCTGGTACCGACAAAACTTGCTGGTGTGACGACGTCTTGCAGCGGATGGTCCTGGACTCCCCTGTGCGTTTCAGCAATATTCCCAAAGGTTTGTATATTCCAACTGTGGGTACAGCGTGTGGTCCTGTAATGGGACGCCGTTGTGCTCTTGGGTGCAACCGGCACATCAATGATGGAGATCAGCACGAGATCTGCCTCGCGTGTTTGGGTCTCCAGCACGCCGAGGACGGTCTCGCGCGGTCGTCATGTCCTCATTGCGAGGCTATGACGGTTAAGGAGTTGCGGTCGCGGGTGGCCTTTTTCTTTACGAAATCGATCACCACCGCGTCTGCTTCCGGCAGTTCGTTCACTGGCGCTACGGCGCGAGTAGCAGCTGTCGCGAGTGGCGCGGGCGATATGGACGCGGATGTGTCTCGCTGGCGGGACCGTCAGAGTCTCTCACGCTCTCCGTCTCTCTCACTGCGGGACGGTTCGCTGTCTCGTGATGATGTGATTTCGGTCGCAGCATCTGAGAGCGAGCTGCTTGCTTCAGATCCGGAGGACGCTCTGAGCCTTCCGCCTCCGGCGGCCAAGGCTCGGGACGACACGGATCCGGAAATGGCAGCAATGCTTTCCCGGGCAGCCGCGAGTATCGGTTGCAGTGCACGGCCCCGCCTGCACTCCCCGTCTCGCGTCTGGATGCATGGTATCTCGGTGGCGCCCGGAGCGATAAGCCCCGCCCCAGTACCGTTCTTCCCGGAAGTGCAAGAGGAGCTCGCCAAGACGTGGAAGGCGCCCCTATCGGCCCGCCTCCGTCATGGCAGCTCCCACGCTCTCACTTCTCTCGACGGAGGTGCAGCACGGGGCTATGTCGATCTTCCTACAGCGGAGCGCGCAATTGCGTCACATCTGTGTCCGGCAGGCAATCCTCCCCCAGGCAAAAGTCGCCGTGTTCACCCTCTTCTGGACGGTGCACGGCTGGCAGAAATGCCATCCCGCAGCCCTCAGCGCCCTCAGCAGGACGGTGCGTTGGCCAGCGGTATTCGGCAGGCAGCTCGGGTCCCCGTGTACCCCCAGGACAATCCTGGCCGGACCCCGGACCCGGCAGCCACAGAACCACCCTCCCCGGGTACAGCGAAGCAGATCAGTCCTCTCATCCCCCTTTCGTGCAGGTGGCCGGCGTGGTTACGCCGATGTTCCCCGTCACGGTGGCTCGAGAGGACGATCCGTCTCGGTTATGCGATCCAGTTCGCCAGACGCCCGCCCAAGTTCCGGTCCGTCCTTTTCACCTCGGTGCGAGGTCGGGACGCGTCCGTTCTTCGGGACGAGGTTGCCAACCTTCTGGCGAAAGATGCGATCGAGCCTGTTCCACCAACCGAGATGTTCGAGGGCTTCTACAGCCCGTACTTCATTGTACCCAAGAAAGGCGGAGGGTCGCGCCCCATTCTGGATCTGCGCACCCTGAAAAAATATCTGCAGATTGCCGTTCAGGATGTTGACGCAGCGGCGCATCTTGACTTCTATCCGGAGTCAGGATTGGTTCGTGGCAATAGACCTAAAGGACGCGTACTTCCACGTCTCCATCCTGCCTCGACAGTCGGCCATTCCTACGGTTCGCGTTCGAGGGGCGAGCGTATCAATGCAAAGTCCTGCCCTTTGGGCTGTCCCTGTCCCCCCGGGTCTTCACGAAGATCGCGGAGGCCGCCATAGTGCCCCTAAGGGAGCGCGGAGTGCGGATACTAAACTATCTCGACGACTGGCTCATCCTGGGTCACTCGCCAGAGGGAGTCTGTATGCACAGGGACCTGGTGCTTAGGCACCTAGCCTGTTTGGGTCTTCGGGTCAACCGGGAAAAGAGCCAGCCTCTACGCAGAGCATCTCTTATCTCGGCATGGAACTAGACTCTGTCACTATGTGTGCGCGACTCACAGGAGAGCGTGCACGGTCATTGCTGGCGTGTTTGGCTCAGACCTCACGCACAGTGGTCCCGCTGAAGACTCTTCAGAGGCTCCTGGGGCATATGGCATCCTCGGCTGGGGTAAATCCCCTCGGGTTGATGCATATGAGGCCACTTCAGCTTTGGCTACAGAGTCGGGTTCCGAGGAGTGCATGGCACACTGGCAACAGACGGAGTCTTCTCGCCCCATGGTCCTCAGTGGCCTTTCTGCGGGCAGGAGTCCCGCTAGGGCAGGTTTCGAGGCACGTCGTGGTGACGACGGACGCCTCCCTGCTCGGCTGGGGCGCAGTGTGTCACGGGCACGTAGCTTCGGGTCGATGGACAGGTCCCCGACTACACTGGCATATCAATGCCTTGGAGCTTTTGGCAGTACACATGGCCCTCATGAGGTTCTTACCTCTACTGAGGGACAAACACGTGCTTGTCCGCTCGGACAGCACCACTGCTGTAGCGTACATAAATCATCAAGGTGGCGTACGCTCGCGGACACTGTCATTGCTCGCCCGACGCCTCCTCAAATGGAGTCAGCGGGTCATCAAGACCCTGCGCGCTGTGCACCTCCCCGGGGCTCTGAACGAGACAGCCAATGCGCTCTCTCATCAGCAGATCCGGCCAGGAAGCTGGGGACTCCATCCTCGTGCAGTCCGGTCGATATGGGATCGCCTCGGCCAGGCACAGGTAGACCTGTTCGCCTCCCGAGACGACACCCATTGCCTGCTTTGGTTCTCCCTGACCGAGGGTCCCCTTGGCACGGATGCCTTAGCGCAAGACTGGCCACGAGACAAGCGGAAGTACGCCTTCCCCCCAGTGAGCCTCATTGCACGGGTCCTGTGCAAGGTAAGGGAAGAGGAGCACCAAGTGATCCTGGTTGCCCCATACTGGCCCAACCACACTTGGTTCTCAGAGCTGAGGGCTCTGATGATCCCTCCCCCCTGGCCGATCCCCTGATGAAGGACCTTCTATCACAGGGGAAGGGCACGTCATGGCACCCCAGACCAGACCTATGGAACCTCCACGTCTGGCTCCTGGACGGGACGAGGAGCTCCTGAGCGGACTGCCACCAGCGGTCGCAGGTTTAATCGCTTAGGCTAGGGCCCAGCCACTCGGTGTCTTTACACCTTGCAGTGGCGCCGCTTCTCGTCTTGGTGTGCCTCACGGTGTGAGGACCCCCGGAGATGTGAGATCAGAGCATGTTATCCTTCCTACAAGAGGGGCTTGAGCATCAGCTCGCCCCCTCCTCCTTGGAAGTGCATGTAGCCGTAATAGCCGCTCATCACGATCAGGTGGATGGGATGGACGACATGACCTGGTCATTAGGTTCCTGAGGGGCGCATTGCGGGGGAACCTGCCCAGGCCGTGCTCCGTACCCTCTTGGGACCAGACTGTGGTCCTACGGGACCTCAGCGGTCCCCCCTTCGAGCCCTCGGATCGAGCTAGTCTGTCTCATTTAACGATGAAGACAGTTCTCCTTGTAGTGCTCGCCTTGACCAAGAGGGTCAGGGACCTACACGCATTCTCTGTGTCCATTGGCTGCCTTCAGTTTGGGCTGGCTGATTCTCACGTTCTCCTGAGACCCCGGCCCGGCTACGTGCCCAAGGTTACCACCACTCCCTTTTTGGGACCAGGTGGTGAGCCTGCAGGCGCTCTCCTCAGGAGAGGAAGACCCAGCCTCATCCGTGCTGTGTCCCGTGCGCGCACTGTGCCTCTACGTGGAACGCACGCAGGGCTTCAGAAGCTCTGAGCAGCTCTTTGTCTGTTTCGGAGCGGCAAAGGGGAGAGCCGTCTCTAAACAGAGGTTAGCACACTGGATTGTAAACACCATAACAGAGCGTATCAATCCCAGCTCGTCCCTGTCCACTGGTAGTGAGTGCACATTCCACTCGGGGTGTAGCCTCCTCGTGGGCACTGGCGCAGGGTGCAACTCTGGCAGACATATACAGAGCAGCGGGCTGGGCTACGCCCACCACTTTTGCAAGGTTATATAACCTCCCAGTGGAGCTAGGTCTCAGCTCGGGTCCTAAGTGGCAACACTTAGGATCAGTGTGGCGTACGCCTGCGAAAGCGCCATCTCCCCTACAAAGGTGAGTAAGTGCGCTCTCTTTTAGTCCCCCTCTTTAGTCCCCCTCTTCAGTGTGAGTATGGGCACCCTATCCTTCACTAAGCTCTCTCTATAGTAGCAGGCCGTGCGGAGCGGCCCTGTTACTCAGCCAGGCTCAGGAAGTGTTCACCCCCATAGGGCTGACCCCTGACTTGAGCTGGAGCTCCGTACGATGTGGTTCCCCCAGAAGGGCGACCCCGTTACGATGTAATATATCACTGAGGACTTCCCTATACGGCGAGTCCGGGGATCTCCCCCAGGTGGGCCTCCACCTAAGAGCTGTGCGCCCCGCAAGTGGATCCGCACGCTATCCTCCCATGATGTTCTCCCCAAGGTTGACGAACCATGCGGTATTCTTCACATATTACCCCCCCACATGGGTGGGATGTGATCTCCGCAACGTAGGCCCTCGATTAGAGGGGTAACGTTTTCCCCAGTGTCACGAGACAGACGGTTTCCCCACTAGCATGGTGGGATGAAAGGCCGCCGCCTGTAACTCGTCGGTGTGAGTCTCTCAACTTCCAGTAGGAAGCTCTGTGGATACCATACCGGAAGGTCATGACTCGCGTAGAGCCTCTGCGGCTCCGCTGACGTCAGGACACAGCCGTAGTGTGTCGCATGATTATACAGGGACCCCAGTCAGTCTCACAACGTCTCGTTCCCTCCTTCAGGGAACCAAGGTTACCTTTCGTAACCGGAGACATTTTACAGATAGGATGCTACAATATTGTTCAATGGGGTTAACCACATGAATAGATTTGTGTTGTGTTTGTTCACCCAGTAATTCTGTCTTTGTTCTGTTAAACAGATTTGAGGATTGCATTAGTCGGCCCGGTTGGATCAGGAAAGAGTTCAGTCGGAAACACCATCCTTGGCAAACATTGGTTTAGGGTGAATTTCTCTCCACGTGCTGTCACTCAAACCTGTGAAACCAAAAAAATGGTAGTGAATGAGAGAATCATCTCGGTCATTGACACTCCAGGACTGTTTGGCCAATCAAAAAATGCTGAGATTAATGAACTGCGGAATTGCGCTTACATGTCTTCTCCTGGTGTGCATATCTTTTTATTGGTTATTAAACTAGGTATGAGATTCACAAACGAGGAGAAGAATATTATGGAACGGATTCAGAATTATTATGGGGAAGATGCTGCAAGCTACACCATCATTCTGTTCACCCACGCTGACCAGCTGAACGGTGAACTTTTGGAGGACTATATAAGAGATAGTAGGGATCTTCAGATTCTTATAAGCCTATGTGGGGGAAAATATCATTCATTCAACAACATGGACACAGACAGAGATCAAGTCCATAGACTGCTGCAGAAGATAGATCAAGTGGTGAAGAGCTACGGACAATGTCACAACACCGTTCACAGATTTAGAACGGCCATGGCATCAAAGCAAGAGGCAGAAATGACAGCTGCAAAATGTGTTTTGGCATGTGCAATAGTAATAGGCATAGTGTTTGTCATTTTATTCGGAGGTCCCCGTAGTTAATAACCTCAGTATATGCCAGGTTATAGGTTGGCACATGTTTACATGTTTAGAGTCACAAATATCCACCTCTTGTTCAAATTTGATTAAAAATATTTTAATATACTTGCTTGGGCAAACTGAATGTGAATTTATGAGTTTTCATCTTTGTAAAAACCAACCACATATTTAAAAACAATGCCCCGGTCAATATTTTATTTTTCCAAGCCAGATCTTGCTCACTGTTTTTCACCAAGGCAATGTTTTGTGTTGATTGTTCCTTATATTTGGGAATTTGGGGATTGTAGTAGTGGGTTCTTTGGGGAAACCATTGTTAAGAAGATTGATGTTTGGGTGGTGGGGGCTTCGGTTGGGGTCTTTATTACAACTGTTATAATCTGGGTCATTTAGTTATTTTGCCTTTTCTTTTAGTTTCAGTGTGTTTAATTCTTTTCCAAAACATGCTTTATATTTTCATAAAACGAACATTGTGTATGTGTCAGTTGTTTTGGTAGATCAAACGAAAATTGACAAAATGTCACTTTAAGTTCAAACGTATAACTTCTGTCTTGCTACTGTGTTTGTTTCCATAAGGAGATCATTAAATAAAGAGTCAACTTTAATGTGATTGATAAGGACCAGATGCAGTATATGAGACCAACAGAACAATTTGCCCTCAAACAGCATTCATGATAAATAATGTGCAGTCTATCCTGCCGTTTGCATAATATATTTGACACTCATACTCTTCCTTGTATTTGTTTGTCTGTTGACACACTCAATAAATTTAATCATTGTAAACAAATATTATTCAGTTATAATCAGGTCAATGAGCATTATATGTGTCCTTCAGTCTTCAGGAAGAACAGGAGGCTGGAGACCAAGTGATATTGAATAAAAAGATGATTTATTAAATTATCTCTGTTGTGCTTCAGTGCTCAGTCTAGAAACAGAAACAAGATTTCAAATGAAACACATCAACCTTGAGATGACGATCATTGAAGACTCATATCTACTCATAAGGTCGAGAAGGTCAAGAAGGCTCACCAGCGCCTCTTCTTTCTCAGGACACTGAACAATCCATCTGCACACTGTAATATTCCAATGCACTTTACCATCCACTTCAATATTGTAAATTATGTTCATATGTTCACAGATCTGTCTATAGTGTACATACACTCTTACATAATCATATTACACCTGTCTGTATGTCTGCTGAGTATTTTAAATCTGTCCATAATACTTATCTATACTATTCATTCTGTGTAATTATTGTATATATTACATATATATTCTGTATTTACTGCTTATTGCACTTCTGCTTAGATACTAACTGCATTTCGTTGCCGTGTACCTTCCATGTGCAGTGACAATAGAGTTGAATCTAATCTAATCATAAGACAATCTGCAACCAATAGAAGTGTCAACAATTTGAAAACAAACAACTAATCGTAAAGATAAGTAAATAAGAAAAGGAGTAATATGTGATAAAAGAAAATATTGTAAAAGGATGGTCAGAAATACATAATCAAATTAATAGTTCATATGGAAAATTGAAAAATAAATGAAATAACGCACAAGTCTATCATAACTTCTGGTTATTCAAGCATGTATGAAAAGTCTGAGGATTTATGCTAAAATGTTCATTCTTTCTCCCAAGTTCCTTGAAGGTCAATTCTATCTACAGTTTGAGTTCTTCCTTCTATGGAGTTAAGGTAAATGTTTTGAAGTTTTTGCATTTAAATTTTCATACGTTCAACCTTTAACTACTACATTATTCATGCAAATGTTATTTAAATACTTCTCTTACGGACGCTCATCTGAGAGACTCAGATGAGTGTCATACATGTCTAATAGAAAAACATGGGTATTTAAGGGGTCATATTGTAACTGTTTTAAAATGCAACACATATCCTGACATTTTGGGGGAATTCATGGCCTAGTGGTCAGACAGTTTGACTCCGAACTGTAGGGTTGTGGGATCAAGTCTCAAGCCTGTAATATCATGACATGAACAAGACATCTAAACCCCAACTGCTCCCCGGGCGATGCAATATAAATGTCTGCCCACTGTTCCGGGTGTATACGTGTTCACTACTGTGTGTGTGTTCACTACTGTGTGTGTGTGTGTGTGTACGTGCATGCGTGCGTGCGCGTGTGTGTGTGTGTGCGAGCTTACCTGTAATATAGTCTTTTTAGTTAATACTCATTCTCCAAGGCCGATCAGTATGAGTGTCAAAGTCTAGCTTTACAAGTATCCTGCAGCAGCCGGTTAACATAATAATGTGTTGCTGTTTAATTTCACTGAGTAATGCATTTCATTGACAAAATGACATCCATTAAAATAATATATTTAATTTACTCATGGGGCCTTGTTTCAACAAAATCCTCTCTCAGGGATATGACCCTTAAAGTTTGACACAATGTTTAGACTATAGGGTTTTAGTCTTTATTCTAAAGTATTTTTCTTGCCCATTCGAACACGATCCCACAGATTGCTTATGAAAATCTTAGCAGATGTGTCCTCCTGTGAGCCACGAGTGACCGGACAGACAATATTTGAATGTGGAACGTGTCGTCAGAGACTCTTGAGGGATGACTACAATCAACACATGTGATTTCTGAGTCACTCCATCATGAACTTTGGGATTTGTTACTTCACAGATAATTCACATGTACTGACGCACACACATACGGATGAAATGTAGAACGAGGAAAAGCATCCAAGGGGCTCTTTAAGTGTAGGTATAACCGATAAAATTGATCTTACCATGGACTGGTTTTATGTCTATAATTATTTTTATTTTGCCAGACCGGTAACTCTGGAAAAAGTCAATCAAAATAATCATTCAAAAGTAAATACAAAGTTAAAAATGAGAGAATGATCTGACCAGCATTACATACATAACACAAACCAAGTCATATATGGCAACAGAGACAAACCATAGACCCAGAGGAATGGAGTCAGAAATACAAATGTCATTATAAAACCAGACAGAGCATTAAAGACCTCTGTAATCAAGATCTCCTGAGACAGATTCTGACAGTTTGACAATTTACTGTTAATGTTAAATACCTACAGAAAGTGGACCCTATTATCCAATCTAGCATGATCTTTACAATGATACCAAACATAAGGATGAACCTTACAATGTGCGTGCTGATAGAAAATTGACATCACAGTCAAGAAGTGACAGGAAGAAGTTTTTACAGGAAGCATAGCACGTTATTTTAAATCAATGTTAGCATATGAACTTTTAAACAGCTGACACAAGATCAGATTCAGCACAGGTAAAATAGTGTGTATAATCAGAACTTTTTCGTTGCAAATTGAATTGCTGTTGCTCCAGCTGCCAGAGTTGCAGCCGGTCCTGCCGCAACTGCAGCTCCAACGGCTGCACCTGCAGCAACCACAGCTCCTGCAATCTGCAGTCTTCTCTGCCGTATTTTTCTCTGCATTTCTTTATACATTTCATTCGTGTAGTGGCTTACTCCATAGTATTTCACCATTTCATCAATCTTCTGCAGCAGCTCTGTCACCTGACTTTGATTTCCACGGCTTTTATTATTGAATGAGTGATATCTACCACCGTATTGCTTAATTAACTTCTGAAGTTCTTCATTCTCTTTGAGATATCGATCTAAGGATTTATCATCTAAATCATCAGCATGAGTGAACAGAATGATGGTGTAATTTACAGCATCTTCACCAAAGTTCTCTTGAATCCATTTCACTGCTTTCTTCTCTTCATCTGTAAATCTGCCCAATCTGATGACCAACAGAAACACATGAGGACCAGGAACAGACATCTCTACACACTTCTCGATGTTAATTGTCTTTTCTGTTCCTGACGTGCCAAACAGTCCTGGACTGTCAACCACTAAGATTTTTCTACCATGCACTGTTGCTTCATGTTTTTCAAAGTCCATAGTAACAGGTTTAGAGGAACATTCTTTCTTAAAGACGTCTTTGTTCAGTAGGGTGTTTCCTGATGTACTCTTTCCTGATCCAGTTTTACCCACCAGCACAATCCTCACATCACCTAGAAAATTAAAGAGAGTGATATTCTTGATTTTGTCTCATTTATAAATTGTATTGTTTAAGCTTTGAAAATAAAATTAGATGCACTAATATATCATAAATTTAAAATTAAAAAAATGTAAAATTATATTTACGTGATGATGTATATTAATGTAAGTAATGGAACCACAATATACTTGTGACTGTGGAATAGAATGCAAGCCAACAGCTAGAAATGATTTTATCATTTTTAGAAGCTGTATGTTTGTCAATGTTATACGTTGAATTGATGTCCATTTTGCACCTGCTATTAATGCTTAAAAAATATCTGATATAACTGCCTTTATCTCAATGTTTGATTCAGTTGAGCTCTTGACTCTAGACTTTTGTTAGAATCGATTGTTGTGTTTGCAACGTTTTTTTAGTAAAACTATTGAAGGAGGACTGTATACTCAGATCCAGCTGCAGCATTTGATGCTGTTAAAGGTAGAACGGGTAAAATGGGTAATGACGGGGGATTTGTGTGGGTTCTGGCATATATTGGGATACAGGGGAATGAAAGGTTTATTAGGTGGCAAAGAATCCCAAACTCAAGAACAAAGTAGAGCTACATGTTATGTAAGGAAGAGTTGAATAGGAGAATATTTTTCAGGAAAAGATAAAAAGATAAGGGTTGAGGGTAGACACGTTTATATAAAAGAGCCTACACTAAAGTACACATCATAAATGTAATCCAACTTTTATATAAATTGGAAGAGGAGGGATAGAGTGGTAATCTCTAGAAAGAGACTGGAAGAACTGAAATACGGCAATGGTTGGCAAGAATCAAGACAGCAAAAGTATTTTAGTTTTTAAGGTAGAGTTTTGCAAGTCATCCTTTTTCAACACTAATATTAGGTGCTTTTCAATATTGATTCCTTATTGTATAGTTGTTAGCTTGCTGCCTGGCAGATCTTCTTGAATTAAAGGTAATATTTTAATATGTAAATCAATGTTAAAAAATCGAAAAGTTTGATTCTTTATTTAACTACGAGTAAGATGGAAAAGCGTTGTGGTATTGTTTGACATATAAGCCTCTGAACAAAAGAAAACTGATCGGCTATCACTTGATCTTCTTCCTTATGGCAATGCACGCTACACATTTACATTTGGATTTTAAAGGCTTTTCAACACAATCGCTTACATTATAGAAATATTTTATATGTTTTATTATCATGTTCTTCATATAGAGTGCTTTCACCTCTAGGAAAAGAAAGGTCTTTATTTGTAGGTACAGGTTGTAACTTTAACACTACACACAAAATATTAAAACATTTAGATAGAAAAACTATAAAAAAGATGACTCTTAACGCTCTGTTAAAGCACAGCCTTGATCACAACATAATTCTACTAACATTGTTTGTATTCAAAGAAAAGAAAATATTAAAACATGATGATACATTTTATGTCGTTTTAGGAGACTAAACTTTAGTCTGTACAATTTCATCTCATTATTAATAAAAGTTTGACTGACCTTTAGAAATTAATGCCATCACTGCTGTTGAGTCTTCTGATGTTGCCAGTAGGATGTCTAGCTGACTGTTTGTACTGAATGGGTGAAATCGAAAGTGCTGTAGTCACATAAAGGTCCATTGGGTTGAAACGCATACACACACACACACACACACACACACACACACACACACACACACACACACACACACACACACACACACACACACACACACACACACACACACACTTTTGATATTAGTGAAGTATGAAAAGTCGATTTCTTTTATGAAGTGCATTGCTTTATTGCTTATTTTACTTCCTATAAAAAGTATATGAATGGTTTTCTTTTATACATGAAATTTCAATGTTTGCATACTGGGACATAATACATATAATGATCACACAAAAGAGTTTTGTTTCTGCAAAAAGTTTTTGACATTGACAAATATATTGGATAAAAATGTGTGATGTAGCTGTTTGTCTAATTCTGCTGTCTGTTTCTTTTGTTTCTTGATCATTCAGTATGTTTGCTTCTCACCTCCTTAGAATGTACCAGGTGTATGTTTCTCAGAGCGTGCACAAGTCTTTCTGCTAAAGCGTTTATGGGATTCAAAATGCCCGAAAAGGTTTGTCTTAAGATGGGTAGATATTGAGAGATTTTAAAAAGATTTCTGAAATCATAAATGAAAGTCTCTGATAAGTCTGCTAGTTTGAGGGGTTTGCTGCCAGCCGATTAATGATCAATGCGATCAAATTTTGCCGTCAGATAACATTCTGAAAGTGCAGTGTGATATCTTCATCAGTGACTCTAGCAACCAGTAGGAGCTACAGATTGTTGTGCTTCAACTTCTTTACTGAAACTGTCTTAAGACGTAAACTCAAGACGAACATCTTTTTATTGACAGATAATGAATAAATGTGTTACCGCCACCAACTGGTTTGCTGAGTGATGCGTGTGTTTCACACTCTTTCATGAACTACGGATAAGATTGCAGAGTTTGACGTGTCATTAACAGGGATTATCATCTAGCTTTGTGACAAGGAACAATCTTTTTAGATTCACACAATACACACCTAGATAAAGGTGTCGAGGAGGGGAAAGAGTTTAGTCTCCCAACTATCACTCAATAGTATAAAACCACAAAAAAAACTTGCCAATAGAGTGACCCAACGGACTGAACCTGGGGATGGGTTAAAAAACATACATATATTTTTATTTTTAGTGAAAACTACAACTTAAAATGGATTTTATCTGATTGTGTGAACTCATTAATACAACTTAGTTTTAATAAAATGTCACTGCTGTATCTTTTAAAGACGCCTTCACTAAAATTACATACAACAAGCCAGCTATAGGTGTCGAAGAACGTTGATTGGAACCTAAAGAACAGAGACATGATGCTAGTTCTAAGAATGTTTCATTTCACACTCAACCCTTTAAACTGATAATTAATTAATAATTATTATATATTTTCATTAGAGCCATCCTTTAGTCTCTGTACACTTCTTCAGAACCCAGAAGTTTTAATACAAAAGTTTTTGACATGTTCATAAGTAAGTGAGACCAAGCCCACATCACAAACATGTTTATCAGAATGTATGTGTCTTTCACTTGTAAAATGTAATCTTGTGTATTGTATTGTTCTGTTGTTCGACCAGGTTTAGGCGTGATGAAAAACACTTTCACACGCATTTATTCTTTTATTAAGTGAAACTATTCTACAGGTCAACTGAAACACATGAGGCACATCATATCTAAAATTAGTTTGTCACTGAACACAGAACACTAAAGTACTTTCTTCATTTAGAAGGGAGTGTCACTGTCTGAACAGGTCGAGCTGAAATAACTTCATTCTTTCTCATCACCATAGCATGGGACTAATAAAGGTTAAAATCAAGGACTTAAAACAATTCATTTTGACAAGTGATACTACACAATAGTATGATAGTGGGAGTAAGTGTTAATGTTGACAGTCTCAGTCTCTGGAATAATACACCATTTAGTTTTAGTCCTCTTTTAGTCATCTGAAAGTGTTTAGTCTCAGACTAGTTTAAGTTGACCAAAAATGAGCAGATTTTTCTCCATAACTCACGTAGTTGTAAGTATATTACAATATATGCAAACATGTAGAGAATACAAGCACATATCTAATTGTTTTAATAAAAAAACATGATTCCTTTTCCACAAAAATGATGAAAATACTAATAATAATGATAAGACCTGCTCTCCCAGAACAATATACATGATTGTATACAATATAAAGATATGCATTGTCCCTGAATTATACGAAATGCATATGACATTCTTTCAAGATAAAGTGCAGCATTATTGAAATAGAAAACCAATGGACTTACTGTCTTTTACGGTCTTTCTAAAATCAAAAGTATAAAGAAATAAAAAATGTAAATTTCAAAAATAAAACTACTGGTTGTAATACGACTGCACAAGGTATCTAAATACAAAAAATAAAAATTGCTAGTGTAAATGTTCATGTACCTCAAGAAAAGTTAAATAACTGTTAAGACACAATGTCTTGCTACTCTGTAAATCAACAAGATTACGAACATATATTGTCTGCAAAGCGACACAATGCCAAAGAAATAGTCCTTAAAGTTCAAGTAAATAAAAATCAAACTCTGACATTTCTGTATGAGATATACCGCTGCCCTCGGACCGAGTGCACAAAACATTAGTGTGATGCTAACGTGTAAAGTCAACTTAAATTAACAAAGCTTTGTAACCAAGTATAATGTATAATTAAATATAATGTATAACTAAATATAATGTATAACTATCAGCCTGTCCTCAAAAGGTTCGCTCTGATTGGATTTCCCCATAAAAGGATAGTTCTTATTGGATCTCTTCTCCATTCGCACCGCACCAACATTTCCTCTCATTTTTATTCGTTGACTGAAGTGTCAGTTACATATTTTTAAGTTATAGTCTTGGTCAAATTAACACCGGTGGGAGTTATACAATAGTATGTTTTAGGCTAAATGATTCATCTATCTATCTTCAATACTGAAATGATAAATGATGATTTCTGATGTCTTTTTATTTCACAGGTCCTGTTGAATGGTCTGGTTCACATGAGCTCAGGATTGTGCTGCTGGGAAAATGGAGTGGGTAAAAGTTCAACAGGAAACACGATTCCTATTAAAGAAAAGCCGATAAAGAGAACATCAGAGAGAGTGATATCCAGAAAGAAGGAGTAGATGATAAAAACATCTCAGTTATCATCACTCCAGGATCCTTTAACACTGAACTAACTGATGAAGATCTACAGAATAAATGATGAGATTCTAACTCACGTGACTTGTTTTATGTATTTACATTTATACATTTGGCAGACACTTTCATCCACGAGACCTACATTTCAATGAGGGTTGGGTACCAAACTCTGGGCCAGTACAGCACCGGTCCCCATAAGACCAGACCAAATCAGAAGACGAATTTCAGTGCTTCATGACTCTAAACTATCTATTCTATTGTAGTGCTGTAAGCTCTGTGCAATGCTGTTTAACGTCTCACTTCCGTTATCCCATCACATCATTTTTCGGCAATTCTGTGATGCCACCATAGAATCTGAGTTAAAGGAAAAGTATAACTTGTTTCATTCATTATAAGTGCTTTGGATTGTTTAACATGATCCATTTGTTAAGAACCGAGTAAGATGCATGATGTAGTATTTCTGTGCTCAATACACACACCACATACAGCCAAAGACTTCGGAAAGGTTCTTTCAAATATTCAACCTACATCACTGTCATTAGATCATTTGCCCATAAAACCTCACCCATGTTCCAATCAGAGAGCTCAGAATGACACCAGCATCAGCTGATTTCGTCCAACTCCTTGTCATTTTCATAAATATCTCAAATTGATCAAAAACAAACACTTAAACTAGTGAATTTTCACAGAGATCTCCTGGATGTTCTTGTGGACATATGTTCTGGACTTCAGAAAACAAAAAGTACAGCATGTATTGCAGATGTTAATTCAGACAATAAATATAGACATTATTATATTCATTAACGTGTGCTAGCAAGAACAAACAAAGTGATTCAATTGTTTCATTGACGCTTTTTTTATTTATTCCTGAATTTTAGCTAATATTTAAATCCTTTTCATCGTGAGCATAACAAAGAGGTTGAACATCCACAGTAACACACTAGATCATGAATTATAGTGTACATTGAAATAACATTGCAGCTGATTTTATTACAGACATGTGACATCAGAAGAACAATCATGCACGTGTCAATGTTATTTTTATTTCATTTTAAGCAGAGTTAAAACAAGAGTTAAATAATGTCCACAACCATCCCCTTTGTGTGCGTATAAAGTAATCAACCAAATGCTTTCTTGAAGATCTATTCGAAGGTGATCATAGGTATATGTTGAGTTTCAGACTGTTCCAATCTATATGTTCAAAAGCTTTAACAAAATGAAAAGACACCTTTTGGAAAAATCCTTGACATAACCTTAAACTTTAATTTCCAGTCCCGCGGCAGAAAAATATGAATGTATTTGAAAAATATACAGAATCGTATATAAGTTTGTTGAGGTGTGATTCTCTCTCCTACAGTCTTCTGATTATCTTCTTGTGAATGTTGGTGGTGGTGTCTTCGGTGGTGGTGTCTTAGGTGCTGGTGGTAGTGGTGCTTTTGGTGGAGTGGTTGATGATGTGTTTTGTGTTTTCTTCTTTTGAAGTATTGTGTTTTTAACTTTGTCTATCACAAGTGTTCCACCTGCTCCTCCTGAAACAGCAGCCCCTGCAGCGATCGCAATCGCAGGTATGATGACAGCCGGTGTAGCAGCCAAAGCTACAGTTCCCACAACCGCTCCTGCTACCCCAACTCCTGCTCCAACACCCAAAGCTATCTTCTTAACTTTATCTTTAATCTTATCTTTTTCTTCTTTTCTTATTTTGTCCTGTTCTTCCTTTTGTTTCCTCTCTTCTTCTTGTCTCTTTCTTTCTCGTTCTTCAATAATTTTTCTCTGCGCTTCCTGGTACTTCTCATTGGTGTAATGCTCTCCTTCGTTCTCCTCCAGCAGTCTGTCTATCTTACGGAACATTTCAATAACCTGTCTTTGATTTTTCTCTTGGTTATTAAAGACATGATATCCCGCTTTACACTGTTGAACCAGATCTTCCAGCTGTTGGTTGTTTCTTAGATAATCATCAATTGATGTTTTGAGCTGATCTCCTCGAGTGAACAGAACCATAGTATAGTTCATAGCATCTTCTGAGAAATTCTCCTGAATCCATTTCACCGTGTTTCTCTCTTCTTCTGTATATCTCACATCCAGTCTCAGCACCAGCAGGAACACATGAGGACCAGGAGCAGACATGATGATGCATTTCTCTATCTCAGACTTCAGCTTATCTTCAGTCACTGATGTATCAAACAGTCCAGGAGTGTCTGTCACTGAGATCCATTTACCATCTACCATCTCCTGGTGTGTTTGACAGTCCACGGTCACAGATGCAGATGACAATTCTGCTTTAAACAGATCTTGTCCCAGGATAGTGTTCCCTGTTGCACTTTTTCCATTTCCAGTTTTACCCACCATCACAATCCTGATACCTAACACGATAGAACAGAGATTAAAAAACATGTAAACTCGTCCTGTTAAACTCATGCTGGACTCGATTTTTCCAATTAACATTCCTTGAAAACTTTGTCATGTATTAACAACACTTTTTTGTTATTTGACTTTTGTTTTTAAGTTGTTTTATAATTCAGTGCAGAGGTAGAAGTGAAATGCATTGTACTGAGATATGAATAACCAGGGAAACTTTAAGTCTGCATCTCTGAATATCAATTACATACATTTTTACTCACCAGCCTCTCTTTCATTTGTTTCCCTGCTTTCGGGTTCCTGGATATATGTGTCGACCGTCTCTTTTCCTTCATCCCTTCTTTCAAATGAGTTGCTCGCAGATTCTCTTTCATACTTTATTTCTTTCCAGTTTTCATTTTTTACTTCATCTTTTTTGCTCCTTGGAGACTTCATGTTAACGTTATTGTTAAAATGCTGATTATTATTCCCTTTAAAAACTTCATCAATCTTTTCCAGAAGGGTTGTATTCTGTGTTGATGTCGGATTCTCAGTGTTTATCACATGATATTTGCCTCTGAAACTGCTGATGAGATCCTGACATTTTGGACTGAGTGCTAGGACCATCCATTCTTTGTTCGACATTTGTTCTCTGATCAACAGCACCAGAGTGAACTTTGATGCTTGAGCTCCAAAATTCTCCTGAATCTTCTGTACGACTATTTTCACATAACATTCTCTGAATGTGTCCGGTCTGACTATGAGGAGGAATACGTGAGGACCAGGATGAGAGAGCGAAAGACTCTTCATCATTTCATTCTGTAGATCTTCATCAGTTAGTTGAGGGTTAAAGAATCCTGGAGTGATGATAACGGACATTTGTCTATCTTCTACTCTTGCTCTCTGGATTTCACTCTCTCTGATGTTCTCTTTGAATGCTTGTCTGCCCAGAATCATGTTTCCTACACAACTTATTTCTGATCCGCTCTTTCCCAGTAACACAATCCTGAGGTCAGATGAATCACATTCTGCAAAAAGATCACAGCATTGAAATGTATTTCATTTTGGTTGTAACACAAATAGTTTGATTTTTATTCAACAATGTAACATTGGACATGTAAGTCAACTGATTCTGATTGTCGGTTCATTTGGCATGCTGTAACTATGTGTTTAATAGTAAATGATGTATGATGGAAATGCAAGAGAATCTGATCCAATTGTGTAGGTTAATGGCCATTGAAAACATCATACACTTTAAATAATATACTTCTTATCATTGGAACATTCTTCCCAACCTTTGGCCTTCTAAAAAATAAAAGAATGATCGGAATATTTAGTGCAAGTATTTGTCTTACCTGGGAATTGTGGAGGTATTTTGCGATTCTTTCGACCTGTCTCCATCTTTACCTGCTCAATGTTCTGATCTGAAACTGCTGCTGTGGTATCTGCTTTTTATTCCAAATGTAATGGAATCTTACCCGACTGGCTGGACCCAAACTGAAAGTATTTAACGCATGGATGCACACATTCTCTCTTTTTTCTGGTCTTGTTACTCCTCACCTCTTTCAGTGATTCTGACCTTTGAACAACAGAACTGTTCTTAAAAATAAAAAAAATCATTATGTATATCTCTACAGAGTACAAACAACAATTTTACATGAACGATAAAACATCTGCACCTGTTCAGCTGCCTGAAGATCTCACTTTAGTCTTTGATATTGTATTCTCTGGAGAACTTAATGAAGTCCTGGACATCAGCTCTGCATCCCTGCCACTCTTTTCAGAACTGAACTTGTTATAAATGAACAATTCAGGATGTGTTATCATTTAAATCATGTTCTTTTAGGATATCGGGCTGGTCTTTTTCTAAACCACAACAACTAAGTACAATTTACTGCTTTATTTATTGGTAAAGGTGATTTTATAACTTCAACCAATAAACAAAAGGACAAAACATCACAAAGGCCCGGCTGTTAACATATAATACACAGATGTGGGAAAAAATCCTATGTTTACCATGGATCAAAGCACAATACCATTATATAAATGTAATACCTGAAGCTTTAAGACATTAAATGTTTAATTACATAAGGGAGGGTGTATCAAGAGCCCAAATGATTTGACAGGCTCGTGAACCTACCTGAAAGTGTTGTTAGTCTTGTTTGTAACGTAAATTTGTGAGGAAGTTAACAAACACTTTCCTGTTTGATATTTCTGAATATGAGAGGAATCACAGGACAATCAAAGTGTACAAGAAGTTCTTGTATGTCGAGAGATATCCTTGAGCGTTAAACAAATGAGATACTAAAACAATTCCTTTATAACTTCAAATCTTGTTCTGAATCAGATTTTGTTTGGATTGTCTGAAGGATTGAATAGAAAAGAAAAAGTGCTTTAAGACTGACTGTGAATCAGTACCACCCTCTGGACAAATGAATGATGGGCTTTTATGAACAGAATAACTTTATGAAGTGAAATCAGTTAAGGATTGTATCTAATAAACCACATTTTATTAGTAATCATAAAAAATCATTAGCATAATAACCGATGCACATTGTGTGAATAGAACTATGGCAGTGAATTAGTGAATTGCAGATGAATACATGCAGGTAGTTTTTTTTCTTTTTCTTTAATGATTTGATCTTAAACATTTTCATTTATACTGTATATCTGAAAGCAGACAGACAGGTGAAGCCTAAAACAACATTCTGTGAAAACATAACACTTATATTTTTATATTTACAGAGAAACAACATGTTAAATATTTCAATATTAGTGAAATTAATGCTTGAAATTAGCCTTACATAATAGTATCATGGCCTGCTTAGCAATAATTTTGTTTACAGCATGTCTTTTTGTGACGCATCTATTGTCTCTATTTATCTTCTTTTGTTTCTCCTTAGTACTTTCTTCCCACTTGACCCACTGGTTACCCACTGATGAAGTTCCCAATGACCCACATCTGTTCTGCATTCTTCCCTCCTGCCATCATGCTTTCTTTCTCTGATGGATTGTGTTATTTGTGTTGTCAGGAGTTCATCGATGTGTTTTGTTCTGCACTCTGGATCCAAATTCTAAATTTTGATCTTGATTTCTAGATGTCATCTTGAGTTCATCAGAGAGGGGTGTTTTTTGGGGATTTTATTAACGTTTTTGTCGGCCCTCTCCTCTCACTGCTCAAGTAGATGTTGGCACAAGTTTTTTAACTGATGTGAATAATTTTTTGCCTGTGCAGCATTTTTTATTTTTTTTTTGTCATCAAATTTGTCACCATTAAGACATTTCCTGAACCTGAGCCTTTTTGTGTATGTGACAAATAGTTTTGGTTCGAATACAAGGCTTTTAATCTGGATTTAATCTGATTTCACAAGCTCTCTCAAATGAGCTAAATTAAAGGGAGTCAACAAATAGAAAGCGTGTGGAATGCAAGTTCAATCAAGTGTCAGAGAGAGATTCAGCATTATTAACTTCTCCATTTAAGATCATTATGAAGTACTGAAACACATCTGGTCAAGCATGAAACTTTTTTAAATCATAAAAAAGATAAATCATTTATTTTGAGAGTTTGCCTTTGATATATTATATAATAACTTTCCCTTTTTGATAAAGTGTGGACTGCAGCATCTGTGAACTTCTTTCATGACATTTTATTTGACAGGTTTTCACACACAGAGGTCCGAGCTTTATAAAGGAAGAGATGTGTCAGTACTGATGGAAAGAGGAAATACACAATGAGCCGCAGGACCAACATCTTACTGGAAGAGTTCTGGTTTACTAGAAACACTTTAAACTGTTCCTCAATGTAGGTCAAGTTCATTACCAAGAAAGATGGGACTACAGTCTTTCTTCAATTCCTTATTATCACTGGTTAAAATAATTAATGTTTAGACTGTATTTTATTCATTTTATATTGCAAAACCTTTTACAGATTATAAATGAAATAAACAAATGAACTTAAAATGATATAGAATAACTATAGAACCTGGCCAAACAATCACGGACACACACACACACACACACACACACACACACACACACACACACACACACACACACACACACACACACGGGTTAGAAAGAGTTTCTGTACTGTATGACGTGACCACTTCGGATTCATATAAATGTGAGGATGGGCTTATCCTTCCCTTTTAATCCTTAACCTCTCTATATCTTACATGTTCTGAATTAAAATAAGAGAACCTAGAAAAGAATTGAAAATGAGTAACAAATGTAACTTAATTATTAATTTTAAGTATCTATCATGAAATTACTTTTATCTTAACTTCTATATTTTTTCTTAACAGTGCCTTATTCCAGATTTTCAGATTTATATACTTCCCAGACTTCATTATACAGTAAGTATTTCAGTTTATTCTTGTTTGCATTATTCTGTAATTCCTGTTCCTGGTTTAACACATTCGGAAGTTTGTCACATGTCAGTAGATAACTGTTGTGTCTATATATATATATATTATTGTTTTATAAACAAAGTTTTTATTAGTAATTATATATATATATATATATATATATATATATATATAGTATATATATATATAAACATGTATGTTAAATAACACAATAAAACACAATTGAAACATGTTTCTTCAAATGGTTTGTTTACAACATGAAGTCTAATGGAGATGATATTGATTCAGATCCAGATTTTGATTTTGATGAAGAATGTGATCTGAGGATTATTCTGGTGGGTAAAACTGGAACAGGGAAGAGTGCCACAGGAAACACTCTACTGGGACAGGACGTGTTTGCTGCAGAGGCCTCACCTGAAGAAGTCACAAGCACATGCAGCAGACATTGCGCCATACGAGATGGAACGAAAATCTGCGTCATCGACACGCCGGGATTCTGCGGCACTTCAACAACTGAACATAGAGAATTGACGACACACCTAAACAAATGTGTCAGACTGAGTCTTCCTGGTCCTCACGTTTTTCTTCTGGTCATGAATCTGAGTGTTAGATTCATGCCAGAGGAGGAGACCGCCGTTAAGCTGATCCTTAAGAACTTTGGTGAAGATGCTGTGCGATACATTATTGTTCTGTTTACTCATGCTGAAATACTGAGAGGTAAAACGATAAGAGATTATGTAGAAGAAAGCAGAAATCTGAAGACATTTACAGACAGATGTGGAGGAAGATATCACACGTTTAATAATGAAAACAGGAATAACATAACTCAGGTCAGAGATCTTTTGAAGATGATAAACAGAATGTTAAGAGAAAACGAGGAGGATTATTACACCAATGAAATGTTCGGCGAAGCTCAGAGGAAGATCAGAAGGAAGGTGATGTTGAGAAAAGCAGGAGATGTTGCTTTAGGTGTTGGGTCAGCTTTAGGAACAGGAGCGGCTATAGCCGGAGGTGTTGTGTTGGGTGTGACCGAAGCTGTGGCTTTACCTGCCGTCGCTTTAGCCGCCGGATGTGCCGCAGGGGTGGGGCTGGGTGTCAAACTCCTTGTGAACAAAGTCAAAGAAAATAAAGAAATGAAAAACAACAACAAAAACGATAAATAAGGAAATCTCTTTCAATACATTAAAATTGCCCACATAATTTGTACTGTAACTGTCGATATTACAGTAGGTTAAAAATGATTTCATATATTTCAAAATGTTAGTATTGGTTCCAATACACAACATTTTATATCAAATGTATTGTACCTTTTTTTTCAGAATGATATTGATTTTAGAAGACAGCATTGCAGATGTTTTTATTTGTTGATTAATAGAATAGGTTTTTTTTATTTCAACATATTTCTCTCTGCTTAGTTTTGGAATGATTATAATTTCGTATTAATTTGTCAAATCAATTCAACTGTAACTGAACAGAAATGATTGAATAAAGCTTTCATTTTGTTGCAGGAAATGTACATCATCATTGTTAAACAGGCTTCTACAGGACACACACGATTTTAAACACAATGTTCTGACCATATATTCAAGAACTCTTTCTGATTTATCATATAAATATATATATGGACACATGTTTAATGTAGAAATTCACAAGACCTGCAAAGTTATCATTAGGAAAAATGTTTAAGAACTAATGTTGAGTAAATAAGTGTGTTGCTCATGTTTGCCGTGTCTTAGTTTAATGGCTGTGGTCGAGCGTACAGGTCATTTAGGCTTACATAGGTTAACAATTTTTAAAAATCAAACTTTACATTAAAGGTTAGAATAAAACTATGACCAATAAGAGATATAACCGTTATTCTTTTAATAAATGAAATGAGGCGATGTTGAATGACAATTGCAGTATTTGAATTTGGACACAACCTATATTTCTGAAAATATCTTAAATACATAGGAAATTCTTATTTCTACATCCACTTCAATTAAAATCTTTATTTTCCCCAATAATAGCCCGCTGCACAGGTTTATTTAAAGTCTTTTAACCGTCGCGTCCCCTTGAAATCCAGATAAATGATTGAAAATTTCCCATTTGTCGACCATGTCTGTGTTTTCTTACTCTTCTTTTCTCCTCTTCATCATTCATTCAGTTCCCTCAGTTTCTCCGTTTGTAAGCGTTCATGTTGAACCTCAAACATTCTGCTGCAAGAAATCCAAAAGTAGATGGTCTCACACCCGTCAGGGCAGCTATCCCAACCCAAGTCATCAAAATCTGCACTGATATTCCCATATCAAACAGAAAACCCAAACCTTTCATCAGTGCCATGAGCTCAGACATGCGTTTGAGTTCAGCTTCCGCTTGTTCTCGTATCATCTGAGCTATAAGAGCTACTACAACACTTGACATAACAGCTGATACGATGGCTCCAGCTGTTAGTGCCAGGACTGCAGCAGCTTCACCCTCCACCCCCATCATCCGCAACTGCCAAGAACACAAGGGAAAAACCCATCCCAGTGAAGCCCACAAACTGAACTCCAATCCAGATCAATGACAAACCAGTTTCTCCTAAAGCTCCATAAACAACGGCACAACTGAACACCAGCAACACAACTGGAATCCCAACGGCAGCTATAGCTCCGGGAATCTCCATGCCACACAACACCAGAGCTGTTATTCCAGCTGTCAGGGAACTTGATAACTCGTCTTCCATCGCGGAAGTCTGAAAGAAGAGTTTAATAGAAGTTTAACATGTACACAACATGCTCATCCGTCAAACTTGTGTTGCCAGATCCTCTTACCTCTGTTAGGGGGGATTCTTTATCTGCATAAACTGTTGACAGTGTGACTTAACAAACAGACATTGGGAACACAGTTGAACTAAAACTATGACACATGAAAGCTGTCATGTTGATATTCTGATTATGATGTTTCTGATGACGTCTTCTGAAATCCAATATTCATAACTCTACTGCCACTTGCCGCTGTGGAGTGAGAGAGATACATTAGTGTGTTAGTAGTGTGTTAGTGTGTTTTTGTGTTATGTAGTGTATGTATATTTGTGGAATGTGTAGGCACATGTGCATACGCATGGCAGTAGCTCGTGTGTGTGTGTGTGTGTGTGTGTGTGTGTGTGTGTGTGTGTGTGTGTGTGTGTGTGTGTGTGTGTGTGTGTGTGTGTGTGTGTGTGTGTGTGTGTGTGTGTGTGTGTGTGTGTGTGTGTGTGTGTGTGTGTGTGTGTGTGTGTGTGTGTGTGTGTGTGTGTGCGTGTGTGTGTGTGTGTGCGTGTGTGGGAGTTTTGCATAAGCACATAGCGTAGCCTTGTGTGTCTCTTTTTGTGTGTGTTGTGCGTTCATTATTATGTGATGATATTGTCAGTGGTTCAGATGCTAATCGACTCCCACATGTGAACACAAAGAGAGTGTTTCTACAAACACAGACGACACTTCAGTCTCATCATTTCAGACACACAAACACATGCTGCTCCATCCCTGTAAGTACTGTTCAACATTTGTGTGCTTTTAAGTGTTTGATTTGTAAAATTGTGCTTTAAATTATAGTGTCATTTATAAAGGTCCTACATGTACAAAAGAAAAGAAATGTACCTGGACAATCAAGTGACATCATGGCTGAAAAACTCTGTCAACATGAATTGTGCAATATTTAATTCTATGCGAATAACTGCATAAGCAGGGGTTATTATTACTTCTCATAATTATCTATATCTGTACATTTTATAATAGACGTTTGTGATACATTAAAGTTGATCTCTTAACAGGTTGCTCTATGTGAAATTCCAGCGTTATGGACGAGACATAAAAACACTTTAAGAATATAAGTGTGACCAGTAAACTGAACCAACTTTTCCTGATAGATAAAAACCATTGTTGAAGGTATTTGAATATCAGAAAAAGTACATTTAAGTTTTTTCATTTTAAAATAGGGAAATAAAGCTGTGTCATGGATGTGACAAAAAATGGCACAGTTTTTGGGAGACAACAAACTTTAGATTTATGTGAATTGGAATGTACAAACCAGAATCAAAAATATCCAGCAAATGGTCAAGAGTCTTCAAAGAACATATATAATTATTATATTTTTTATAATACTATATTTTTTACTTTAGTATGTTTATGAGTAAAATATAATGTTATTAATGTGACAATCCTAAAATTGCCCTTACTTGACTTTGAAAAAGAATGCTGTAAAAACTTACAAAGATATATAACATGGGTATGTTTACAACAATAACACTAAAATCTTGTTATTGTTAAGGCAATGTTGGCATTTTCACAGAATTGCCCATACAGTATGTTTTTTAAGTGATATTTTAGTTGTTTTGTGTATATTTATATAGTCAGTATGGTGACAATGATGTTTGGCTATCAACACTTTTCAAAGGAGAGAAATCATTTTAATCTCTGGGGTCAATTTTCAAAGAACTTTCATATACATCAGCTTGTATTACACAAACATTAACATTTTCTGATTTAATGACATTCATATTCATTTGTTTTCCAATAAAATTTTAACGTATTCAATAACAAATCATTTTAAATAATTAATATTTTATTATTTGCCGAAACAGAATTCAAATAATAATAAATGCGGGTTACTGAAACTCTCAAACAGGGCTATAATAAAAAAATATACCTATACAAAAACTTACTTTATTCTAAACATTGTTCACAAGGAAAGCACAAATACAGATTAATGTAAAAATGTATAAAACATTTTAAATCAATACTAAAGTGTTTGCGAAATTCTCACAAGCCCACCATTTCCAGCATAATTCCACGTTTGTCTTGTCTTTGAGAAAAGTGAAGAATGAAGACATCTTCAAGATGGGACACAAACTACAGATACATTTCACATCTGAATCACACAAAGAACGATTATTTAAATTAAAAATGAAGAGATGTTCTCCTATATCTACTTTCTTTATGCACCCTAACAATCTTTATTATTGTTTTAATAAAAGGAGGAACCAACAAATCTCATCAGCTGGACTTGTTGAACTTCTTGAAGAACCACAAGAGCGTCTTCACACATCTTCTTCTGCAGTCATGGCAAACACTGGTCTTCAGGTGTTGGGCCTGGTTCTGGTCGTGGCGGGATGGGTGTTTGAGATTGTGGTTTGCGCAGGACCCTGGTGGCGCATGTCTGCATTTGTGGGAGACGAGCTGGTGGTGTCTCAGGTGTTGTGGGAGGGGCTTTGGATGACCTGTCTATCACAGTGGGGTCGTCTTCAGTGTAAAGTGTATGATTCCGGCTTGGCCCTCTCAGGCTCTGCCCAGATGTGCCGCACCCTCTGTGTGTTGTCCCTCCTCCTCTGTCTGCTGGCCCTGCCCATCAGTGTGACCGGCCTGAAGTGTACCCGTTGCCTTGGTGACGCACAAGAGCCAAAAGCTCGACTGGTGAGAATCGGGGCGATAATGTTCCTCCTGGCTGCATTTTTCTTTCTTATACCCATCTCTTGGACAGCATATGTGGTGATACGAGACTTCTACGATCCCAATGTGGCCGCTCCGCTCAAACGTGAACTTGGCCCTGCCCTCTATCTGGGATGGGCCGTGACGGTACTGATGCTGGTGGGAGGGTCGGTGATGTATTTGGGCTCCGTCTCCCCTGGATCTTCAGTCCTGCCTGTATTTGGAAAAGGGGGGAAAGGGAATCCTCCATCGACAGGTGCAGAGAGTAAACCTGACAAGGTGTTTGTATAAGTTTAATGTGCAGGGAATAAAGGATATCACATACAAGTTTTAATCTGTTTTTATCAAAGACTGCTTTAATAAAATAACTCATGCTTTTGATATGTTGATGATGTCAGAGGTTGTGGGTTCAATGCATCAGACAAAAGTATTTTGGCAAAAGTGTCTTAACTAACAGTGTTATAATATTTGCCAAACTTGTGAAGGCCGACATGTCATTCTTCTGTTTTAATCATATTAGTGTTAAATGTTGTTGGACAGTTTGCACTTGTGTTAGATCCATAAAAAACAGATGAGATGTTTTGTACGTTTCAATTATGTAAAAATTTGAAAAATGTTGTCATTTGCGAAAAAAGTCATTGCATATTATTGAAAATGTTTATATAATAAACATGTAATAAACATCATTAGACCATAAACATATATTAAGATAACAATCCGAATCATTTTTATTAAGTGTAATTTTAGTATTATACATATTTTGTTCAATAGAATTCATTGTTATTTTTTACAATCATACAATATTTATTTATGTGTGTGTATAATTTCTCTAATAAAGCTAATAAAACAACG
>JAWHQN010000158.1:236304-353804 GCA_033220385.1 Triplophysa yarkandensis
CTGGCTTCTAAACCTCTCCTACCCTCCTGCTCTAGTTCTCTGAGCTCCGCTTCTGACATGGTGGATAGAGTTGACGGCGGAGGTGGCATAGATGACACTTATGAACAAATCTTTTCTGATATTCAAATACCTTCAACAATGGTTTTTATCTATCAGGAAAAGTTGGTGCAGTTTACTGGTCACACTTATATTCTTAAAGTGTTTTTATGTCTCGTCCATAACGCTGGAATTTCACATAGAGCAACCTGTTAAGAGATCAACTTTAATGTATCACAAACGTCTATTATAAAATGTACAGATATAGATAATTATGAGAAGTAATAATAACCCCTGCTTATGCAGTTATTCGCATAGAATTAAATATTGCACAATTCATGTTGACAGAGCTTTTCAGCCATGATGTCACTTGATTGTCCAGGTACATTTCTTTTCTTTTGTACATGTAGGACCTTTATAATGACACTATAATTTAAAGCACAATTTTACAAATCAAACAATTAAAAACACACAAATGTTGAACAGTACTTACAGGGATGGAGCAGCATGTGTTTGTGTGTCTGAAATGATGAGACTGAAGTGTCGTCTGTGTTTGTAGAAACACTCTCTTTGTGTTCACATGTGGGAGTCGATTAGCATCTGAACCACTGACAATATCATCACATAATAATGAACGCACAACACACACAAAAAGAGACACACAAGGCTACGCTATGTGCTTATGCAAAACTCCCACACACACACACACACACACACACGCTCACACACACACACACACACACACACACACACACACACACACACACACACACACACACACACACACACACACACACACACACACACACACACACCACACACACACACGAGCTACTGCATGCGTATGCACATGTGCCTACACATTCCACAAATATACATACACTACATAACACAAAAACACACTAACACACTACTAACACACTGATGTTTCTCTCTCACTCCACAGCGACAAGTGGCAGTAGAGTTATGAATATTGGATTTCAGAAGACGTCATCAGAAACATCATAATCAGAATATCAACATGACAGCTTTCATGTGTCATAGTTTTAGTTCAACTGTGTTCCCAATGACACTGTCAACAGTTTATGCAGATAAAGAATCCCCCCTAACAGAGGTAAGAGGATCTGGCAACACAAGTTTGACGGATGAGCATGTTGTGTACATGTTAAACTTCTATTAAACTCTTCTTTCAGACTTCCGCGATGGAAGACGAGTTATCAAGTTCCCTGACAGCTGGAATAACAGCTCTGGTGTTGTGTGGCATGGAGATTCCCGGAGCTATAGCTGCCGTTGGGATTCCAGTTGTGTTGCTGGTGTTCAGTTGTGCCGTTGTTTATGGAGCTTTGGGAGAAACTGGTTTGTCATTGATCTGGATTGGAGTTCAGTTTGTGGGCTTCACTGGGATGGGTTTTTCCCTTGTGTTCTTGGCAGTTGCGGGTCATATGAGCGCAGTCACAACTGTTCGGATGATGGGGGTGGAGGGTGAAGCTGCTGCAGTCCTGGCACTAACAGCTGGAGCCATCGTATCAGCTGTTATGTCAAGTGTTGTAGTAGCTCTTATAGCTCAGATGATACGAGAACAAGCGGAAGCTGAACTCAAACGCATGTCTGAGCTCATGGCACTGATAAAGGTTTGGGTTTTCTGTTTGATATGGGAATGTCAGTGCAGATTTTGATGACTTGGGTTGGGATAGCTGCCCTGACGGGTGTGAGACCATCTACTTTTGGATTTCTTGCAGCAGAATGTTTGAGGTTCAACATGAACGCTTACAAACGGAGAAACTGAGGGAACTGAATGAATGATGAAGAGGAGAAAAGAAGAGTAAGAAAACACAGACATGGTCGACAAAGGGAAATTTTCAATCATTTATCTGGATTTCAAGGGGACGCGACGGTTAAAAGACTTTAAATAAACCTGTGCAGCGGGCTATTATTGGGGAAAATAAAGATTTTAATTGAAGTGGATGTAGAAATAAGAATTTCCTATGTATTTAAGATATTTTCAGAAATATAGGTGGTGTCCAAATTCAAATACTGCAATTGTCATTCAACATCGCCTCATTTCATTTATTAAAAGAATAACGGTTATATCTCTTATTGGTCATAGTTTTATTCTAACCTTTAATGTAAAGTTTGATTTTTAAAAATTGTTAACCTATGTAAACCTAAATGACCTGTACGCTCGACCACAGCCATTAAACTAAGACACGGCAAACATGAGCAACACACTTATTTACTCAACATTAGTTCTTAAGCATTTTTCCTAATGATAACTTTGCAGGTCTTGTGAATTTCTAAATTAAACATGTGTCCATATATATATTTATATGATAAATCAGAAAGAGTTCTTGAATATATGGTCAGAACATTGTGTTTAAAATCGTGTGTGTCCTGTAGAAGCCTGTTTAACAATGATGATGTACATTTCCTGCAACAAAATGAAAGCTTTATTCAATCATTTCTGTTCAGTTACAGTTGAATTGATTTGACAAATTAATACGAAATTATAATCATTCCAAAACTAAGCAGAGAGAAATATGTTGAAATAAAAAAAACCTATTCTATTAATCAACAAATAAAAACATCTGCAATGCTGTCTTCTAAAATCAATATCATTCTGAAAAAAAAGGTACAATACATTTGATATAAAATGTTGTGTATTGGAACCAATACTAACATTTTGAAATATATGAAATCATTTTTAACCTACTGTAATATCGACAGTTACAGTACAAATTATGTGGGCAATTTTAATGTATTGAAAGAGATTTCCTTATTTATCGTTTTTGTTGTTGTTTTTCATTTCTTTATTTTCTTTGACTTTGTTCACAAGGAGTTTGACACCCAGCCCCACCCCTGCGGCACATCCGGCGGCTAAAGCGACGGCAGGTAAAGCCACAGCTTCGGTCACACCCAACACAACACCTCCGGCTATAGCCGCTCCTGTTCCTAAAGCTGACCCAACACCTAAAGCAACATCTCCTGCTTTTCTCAACATCACCTTCCTTCTGATCTTCCTCTGAGCTTCGCCGAACATTTCATTGGTGTAATAATCCTCCTCGTTTTCTCTTAACATTCTGTTTATCATCTTCAAAAGATCTCTGACCTGAGTTATGTTATTCCTGTTTTCATTATTAAACGTGTGATATCTTCCTCCACATCTGTCTGTAAATGTCTTCAGATTTCTGCTTTCTTCTACATAATCTCTTATCGTTTTACCTCTCAGTATTTCAGCATGAGTAAACAGAACAATAATGTATCGCACAGCATCTTCACCAAAGTTCTTAAGGATCAGCTTAACGGCGGTCTCCTCCTCTGGCATGAATCTAACACTCAGATTCATGACCAGAAGAAAAACGTGAGGACCAGGAAGACTCAGTCTGACACATTTGTTTAGGTGTGTCGTCAATTCTCTATGTTCAGTTGTTGAAGTGCCGCAGAATCCCGGCGTGTCGATGACGCAGATTTTCGTTCCATCTCGTATGGCGCAATGTCTGCTGCATGTGCTTGTGACTTCTTCAGGTGAGGCCTCTGCAGCAAACACGTCCTGTCCCAGTAGAGTGTTTCCTGTGGCACTCTTCCCTGTTCCAGTTTTACCCACCAGAATAATCCTCAGATCACATTCTTCATCAAAATCAAAATCTGGATCTGAATCAATATCATCTCCATTAGACTTCATGTTGTAAACAAACCATTTGAAGAAACATGTTTCAATTGTGTTTTATTGTGTTATTTAACATACATGTTTATATATATATATACTATATATATATATATATATATATATATATATATATATATATATATATATATATAATTACTAATAAAAACTTTGTTTATAAAACAATAATATATATATATATAGACACAACAGTTATCTACTGACATGTGACAAACTTCCGAATGTGTTAAACCAGGAACAGGAATTACAGAATAATGCAAACAAGAATAAACTGAAATACTTACTGTATAATGAAGTCTGGGAAGTATATAAATCTGAAAATCTGGAATAAGGCACTGTTAAGAAAAAATATAGAAGTTAAGATAAAAGTAATTTCATGATAGATACTTAAAATTAATAATTAAGTTACATTTGTTACTCATTTTCAATTCTTTTCTAGGTTCTCTTATTTTAATTCAGAACATGTAAGATATAGAGAGGTTAAGGATTAAAAGGGAAGGATAAGCCCATCCTCACATTTATATGAATCCGAAGTGGTCACGTCATACAGTACAGAAACTCTTTCTAACCCGTGTGTGTGTGTGTGTGTGTGTGTGTGTGTGTGTGTGTGTGTGTGTGTGTGTGTGTGTGTGTGTGTGTCCGTGATTGTTTGGCCAGGTTCTATAGTTATTCTATATCATTTTAAGTTCATTTGTTTATTTCATTTATAATCTGTAAAAGGTTTTGCAATATAAAATGAATAAAATACAGTCTAAACATTAATTATTTTAACCAGTGATAATAAGGAATGGAAGAAAGACTGTAGTCTCATCTTTCTTGGTAATGAACTTGACCTACATTGAGGAACAGTTTAAAGTGTTTCTAGTAAACCAGAACTCTTCCAGTAAGATGTTGGTCCTGCGGCTCATTGTGTATTTCCTCTTTCCATCAGTACTGACACATCTCTTCCTTTATAAAGCTCGGACCTCTGTGTGTGAAAACCTGTCAAATAAAATGTCATGAAAGAAGTTCACAGATGCTGCACTCCATACTTTATCAAAAAGGGAAAGTTATTATATAATATATCAAAGGCAAACTCTCAAAATAAATGATTTATCTTTTTTATGATTTAAAAAAGTTTCATGCTTGACCAGATGTGTTTCAGTACTTCATAATGATCTTAAATGGAGAAGTTAATAATGCTGAATCTCTCTCTGACACTTGATTGAACTTGTATTCCACACGCTTTCTATTTGTTGACTCCCTTTAATTTAGCTCATTTGAGAGAGCTTGTGAAATCAGATTAAATCCAGATTAAAAGCCTTGTATTCGAACCAAAACTATTTGTCACAAACACAAAAAGGCTCAGGTTCAGGAAATGTCTTAATGGTGACAAATTTGATGACAAAAAAAAAAAAAAATGCTGCACAAGCAAAAAATTATTCACATCAGTTAAAAAACTTGTGCCAACATCTACTTGAGCAGTGAGAGGAGAGGGCCGACAAAAACGTTAATAAAAATCCCAAAAAACACCCCTCTCTGATGAACTCAAGATGACATCTAGAAATCAAGATCAAACTTTAGAATTTGGATCCAGAGTGCAGAACAAAACACATCGATGAACTCCTGACAACACAAATAACACAATCCATCAGAGAAAGAAAGCATGATGGCAGGAGGGAAGAATAAATGCAGAACAGATGTGGGTCATTGGGAACTTCATCAGTGGGTAACCAGTGGGTCAAGTGGGAAGAAAGTACTAAGGAGAAACAAAAGAAGATAAATAGAGACAATAGATGTGTCACAAAAAGACATGCTGTAAACAAAATTATTGCTAAGCAGGCCATGATACTATTATGTAAGGCTAATTTCAAGCATTAATTTCACTAATATTGAAATATTTAACATGTTGTTTCTCTGTAAATATAAAAATATAAGTGTTAATAAGAATGTTATTTTAGGCTTCACCTGTCTGTCTGCTTTCAGATATACAGTATAAATGAAAATGTTTAAGATCAAATCATTAAAGAAAAAAAATTACCTGCATGTATTCATCTGCAATTCACTAATTCACTGCCATAGTTCTATTCACACAATGTGCATCGGTTATAATGCTAATGATTTTTTATGATTACTAATAAAATGTGGTTTATTAGATACGATCCTTAACTGATTTGTTAAGGATTGTTCATAAAAGCCCATCATTCATTTGTCCAGAGGGTGGTACTGATTCACAGTCAGTCTTAAAGCACTTTTTCTTTTCTATTCAATCCTTCAGACAATCCAAACAAAATCTGATTCAGAACAAGATTTGAAGTTATAAAGGAATTGTTTTAGTATCTCATTTGTTTAACGCTCAAGGATATCTCTCGACATACAAGAACTTCTTGTACACTTTGATTGTCCTGTGATTCCTCTCATATTCAGAAATATCAAACAGGAAAGTGTTTGTTAACTTCCTCACAAATTTACGTTACAAACAAGACTAACAACACTTTCAGGTAGGTTCACGAGCCTGTCAAGTCCTTTGGGCTCTTGATACACCCAACTTATCTCCCTTATGTAATTAAACATTTAATGTCTTAAAGCTTCAGGTATTACATTTATATAATGGTATTGTGCTTTGATCAGTGGTAAACATAGGATTTTTTCCCACATCTGTGTATTATATGTTAACAGTCGGGCCTTTGTGATGTTTTGTCCTTTTGTTTATTGGTTGAAGTTATAAAATCACCTTTACCAATAAATAAAGCAGTAAATTGTACGACTTAGTTGTTGTGGTTTAGAAAAAGACCAGCCCGATATCCTAAAAGAACATGATTTAAATGATAACACATCCTGAATTGTTCATTTATAACAAGTTCAGTTCTGAAATGAGTGGCAGGGATGCAGAGCTGATGTCCAGGACTTCATTAAGTTCTCCAGAGAATACAATATCAAAGACTAAAGTGAGATCTTCAGGCAGCTGAACAGGTGCAGATGTTTTATCGTTCATGTAAAATTGTTGTTTGTACTCTGTAGAGATATACATAATGATTTTTTTAAATTTTAAGAACAGTTCTGTTGTTCAAAGGTCAGAATCACTGAAAGAGGTGAGGAGTAACAAGACCAGAAAAAAGAGAGAATGTGTGCATCCATGCGTTAAATACTTTCAGTTTGGGTCCAGCCAGTCGGGTAAGATTCCATTACATTTGGAATAAAAAGCAGATACCACAGCAGCAGTTTCAGATCAGAACATTGAGCAGGTAAAGATGGAGACAGGTCGAAAGAATCGCAAAATACCTCCACAATTCCCAGGTAAGACAAATACTTGCACTAAATATTCCGATCATTCTTTTATTTTTTAGAAGGCCAAAGGTTGGGAAGAATGTTCCAATGATAAGAAGTATATTATTTAAAGTGTATGATGTTTTCAATGGCCATTAACCTACACAATTGGATCAGATTCTCTTGCATTTCCATCATACATCATTTACTATTAAACACATAGTTACAGCATGCCAAATGAACCGACAATCAGAATCAGTTGACTTACATGTCCAATGTTACATTGTTGAATAAAAATCAAACTATTTGTGTTACAAATAAAATAAAATACATTTCAATGCTGTGATCTTTTTGCAGAATGTGATTCATCTGACCTCAGGATTGTGTTACTGGGAAAGAGCGGGTCAGAAATAAGTTGTGTAGGAAACATGATTCTGGGCAGACAAGCATTCAAAGAGAACATCAGAGAGAGTGAAATCCAGAGAGCAAGAGTAGAAGATAGACAAATGTCCGTTATCATCACTCCAGGATTCTTTAACCCTCAACTAACTGATGAAGATCTACAGAATGAAATGATGAAGAGTCTTTCGCTCTCTCATCCTGGTCCTCACGTATTCCTCCTCATAGTCAGACCGGACACATTCAGAGAATGTTATGTGAAAATAGTCGTACAGAAGATTCAGGAGAATTTTGGAGCTCAAGCATCAAAGTTCACTCTGGTGCTGTTGATCAGAGAACAAATGTCGAACAAAGAATGGATGGTCCTAGCACTCAGTCCAAAATGTCAGGATCTCATCAGCAGTTTCAGAGGCAAATATCATGTGATAAACACTGAGAATCCGACATCAACACAGAATACAACCCTTCTGGAAAAGATTGATGAAGTTTTTAAAGGGAATAATAATCAGCATTTTAACAATAACGTTAACATGAAGTCTCCAAGGAGCAAAAAAGATGAAGTAAAAAATGAAAACTGGAAAGAAATAAAGTATGAAAGAGAATCTGCGAGCAACTCATTTGAAAGAAGGGATGAAGGAAAAGAGACGGTCGACACATATATCCAGGAACCCGAAAGCAGGGAAACAAATGAAAGAGAGGCTGGTGAGTATAAATGTATGTAATTGATATTCAGAGATGCAGACTTAAAGTTTCTCTGGTTATTCATATCTCAGAACAATGCATTTCACTTCTACCTCTGCACTGAATTATAAAACAACTTAAAAACAAAAGTCAAATAACAAAAAAGTGTTGTTAATACATGACAAAGTTTTCAAGGAATGTTAATTGGAAAAATCGAGTCCAGCATGAGTTTTACAGGACGAGTTTACATGTTTTTTTTATGTCTGTTCTATCGTGTTAGATATCAGGATTGTGATGGTGGGTAAAACTGGAAATGGAAAAAGTGCAACAGGGAACACTATCCTGGGACAAGATCTGTTTAAAGCAGAATTGTCATCTGCATCTGTGACCGTGGACTGTCAAACACACCAGGAGATGGTAGATGGTAAATGGATCTCAGTGACAGACACTCCTGGACTGTTTGATACATCAGTGACTGAAGATAAGCTGAAGTCTGAGATAGAGAAATGCATCATCATGTCTGCTCCTGGTCCTCATGTGTTCCTGCTGGTGCTGAGACTGGATGTGAGATATACAGAAGAAGAGAGAAACACGGTGAAATGGATTCAGGAGAATTTCTCAGAAGATGCTATGAACTATACTATGGTTCTGTTCACTCGAGGAGATCAGCTCAAAACATCAATTGATGATTATCTAAGAAACAACCAACAGCTGGAAGATCTGGTTCAACAGTGTAAAGCGGGATATCATGTCTTTAATAACCAAGAGAAAAATCAAAGACAGGTTATTGAAATGTTCCGGAAGATAGACAGACTGCTGGAGGAGAACGAAGGAGAGCATTACACCAATGAGAAGTACCAGGAAGCGCAGAGAAAAATTATTGAAGAACGAGAAAGAAAGAGACAAGAAGAAGAGAGGAAACAAAAGGAAGAACAGGACAAAATAAGAAAAGAAGAAAAAGATAAGATTAAAGATAAAGTTAAGAAGATAGCTTTGGGTGTTGGAGCAGGAGTGGGGGTAGCAGGAGCGGTTGTGGGAACTGTAGCTTTGGCTGCTACACCGGCTGTCATCATACCTGCGATTGCGATCGCTGCAGGGGCTGCTGTTTCAGGAGGAGCAGGTGGAACACTTGTGATAGACAAAGTTAAAAACACAATACTTCAAAAGAAGAAAACACAAAACACATCATCAACCACTCCACCAAAAGCACCACTACCACCAGCACCTAAGACACCACCACCGAAGACACCACCACCAACATTCACAAGAAGATAATCAGAAGACTGTAGGAGAGAGAATCCCGCCTCAACAAACTTAGATACGATTCTGTATATTTTTCAAATACATTCATATTTTTCTGCCGCGGGACTGGAAATTAAAGTTTAAGGTTATGTCAAGGATTTTTCCAAAAGGTGTCTTTTCATTTTGTTAAAGCTTTTGAACATATAGCTTGGAACAGTCTGAAACTCAACATATACCTATGATCACCTTCGAATAGATCTTCAAGAAAGCATTTGGTTGATTTCTTTATACGCACACAAAGGGGATGGTTGTGGACATTATTTAACTCTTGTTTTAACTCTGCTTAAAATGAAATAAAAATAACATTGACACGTGCATGATTGTTCTTCTGATGTCACATGTCTGTAATAAAATCAGTTGCCTTCTCAGTTATTATTTTATTGTAATGTACACTATAATTCATGATCTAGTGTGTTACTGTTGATGTTCAACCTCTTAGTTTTGCTCACGATGAAAAGGATTTAAATATTAGCTAAAATTCAGGAATAAATAAAGAAAGCATCAATGAAAACAATTGAATCACTTTGTTTGTTCTTGCTAGCACACGTTAATAAATATATTTAATGTCTATATTTATTGTCTGAATTAACATCTGCAATACATGCTGTACTTTTTGTTTCAAGAACATATGTCCACAAGAACATCCAGGGGACCTCTGTTAAAATTTACATGTTAAAGTGTTTGTTTTTAGATCAATTGAATATATTTATGAAAATGAAAAGAGGTTTGATGAAATCAGACAGATGGTTAGAGAACAGATGAAAAATTTAAATGATTTAAAAAAATACGATTTATTGAGAGACCTACACAACCATTACAATCACTATTGATTGATCCTAAAGAATTTTACTATTCAAAAACTACAAAAATTAAGCTTGAGTCAAAAACTCAACTTAATCAAACAATAATCATAGGAAGGGTGGCTGGAGAAAGTTTAAATGCTTTTAATTTGGGTTTAGTGTATTTTTTGTGTGACTTTTTTGGTGATAAGCCCCACCCCGCCCCGTTACCATTCTTCCCGGAAGTGCATAACAAGTTGACGTTGACCTGGAAGGCGCCCCTATCGGCCCTATTGGCACCACCTTCTCCCAAACGGCCCACCCCTCTGCGCTGCCGGCTCCGGTACCAGCGCCCCCTAGACAGCCGGCCCCCCACAGATGGTCGGCCCCGCGGAGGCAGGCAGCTCCGGCCCGCCAGCAGCCGCCTCGGAGACAGAAGTGGCAGCCCTTACGGGAACCAACAAGAGGAGTTGAGAGTGACATCTGCGCTGGCCTCGGATCCATCTCACGGCCAGCACAGGACGGAGCCTTCCCCGTCCCAATTAAAGCCAAACTGTCACAAAAAGAGCAATCTCCTCCCCTGGGTTCCTCCAGCCGCAGTCACCCTCTACGCGATGGTGCGCGGCTGGCAGATGTGGCTCAGTTAAGATCAGTTAAGGCTCGCAGACATACACGTCCCTCGGGGCAGGGTACCGGTCTGTGGGCCAAGGCAGGCATGTCGAGACCATCCGCCCCCCCGGGGTCCCCACCCTGGCCGTCCATTGGTCTCAAAAGCCACAAACCACTGACTTGGCTAGGGTGAAGCAGATGGACCCTCTGGTTCCTCTGGAGGGCAAGTTGCCAGCCTGGTTCCAGCTGTGTACTACGTCACGATGGCTGCAGCGTACGATCCGTCTCGGCTACTCGATCCAGTTCACCAGACGCCCGCCCCAAGTTCCGGGGGATTCTCTACACTTCAGCAAGGTCACTACCGTTCTGGCGAAGGATGTGGTCGAGACTGTCCCATGAGCCGAGAAGTCTTCGGGTCAACTGGGCCTTCGGGTCAACCGAGAGAAGAGCCAACTCTCCCCAGTTCAGAAGATCTCCTGTCTCGGAAAGGAACTAGACTCTGTCACAATGTCTGCATGACTCACGGATGGGCGTGCCCAGTCAGTGCTCGAGTCTGAAACATTTCAGGCGCCCCGCGGTCCCCCTGAAACTGTTTCAGAGGTTCCTGGGACACATGGCATACTCGGCCGGAGTAATTCTCTTCGGGTTGATGCACATGAGACCGCTAAAGCACTGGCTGCAGAGTGGGGTTCCGAGGCATGGCACACAGGCACCAGGCGGGTCGTTGTCATACCTCTGTGCCGTCGCACTCTAGCCCCTTGGTCATCAAAGACCTTTTTACGAGCAGTGGTACCGCTCGAGCAGGTCACGAGGCATGTTCTGGTTACCTCAGATGCCTCCCTGCAGGGCTGGGGTGCAGTGTGAAACAGGCACGTAGCGTCGGGTAGATGGACAGGTCCCCGCCTACGCTGGCATATCAATGCCCTAGTGCTGTTGGCAGTACTGCTGGCCTTCAAGAGGTTCAGGCCTCTCATTCAGGGCAAACACATCCTAGTTCGGTCGGACAGTAGAACAGCCGTTGCGTATATAAACCACCAAGGTGGCATATGCTCCAGGCTCATGTCTCAGCTCGCCCGCAGCCTCCTCATATGGAGTCACCAGGTGGTGAAATCCTTGTGAGCTGTTTACATCCCGGGTGCTCTGAACACAACAGCAGATATGCTCTCGCGGCAGACACCTTGTCCAGGAGAATGGCAACTCCATCCCCGCGCTGTCCAGCTCATTAGGGAGCACTTCAGTCAGGCTCAGGTATACCTGTTTGCCTCCCCGGACTCCTTCCACTGTCCACTTTGGTATGCCCTGACCGAGGGTCCCCTTGGCACACAGCTGGCCGCAGGACAAGCGGAAGTACGTCTTCCCCCAGTGAGCCTCATTGCACGGTACCTGTGCATGGTCAGGGAAGAGGAACACAAAGTGATTATGGTTGCCCCCTACTGGCCCAACCACACGTGGTTCTCGGAGCTCATGGCTCTGAAAACCACTCCCACCTGCCTGATGAAGGACCTTCTAACCCAGGGGAAGGACATGTTGTTGCACCCCAGGCCAGACCTCTGGAACCTCCACGTCTGGCTCCTGGATGGGACGAGGAGCTTCTGAGCAGCCTGCCACCAGCGGTCGCAGATACCCTTGCTCAGGCTAGAGCCCCGACCACTCGGTGACTGTACACCTTGAAGTGGCGGCGCTTCTCGTCATGGTGCTCCTCACACGGTGAGGACTCCCAGAGGGGCAGTATCAGTGTTGTGTTGTCCTTCCTCCAAGAGGGGCTCGAGCAAATGCTCACCCCCCTCCACTTTGAAAGTGTACGTGGCTGCCATAGCAGCCTATCACGATCTGGTGGATGTGAGGCCTCTGGGACGCATGACCTGATCGCTAGGTTCCTGAGGGGCTTGGTGAGGGTGTATCCAACCCGGCCGCGCTCTGTACCCTCTTGGGACTTGCCTACTGTCCTGAAAAGCCTTGGCAGTCGCCCCCTCAAGCCCCTGGAGTAGACTTATCTTCCTCACTTAACGATGAAGATGGTCCTCCTTGTTGTGCTTGCTTCTATCAAGAAGGTAGGGGACCTACACGCACTCTCTGCGTCCAGTGAGTGCTTCCAGTTGGGTCCGGCTGAGTCTCACGTGAGCCTGAGGCCCCGGCCCGGCTACGTGCCCAAGGTTCCCACCACTCCTTTCTGGGAGCAGGTGGTGAGCCTGCAGGCGCTCCCCATTGGGGAGGAAGACCCAGCCTCTTCCGTGTGGTGTCCTGTACGCGCCCTGTGCCTCTACGTGGACCGCACGCAGAGCTTTAGGAGCTCTGAGCAGCTGTTGTCTGTTCCGGAGATCAGCAAAAGGGGAGGTCTAACTCTAAACAGAGAATGGCGCACTGGATGGTAGACGCAAAAACAACAGCGTACCAGTCTCAGGGGCGCCCGTGCCCGTTGGCGGTAAGAGCCCATTCCACAAGGAGTGTGGCCACCTCGTAGGCACTGGCGCGTGGCGTCTCTCTGGCAGACATTTGTAAGCTGCGGGCTGGGCTACACCCATTGCCTTGGGAGGTTCTACAACCTCCAGGTGGAGTTAGGTCTCTACTGGGGTCTTGTTAGGACTTGTGGGTGTATGCCTGCGAAAGCGCCATCTCAACTATTTAGGTGAGCAAGAGCGCTCCTCTTAGCCTCCCTACTCCCCCCCCTTTCAGGAGTGAGTATAGGCAACCTATCCTTCACGAAGCACACCCAACAGTAGCCGGCCGAACGGAGCGGCCATAGCTGCTGCACCAGTTGGTAAAGTTGTGCCTCCGTGTGAAGCGGCTCCACGACACAGGGCGTAATATGGGTAATATGTCACTTAAGGTCCTCAAAAGCAGTGTACCGGGTGATCTCCCCAGGTGAGCCTCCACCTATAGCTGCGCCCCCCGTGATGTGGGCTTGCGCACTGTTTTTCCCATGACTTCTTCTCAGAAGGCGAGAATCATGAGGTAATCTCCACATAGTGCGGGATGTGGTCTCCGTACGCAGACCCTGGAATAGCGTTAGGAATAAGGCACCATCCGGGGCATCGTTGGCGAGAGTCCCTTAACTTCTAGCGAAGCTCTAATGACACCTTGCCAAGACTCACTGGAAGGTCGTGACTGACGGAGAGTGAGTAAGTCGCTCCGTAGCATATCAGGATGTGGCCTGTAGACGTGGCGGGATTGAATTCGACCTCCTTTCAGCTCACAACGTTGAGAGACTGACTGAAAGGGAACGTCTACGGTTATGTATGGTAACCTAGGTTCCCTAAAGGAGGGAACGAGACGTTGTGACTTCCCGTGCCACGTTACCCGGCCACTGCTGCAGCGACCAGAGGATTCCCAGGTTCCCAGGCTCAGCACAAAACGGTGATGAATTATCTCTTCCGTCCCCTTTTATACCCGTCATCACGGGCAGGGACATGAATTGATTCATTCGCCAAGTATTGGCCTTTTTTAATAGGCTCGGAGACAATGGGTTCTCAAGATCAAACCCCCTTTCAGTCACAACGTCTCGTTCCCTCCTTCAGGGAACCTAGGTTACCATACGTAACCGGAGACGTTTTATTTCTTTCTGTTCTTGTAGTTTGTGTGTTCAACAGTGTTTGCTTTATGATCTTGTTAACTTTAACATTCAGTGTCACACTTATCAGTCTGTAGTATACACACTGAATAGTGTTCACTTTATTGGGACTAACACATGTGTGGGTCCTGTATGGAACCCACAGACTAAACTGCCTGATGCGCAGAATACAGTCCATATCCAACCCATCTGATCACCATCTGTCTTAATTGACTGGGATATTATATTGGCCTCTTCTCAAAACATATTTGTTTAAGTAACGTAATTTCTTTTGTCTGATAAACATATTCAAGTTTTGATTTGGTGGTCAAGTTTTTTTACAGTAAAAAGAAGATATCGTTTACAGACATATGACTGTTTAAATAAGCATAATTCTAATATGTAGAAAATGAATATTTGCTTACATCTTCAAACTCCCCCCCTAGATTTGACAGTCACTCACATGCTTTTATAAAATCAAATTACCAGGTAAAATCAAACTCATATGATGAGATATCTCTGAAAGAAATAAAAATTCAGTTCCCACACGGATACTTCTTATTGATTTTTTAAAGTGCATAGTTTATTTTTGCAGTACACCACATTAAAAGGTATGTAAGATTACAATTGTATTATTTATACTATGATTAAGAGTCATGGCATATAAACAACATTTTGATATGGTGTTTTACCTGGATGTATTGATTTAATTTTTTAAAATATAGAGAACACCAACTACTGCTGCTGCCAAAACACCTCCTACAACACTTCCTAAAACAGCTTCAGTAGATAAACCGTGATGTTTTCTCTGAGCTCTCTCATGTTCAAGACGTTCTTTCTCAGCCCTCTCATGTTTGAGACGTTCTTCCTGAGCCCCCTCATAGTCATTCTTTGTATATCGCATAGTTCCATTTTTCATCCTCAGTATCTCAATCTTTCTCAGTAGTTCAATGACTTGAGTTTGATCTTCAGTTTTATTATCAAACACCTGATATCCTCCTGAACACTGATCCACAACTGATCTTAGTGTGTCATGTTTACTCAGATACATCTCCACTTCCTCTTGTAACTGATCTCCATGTGTGAAGAGAACTATTGTGTGTTTTAAAGCTTTTGCTCCAAAAGTTTCTTGGATCAACTTGACAATATTCTGCTCTTCCTGTGTGTATCTATCACCCAATTTAATGACCAGCAGAAACACATCAATGTCTTCACCCAATGTACAGGCAAATACCTGATCGGATTTGTTTTGTAATGCTGAAGGGCTTAGTGATGTATCAGCAAATCCAATGGTGTCAATCACAGTGATTTTATGTTTGTTCACTTCTGTTTGTCCAGTTCGACAGATTTTGGTCACAGATTGTGAGGAAAAACAATATTTAAATGTATCTTTGTCCCCACCTATGATGGTGTTTCCAGATGCACTCTTTCCTGCTCCAGTTTTACCCAATAACACAATCATTAGATCGGACACTGAAAATAAACAGACAAAAAAGATAAGACAGACAGACAAATAAAACAAAACAAACACCACAACATTGTATACTATCATACTTTAAGCCTGGGATCTCCAACCTGCTTCTAGTGGACTACTGTCCTGGTGATTGCGGTAGCAGATCCCTGCTATAAACAAACATTCACTGGGTTCTATGTTACATTAGTGTGAGTGAAGTTAAGTTTGAGATCCAGCTTTAATTAAAAAATCTGCACTTTTCATAACAATTACAATTTGGGGCATTGAAATGTGGAATCAGCAGTAAAATCTTAATAGAGACGACCATCAAGTAAAATGCTCCATGTTGCATTATGTTCGCATCCTATACGCAATTTAATTTTTTTAAATAGTTTGTTGTTGTCAACATCAATAGAAAGAACCTGTAGTGTTTGTTGAAAAAAACAAACAGTTTTTTCACCAGAACTTAACAGTTTTTCAATGTATTTTTACATGTTTTCAGAACATTGTAACAACTGTTAGTTCCTGTGAAAACTACACAATTGCACTGTTAAATTAAGAATTTCTTCATTCAAATACTTCTAATTGTTTCAAAATACTTACTACTAAAATGCCTTTTCTTCCTCTTGTGTTACCTGTGAAAAGATTGTACGTGTGTAAATTGATTTGTTTTACCTCGATAGCAAGCAATCTTAAATTAATGTCAAGATATCAATTATTTGTCAGAGTTAATGTTATTAATAATATAATGTTAACCTATAATTATAAAAAAATGAACATTTAAAAAAATCACCATCACATTTATTCACATTTATACTTTATTTTCTCCTTATGGTTTCACATTATGCATTGATAATTCTTTTTGAGAAATTATATGTTTCAGATTAGTTTTCTAAAAAAGTAAAATTGACTTTAAGGTTTATTCATTGGGTAAAAAACGTTTTGGGACAGCAAAACTAGTCAAAAATGAAGATTATCATTGATGTATGGTTAGTAATGACAGCAAGGTTATTTACCAAGATACAACCCAGACAGTAAACAATAATTAAAAGAAAATAAGATTAAGAAAAATACATTTGTAAAACTAAGACTTACTAATACAAAATATTCAAAGATTTCTTTGAACAAGGTGCTTTGATTGTCCTGTTAATGTGTATCAATTGTTTGACACAATTTCCTCTTTTTTACATTGATGGTTAATAAAATTGTTGATGAATCAGAAATTAAGCAACTTTGATTCCATGATTTGCATTCCATTCAGTTGTCCTAATGAAGTTCTTTCAGTAGCATATAATACTACTGACATAATAGTTCCGATATATTTACCGTAAGGAATTGAATAAAAATCTTCATGAAACATTAGCTTTACTTAATATCCTAATAATTAATTTTACATTCAGTCCAGTAGTTTTCTGACATGAAGTTAAGGAAGCATTAAAAGCATTTAATGTGAAATTACAATACCCTTTTTAAAAGAACCTCTGTGTACGTCAGAAATATTTTTTGTGTGTATTTGAACATCTACATTCAAATTACACCATCTCACCAGTTATTTGTTTATAATATTTGTATACATGTATGATAAATCAATTTATAACATTTCACTAATATACAAGTATTACAGGCTTGTTTTTTAAGGAAACTTTTGTATTACAACAGTGTCTAAATACTAACACTTACCTTGTAATGCAAATATGGTTTCAGTTCGTCTTTATATCAGTATGTCATTAGCTGAATATCCACCTTTAGAAACTGAAAAAATGGTTTAATTTATACCTCTCTAAAGCACACACCCATTATTCAGAATAGAACTGTTTGAATAAAGGCATTCAGATCAAGCATTCATATCTGACCACATCTAGTCAAACTTGTTTTGATCTTACAATGCAGGCATTTTGTTTTCATCCATACTATACTAGACCTGAAATTCAGGAGTCATTTATACCTTTATATATTTTCTGCTCTGTAATCAAAAAATTTTTTTAGCTTCCCCATTGTCAGTTCAATACACATTCATTACTTTATTTATTAAGCTGATGGAACCATTGATTGTTGTTACAACATAACAAACTTGCTTTTGTGTAAAACACAATGTACTGATATAAAAAAGTGTAATAATCTCTGAATTAAAACACAAAAGAAAAGGCCCGAAGAAACGAAAAGACTTGAAGGGCCACGGACAGACTCCAGAGGGCCCTCACCCAACATCCACTAGGTTGCCCAGAGACAGGAACACACTTTATTGCTACAGACAAATGCCCAGTGAGCTGGGTTCTTGTATGTGTGACAAAGGGGGCTATACTATAAGTAATGACTACGACACCTGGGAATTCTTAACCCAGGAATACAAGCATAATAACAAGGATGCACAGATTTAGTTCCTTAATAGGACAAGAGACGTGGATAAATAAATAATTATTTTATTAAATGTCACAATAATAATAATACATAAATCAAAACAAAGACAATACAAGGAAGATGTTCAACATAATGCTTCAGCGATGAGTAGCACCACACTCACAACATCAGTACAAAATAAACCTAAACAGAAGGGCTACAATCAACAAGTCATACCGCAGGACTGAGTGTGGTCAGCAGGGGCGAGACTCAACGAGCACCACAACACTCAGGAAGTAACACACAAAATGCAAAAGAAAACCAAAACAAGAAAAGAAAAAGATTAGTATCACCTTCACACACGGTGCCAGAAGTTACACAGCACAAAAATACCCCAGCATGTTCCTCTTCTCAGTCCGTGCGAGAGGCATCCCTCCTCGTGCTAATGAGTGAGGAGGACGAGCTATCGGTTACAGCATTTGGGAGCGAGCTGTTAGCTTCGGATCCGGAAGACATCTTGTCCCCGCCGCTTCCGGCTGTTAGGGGTTGGGACGTTTTGGAGACGACGGCTATGCTCCTCCGGGCCGCCGCGAGTGTTGGGCTTCAGTGCACGGACCCACCTGCACTCCAGCATTTACGTATGGATTGATGGTATATTGGAGGCGCGCAGCCGATAGGCCCCACCCCCCTCCTGTACCATTCTTCCCGGAGGTGCATGACGAGCTCACCAAGACGTGGAAGCGATCCTATCGGCCCGTCTCCGTCATGGCAAGTCCGCCGCTCTCACTTCACTCGATGGGGCGTGAACCGGGGTTACGTCGGCGTCCCGCCCGTGGAACATGCATTTATGCCCGCACACTGCTGCCACCTGGCGGAATCGGCCAAAACTCCCCTCTAAAGCTTGCAAATTCTCCTCGTCACTCGTGGCGAGGGCTTATGCTGCTGCGGGAGAAGCTGCGTCCTCGCTCCAAGCCATGGCTCTGTTGCACCACGCCTTCCACCACGCCGGCTCCGGAGGCAACTGCAAAGGTAGCGACCCGGAAGCGCCCTTCCCCGAGGAAGAAGTCCACCCCATCTCGTCAAAACCAGCCCGGCAACGACGGAGGAAACGGCCGTGACGGGACCTACCCAGGGGAGTTACAGACAACATCTCCCCCGACCACATCCGCAAGGTTGGGGCGGGGCGATCCCTGCCTCACTCCATCTCGCGCCCTGCCCTTTTCAGGGTGGGTGCCCAAGTTGTCACAAAAAGAGCATGTTTCTCCCCTGGTTCCTTTCAGCTGTGGTCACTCTCCTCGGGATGGTGCACGGTAGGCAAAGCCGCCTCCTCGCAGCCTACAACACTCTCTGCAAGACGGTGTGTCATGCAGCGAGTTAAGGTGCTCTCCCACGGACAGTACCTGGCAGGCGGTACCACCCCCCCGCAGCCTTCAGTTCTCCGCAGGGCGGTGCATCAAGCAGCGACCATTGTTACTCTCCACTGGACGGTGCGCTGTTGGTAGAAATGCTTTTTTGCTGTCACCATTGCCCGCCATAGGACGGCACGTCGTGCAGCGACAACAGCAGGCAGGGCTGTCAGGGTCATATGTTCACCCAGGGCCTTTCCCCTGTCCAGACGATGGCACTGGCAGCCACAGAACCACCCTCCGCGGGTGCCGTGAAGCAGATTGTCCCTCTGGTGTCGTTAGCAGGCAAGTTACTAGCCTGGAAACGGCTGTGCACTCCGTCTCGGTGGCTAGAGAGGACTATCAGTTTTGGCTATGCGATCCAGTTCGCCAGACACCCTCCCTCCAAGTTCCGCGGGATCCTCACCACCTCGGTTCGAGGCCAGAAATCCTCCGTTCTTTGGGTGGAGGTAGCCACCCTTCTCGCGAAAGGTGCGATCGAACCTGTCGCACCAGCCGAGATGTTCTCGGGCTTCTACAGCCCCTACTTCACCGTAACCCAAAAAAGCTGAGGACTGCGCCCCATATTAGATCTGCGCTTCCTCAACAAACGCCTTTATAGGTGGTCGTTTTGGATGCTCACGCAGAGGCGCCTGCTGGCCTCCTATCAGGACTGGTTTGTACTTTCACGTCTCGATCCTCCCTCGATACGACCCTTCCTCAGGTTCGCGTTAGAGGGGCGAGCGGATCAGTCCAAGGTCCTGACCTTCGGGCTCTCCCTGTCCCCTCGCGTCTTTACGAAGATCGCGGAGGCCGCAATCTCTCCCCTCCGGGAGAGAGGAGTGCGGATACTAAACTATCTCGACGACTGGCTCATCTTGGGTCACTCGCCAGAGACAGTTTGTATGCACAGGGACTGAGTGCTACGGTACCTAGCCTGCTTGGGTCTTCTGGTCAATCGGGAGAAGAGCAAGCTCTCCCCCGTGCAGAGCATCTCCTATCTCCTATCTCGGTCTGGAACTGGACTCTGTCACTATGTCTGCATGACTCACTGAGAAGCGGGCCCAGTCGGTGCTGAGATGCTTGGATCAGTTCAAGCATACAGCGGTTCCACTGAAACTTTTTCAGAGGCTCCTGGGACATATGGCATCCTTGGCCGGAGTAATCCCCTTCGGGTTTAAGCAAATGAGACAGCTACAGCACTGGCTACAGAGTCAAGTTCCGAGGAGTGCGTGGCACATCGGCATCAGACTGGGGTGCTGTGTGCAATGGGAATGTAGCAGCGGGTCGATGGACGGTCCACGCCTACATTGGCATAACAATGCCTTGGAGTTGTAGGCAGTGCTGCTGACCCTTTAGGAGGTTTCGACCTCTGATTCAGGGCAAACATGTCCTGGTCAGGTCAGACAGCACCACAGCCGTGGGGTACATAAATATTCAGGGTGGTGTACGCTCCCAGCATATGTCGCAACCTGCCCCGCTCCTCCTTACTTGGTGATATCCCTGCGATACGCTTTTCACCTGGCACCCTGAATCAGACAACCGATGCGCTCTCTCGTCAGAGGCCCCATCCAGGAGAGTGGTGACTCCAACCTCGCGCAGTCCAGCTAATATGGGAGCACTTCGGTGGACCTGTTTGCCTCAGGGGAAGGGCGCGTTCCGGCACCCAAGGCCAGACTTGTGGAACCTCCATGTCTGGGTCCTGGACGGGACGAGGGGCTCCTGAGTGGGCTTTCACCTTCGGTCACAGATACCATCGCTCAAGCTAGGGCCCCAGCCACTCTGTGTTTATACACCTTGAAGTGGCGCCGCTTCTAGTCTTGGTGCTCCTCACGCAGTGAGGATCCCGGGAGATGCGAGATTGGGGTCGTATTGTCCTTCCTCCAAGAGAGGCTTAAGCGCCAGCTTGCCCCCTCCTCTTTAAAAGTTCATCACGATTTAGTGGACGGGAGATCCCTAGCACGACATGACCTGATCACTAGGTTCCTGAGGGGCGTGCTGCGGGTGAATCTCACTAGTATTTCTCACCTAATGACGAAGACAGCGCTCCTTGTAGCGCTTGCATCCATCAAGAGGGTCGGGGACCTACAAGCAATCTCTGCGTCCAGTGAGTGCCTCGAGTTTGGGCCTTCAGGGATCAGGTGGTGAACCTGTAGACGCTCCCCACAGGGGAAGAAGACCCAGCCTCTTCCGTGTTGAGTCCCATACGCGCCTTGCGCCTCTACATGGACCGCACGCAGAGTTTTAGGAACTCTGAGCAGCTATTTGTCTGTTGCGGTGGTCAGCAGAAGGGGAAGGCTGTCTCCAGACAGAGACTGGCGCACTGGATGGTAGACGCCATTAAGACTGCCTATCAATCTCAGAACCGCCCATGTCTTCTTCACATATTACCCCCTAAGTGCGGGACGTGATCACCGTAACGTATCCCGCGATTAAAGGGGTAACGTTCTCCCAGTGTTTCGGTGTCGGGCGGCTTGTAGGTAATGTTCTAGAAGTAAGGCCATCCGCCCTTCACACCATCGGTATGAGTCTCTCACCTTCCAGAGGAAGCTCTGATGACACCTTACCGGCGCCGTTGGAAGGTCCTGGCTTGAGCAGAGTGATTCGTGGCACGCTCAGGGCCTGTCAGCTCGCTCCACTATGGTCACGAAGCCGCCTGGGCATCATGGCATGATTATATAGGTACCCTATCAGTCACAACGCAGAGAGACCGACTGATAAGGAATGTCTACGGTCACGTATGGTAACCTCAGTTCACTGAAGGAGGGAATAAGACGTTGTGACCTTCATGCCAGGACAACCGGCTGCTGCTGCAGCGACCAGGAGAGCGATTTCTTTTGTCCCATTTTATACCCGTCATCATGGGCAGGTAATTGGATTAATTAATTCGCAAAAATAATTGGCCTTTTCAATTGGCTCAGAGAGAAAAGGGTTCTCAAGATCAACCCATCAGTCACAACGTCTTGTTCCCTCCTTCAGGGAACTGAGGTTACCATACGTAACCGTAGATGTTTTGTTAATTGTTAAAACCACTTTATTTATTGCCACCTGTGGGAAGTCTTTTGTTTGCAAAGTAAACAAAATAAATTAAAATGCATTATATTAAAACACAGAGGTTATTCTCTAAATCAAAATTAACCGTTTATTTTTCAATTTAATAGAAAAGCCTGAAAAGGGCACCAAAGGCTGGTAAATGCAGTTGTAACACTTACATGATGATCGCATTTCTTTTTTAACAGTGACCCAAAATCCAATTAAAATTTTCACACATTTTTTAATCATTTTCTCAACAACAATATTTTGACATCATAACCTTTGTGTGCTTTTTTGTTAAAGTCTGCTCTATGCATAGCAGTGACGCTCCCTGAAACTGTTGCCTCTGCTGAGCTATATTATCTATAGCACAAAACCCATTTGGCCAGCAGCACTGCCTGCATTGTAAGATCAAAACAAGTTTGACTAGATTTGATCAGATATGAATGCTTGCTTTGAATGGCTTTATACCAAAAGCTTTATTGAATGATGGGTGTGTGCTTGGGAGATATATAAATTAAGCCATTTTTCATAGGTACATACGAGGCTAAAGAAATACTACAGTAAAGACAAACTGACTTTGCATTACAAGGTAAGTTTCAATATTTAGACAAAAGGTTTTACAAATACAAATATACTCATATTTTTACATATTATAAAGGGAGTCTTCCAACCTTTATTTGAATCTAAATGATCAAATGTTCCATAACTGGTGTGATGGTGTAGATTTAGGATGAATTTAACACTTATACCCGAATGCGGACCAAAAAGAATTTGAAGAGGTGGAACTGGAGCCTAACTCGAACAGTCCCAACTGCAAAAAGTACTATGCCTTTTTTGAATAATCTAGCAGCTGTAATAAGCTGCACTATTGGATGAGGAGGCCTATTTCTTGACTGTTAGCACTTTAGCAACATAGCCCTATTGCATTTAACATTAACTCACCAAATGGATCGTTGGTTATATTTCTGGAAGATGACCATTACACAGTTTTGAAAAAATAATTCATGCCTTCTCCTGAAGTGACTTGCGGTGCATCTCCTCGTCGTTTCCACTGCATTTAAACAATGTTTAGTTTGATATTGAATCTATCAATTGTCTTTTAGTACAGTAGAGTACGGCTTTTCAAGCACAAGGCCTCCAATACGGGTCCCCAGAAAATCTAAGTAAATCTAGGTCAAATTGTTAATGGACATTTTATCTTCATTTAAAAATAATGAAATCAATTGTTATATCTTTCTGTTGAGTTTGTCTAACAGTAATTTTTATCATACATATGCAGTATTCTTTGTAAAGATTAATATGGCTAGAGAACAAAAGCATATAAATTCAAATTGTTACTACCATGTATGTCTTTTTTTGGTCCATCATTTTTAGGGGTTCCCTGGCATCATAAAGATTGAAAACCCCTGCAATATAATACTATGTCAAAGTGTTGAGAGTAAAACTGTTTTATACTATCATTGTATAAGTTGTTAAATATAAGTTAAGCTATTTTTATTATTTTGTGGGATTATGTCTTTAATTGTAATGCTACTTACTGTTTTATGTTCCTTTAAATGCATGTTCTTTATATTCCCAGTTATGTCTTCAAACTCTGACACACGAATGTGTACTGACACTGTTATGTCAATGGTGTATGAAAGTGGTAACACAATTTGACAGTAGCTTACCGCTTATCACACCGCTTATTAACTACAACAATCATGAAAGTAATTCAGAACAATACTTAAATTATTATCAATTATTATCAATCATTAACGGTTTTGTTTCACGCAAGTATTGTAGTATGTAGCATTTTTTTTTTAGAAACAAGGAGGCAGCTCCAAATTCAGCTAAATGTTAAATGTATTAAACCACTCGAACATACAAGATAATCCAAGGTGCAGGAAAACCACAGAAAGCCCAGAGAGAACATCCATATATACTACACAACCAAAGACAGATAATGGAAACATGAGGGCTTCTATACACGGAATAATGAGATAACAAGACACACCTGTAATCAACATGATAACCAATGACTAAAGAACTAGAAAAACTACAAACCACATGACATGGGACAGGAACTATACTAAAATATCCAACATACAGGGAGAGACAAGACAAGAAAATTATAACAATGCTGTTTAAAATTTATAATACATTTTAAATCTCTGATCTTATTTCACACTGATCACAATAATGTGGATTAATTGAAACTTATTTCTATAACACTGACAAAAGAACACACTTTAACATTGATTCAATGATGGCTTGCTATGATGGCTTTGGTGTTGATCAATTAACAAACTCTTTTTACAGGACACGTGAGACAAAAAAGCATACAAAACATTTAAGAAGTAAGTATTTAAATAAATATTTCCTTCTGCATGTTTGCTTATAGCAGACTATATTTTAGGCTTATATGACAGTCATCCCTATTTATGCACTTCAAGTTATGTAATCTTTATCTTTCATGTTTACCTCTTTTCAGTGTCCGATCTAAGGATTGTGTTATTGGGTAAAACTGGAGCAGGAAAGAGTGCATTAGGAAACACCATCGTAGGTGGAGACAGACAAACCTTCAAAGAAGGCTTTTCTCCACAATCTGTGACCAAAATCTGTCAGTCTTCAGATACAGAAGTGAACAAACATAAAATCACTGTGATTGACACCGTTGGATTTGCTGATACATCACTAAGCCCTTCAGCATTACAAGACAAAACAGATCAGATATTTGCCTGTACATTGGGTGAAGACATTGATGTGTTTCTGCTGGTCATTAAATTGGGTGATAAATACACACAGGAAGAGCAGAATATTGTCAAGTTGATCCAAGAAACTTTTGGAGCAAAAGCTTTAAAACACACAATAGTTCTCTTCACACATGGAGATCAGTTACAAGAGGAAGTGGAGATGTATCTGAGTAAACATGACACACTAAGATCAGTTGTGGATCAGTGTTCAGGAGGATGTCATGTGATTGATAATAAAAGTGAAGATCAAACTCAAGTCACTGAACTACTGAGAAAGATTGAGATACTGAGGATGAAAAATGGAACTATGCGATATACAAAGAATGACTATGAGGGGGCTCAGGAAGAACGTCTCAAACATGAGAGGGCTGAGAAAGAACGTCTTGAACATGAGAGAGCTCAGAGAAAACATCACGGTTTATCTACTGAAGCTGTTTTAGGAAGTGTTGTAGGAGGTGTTTTGGCAGCAGCAGTAGTTGGTGTTTTCTATATTTTAAAAAATTAAATCAATACATCCAGGCAAAACACCATATCAAAATGTTGTTTATATGCCATGACTCTTAATCATAGTATAAATAATACAATTGTAATCTTACATACCTTTTAATGTGGTGTACTGCAAAAATAAACTATGCACTTTAAAAAATCAATAAGAAGTATCCGTGTGGGAACTGAATTTTTATTTCTTTCAGAGATATCTCATCATATGAGTTTGATTTTACCTGGTAATTTGATTTTATAAAAGCATGTGAGTGACTGTCAAATCTAGGGGGGGAGTTTGAAGATGTAAGCAAATATTCATTTTCTACATATTAGAATTATGCTTATTTAAACAGTCATATGTCTGTAAACGATATCTTCTTTTTACTGTAAAAAAACTTGACCACCAAATCAAAACTTGAATATGTTTATCAGACAAAAGAAATTACGTTACTTAAACAAATATGTTTTGAGAAGAGGCCAATATAATATCCCAGTCAATTAAGACAGATGGTGATCAGATGGGTTGGATATGGACTGTATTCTGCGCATCAGGCAGTTTAGTCTGTGGGTTCCATACAGGACCCACACATGTGTTAGTCCCAATAAAGTGAACACTATTCAGTGTGTATACTACAGACTGATAAGTGTGACACTGAATCTTAAAGTTAACAAGATCATAAAGTAAACACTGATGAACACACAAACTACAAGAACAGAAAGAAATAAAACGTCTCCGGTTACGTATGGTAACCTAGGTTCCCTGAAGGAGGGAACGAGACGTTGTGACTGAAAGGGGGTTTGATCTTGAGAACCCATTGTCTCCGAGCCTATTAAAAAAGGCCAATTACTTGGCAAATGAATCAATTCATGTCCCTGCCCGTGATGACTGGTATAAAAGGGGACGGAAGAGATAATTCATCACCGTTTTGTGCTAAGGAACCTGGGAAGCCTCTCCCGGTCGCTGCAGCGGTGGCCGGCTAACGTGGCACGGGAAGTCACAATGTCTCGTTCCCTCCTTCAGGGAACCTAGGTTTCCATACGTAACCGGAGACGTTCCCTTTCAGCCGGTCTCTCAACGTTGTGAGCTGAAAGGGGGTCGAATTCAATCCCGCCACGTTGCCAGGCCACGTCCTGACATGCAACGGAGCGACTTACTAACTCTCCGTCAGTCACGACCTTCCAGTGAGTCTTGGCAAGGTGTCATCAGAGCTTCGCTAGAAGTTAAGGGACTCTCGCCAACGATGCCCCGGACGGTGGCCTTACTCCTACATTAACTAGGAGCCGTCCGTCACCTTGGGATCACTGGGGAACGCTATCCCTCTAATCGAGGGTGTGCGTACGGAGACCACATCCCGCACTTAGGGGGTAACTATGTGGAGATTACCTCATGAATCTCGCCTTCTGGGAAGACATGGGAAAAACAGTGCTCAAGCCCACATATGGGGGGCGCAGCTATAGGTGGAGGCTCACCTGGGGAGATCACCCGGTACACTGCTTGTGAGGACGTTAAGTGACATATTACATCGTGTGGGGCCGCCCTGTGTCGGGGAGCCGCTTCACACGGAGGCACAACTTCACCAACTGGTGCAGCAGCCACGGCCGCTCCGTTCGTCCGGCTACTGGGGTGTGCTTCGTGAAGGATAGGTTGCCTATACTCACCCCTGAAGGTAAGTATAGGCAAGAAACACATGTAAATCATGCCATAAATAAATAAATAAGTATGCAGGAGGTAATGCCACTAACATGAAAAACAAGTGCCAGTGTAATATACAGACAGCATGGCATACATTATGCGTCTGCATGTTCTTCTTGGAACTTCAGCTGTAACTGTGATACCCATCTAAAGGACTCTGAAGGAAACCAGCTCACCAGGCCTGAACTTTACCTATTCCTACACTAACCAACTGATGAGTTAGATTTTTTTATATAGAGACATCTAAATCATTCTGGGACAGGGTCATCCAGGACTAGAATTGGGGATCACTGTTTTAAAAGATTGTGTGTTTTTTAAGCAGTTTCAAACATCAGATCATATTCTCTACCACATTTCTCAATCTTGAAAACAGCACTGAGGACTTAAGACACTAAATAAAATGATAAAACAAGAGTATTATTTGCCCTCTAAAATCAACACAGACCACCACAATGATGACAATAGTCCAATTATTTTTTTTATTTCAATAAAACATTAACAGTTTATTCTCAATACTCAATAATCGTGAGTGTTTACATTCCAACACACATGACCACTGCACTGCAACAGCTGGATGCTCTGATCACAAACACAGCACACGGATTCTGTTTTCATTATTCTAGGAGATTTTAATCAGGTAAAACTCACACGTAAGTTGCCTCAATTCAAACAACAAAACACTTCAGAACTGTGAGCATAGTGTGTGCCAGATCTGTAGAAAACAAAAGAGAAGGAAAGGACAGACAGACAGACCACAGCTAGTCAGAATGGGAAAAATCATGTCCAACCATCAGCAAAGGTGCTCCTCAAAAATGTGTTCTCTCTCCAGAACTGCTCTTCTCCCTGTACACCAAGGACTGCACCTTTAAAGACCCCTCCATCAATCTCCTAAAGTTTGCGGATGACACAACACTACTTTTATTGGCCTCATCTGGAATGATGAGGAATCTATATACAGACAAGAGGTGGAGGTGCAGGTACAACATCCTGGAGAAGACATATAAGAAAAGGCTTCTTTCTTCATGCCATCTACATTATCAACAGTTAAATGTTCACCTTGTGCATTAAATGTGTGTAATAAATACTTTTCCATAAGACTTTTGTATATCATACTATAACAATCTGTACATCTATCTGTAGATATTCTATTCCTTACGGAGCTCTTCTGTCACAACTTACATAGTTATTTTTACTTTATAATTTTCATTTCCTATGTTACTTGTTACTTGGCTTGTCACCTTACACTGTGTAGTGGAAGCTTCTGTAACCAAGAAGAATTCCTTGTGTGTTTGTGGAGTTGTGGCTAAAGTTGTTGTTTTATTTCTTTCTGTTCTTGTAGTTTGAGTGCTCATCAGTGATTATGTTTGTTATTGCTACACAATTTCATTAACTTCAACATTGTAACAACCCGGTCTGAACAGGGATTATACCCAGAACTCTTGGGTGAAAGAAGTCTGTGAAAAACAGGGTTGACTCTTTTGGGGGTCATGAATGGCTCTACTCGCAGGGAGATGTTCTGAGTTGAGAGCCACGCCCTTTGACTAGCCTGGACAGGAGGTCCCATTCTGCGGTGTTTGTTATCCTGTCTCTGCTGGCTAAATACAGCTTACCTAAGAGCCACTCTTGCTCTTTGCCAGGAGCGATAGTAGTGGTGCACAAAACGTGTGGAAGCTGGGACTTCCATATTTGGTTCCTGTTCAGGGCATAAAAGAGGGAAATCCATACACACATTCAAAGGGAAACAATTGTTGTGCGTAAACCTCTCTGGTAGATCCTTCAGGGTATCGTGGGGAGGTGAAGTTTTGGAACCGCAACGCCTTGTCACCAATGTAACTCAGGGTTCAGTTGTTGGACCGTTGCTTTTCTTGATCTGCATGATATCATTGGTATTTTGTAATTTAAAAGCATGGCTTCTCCTATTACTGTTGTGTGCATGACATGCAACTTCCCCTTGTGTTTTACCCTGAACATCAGTCGATTTCGACCCAAGTTTTAGCATGCCTAAGTGACATCTTGCTCTGGATGAGGCACCATCACTTTAAGCTTAACCTTGCTAAAAATAAACTTCTTGTCATCCCTGCCAATCTGAAGACCTGTCATCAGACCTCTCTATCCAACTAGAATCATCAACCATTGTGCCCTCCAGAACTGCGAAACTTAGTAGTAATAATCGATGATAAGCTTATAATCGATGATCATGTTTCCGCCACTGCAAGATCCTTTAGAATCATGCCCCACAACATTAGGAATATCAGACCTTTCCTCTTTGATCATGTAACACAAATCCTAGTCCAGTCTCTTGTCCTGTCCAGGCTGGACTACTGCAATACTCTGCTAGCTGGACTCCCCATGTGCACATCCAAATCTCTGCAGATAATACAGAAAGTGCTGGCAAGAGTGGTGTTCAAGGAACTGATGAGAACCCATGTCACACCTCTCTTCATTAAACTACATTTGCTACCCATAGCAGTTCGCATTGAATTCAAATCACTCCTCATTGCTTAAAGGACCACCACAAGTTAATCACACAGCTAACTTCACTCGCTGATTCAAAGGTATACGGCCTCCAGATCTCTGCGTTCGGCTAATGAGCAAATTCTTCCCATGCCGTCCCAAAAGGCCTCTGTCTTTGGAAAGCCGCCTCATTGTCTCCTCGACTATTGTAAGTCGCTTTGGATAAAAGCGTCTGCTAAATGACTAAATGTAAATGTAAATGTAAATGTGGAAAGCACCTTAAAACTCATCTCCTCCATCTAAACCTAACCCATTTGAAAACCTTCTTTCAACTCATGCTATATCTATATAATTTATCTTTTTTACCTTTTTCTCTCCTAGAGGTTTTATCTTGCTTTGTGTAACTTAGTGTGGCAGTATGGATGTTTGGCTTTGAGCCGCTATTGGTTGCTTCAGCTCAAATTATTGAGCCTATCACCGCAAGAGGCGGTGCATATATATCTGCCTTCCATCGAATCACAAGACAGAGCTTCTTCTTGCGTTTCCGGTTCCGCATGCTGAGCTGTATGCGGGAAATTTGAATGTTGGTCCCTCGTATGGCATGTAGGAGATCGAGTGCTGTTTCCCACGGCTGGTGGTCTTGTTTAGACTTTTCACAGGTAGGAACGGGGTTGTTTACAGTGTTTATTTTTCTTTTATATTATAGGGAAGTGGGTGAATTTAAAATCCCTCCTGTTCTATTTTTAGAGCGTGCACATTGATTTTGCACTTCGGACCACCGTGACTGGATTCCTTGCACCCCAAGTATGCAGGTTATTTGTAAACGTGTCATGCTCCATGAGAGTTCTTTTTAATTCTAGTTGTCGTTCCAGAAGTGCAGTTACTCTGTAAAGTAGCGGGGAGGATTCCGTTGCTGGGGTAACCAGTCATCCGCTCGTTCATCACGGAGCACTGCTGTTTTTGCTGCTGTATCAATTACATTTTAAAACCAAAGGAATTTCATTCATTTCGTTCTGGCTGCGGCTGAAACGAAACTGAAACTGAAACTGAAAGTGTGTGTGCGTGCGTGCGTAAATGTTTACAAGGAGAGTGTTGCATGAGTTTGGTCATTGTATTGTTCCTTTCCAATGTTTGTTTGGTTAATTTATTTGGTTTTTGTACTTTCTGTTAACTGTATTTGATTATTGTGTTTTTTTCTCAATGGTTGTTGTTAAGTTTATTTATTCATTTTCTATTTGTGTATTTAATTCTTTAGTTTATATTCTGTTTTTCATTAGGGATTGAGTGTCCAAAAGCAAAGGGGCGGGGCTTGACCTGATTATTTTTGTGCTGTGTAACTTCCGGCACCGTGTGAAGGTGATACTAATCTTTTTCTTTTCTTATTTTGGTTTTCTGTTGCATTTTGTGTGTTACTCCCTGAGTGTTGTGGTGCTCGTTGAGTCTCCCCCCTGCTGACCACACTCAGTCCTGCTGTATGTCTTGTGGATTGTGGCCCTTCTGTTTAGGTTTATTTTGTACTGATGTTGTGAGTGTGGTGCTACTCATCGCTGAAGCATTATGTTGAACATCTTCCTTGTATTGTCTTTGTTTGGATTTATTTATTATTATTATTGTGACATTTAATAAAATAATTATTTATTTATCCACGTCTCTTGTCCTATTAAGGAACTAAATCTGTGCGTCCTTGTTATTATGCTTGTATTCCTGGGTTAAGAATTCCCAGGTGGCGTAGTCATTACTTATAATATGGCCCCCTTTGCCACACTTGGCGTAGTCGGCAGGGTTTCCCATTCTTGAGACGGAGACGTGGGTATTTATTTTATGTAAAAATTGGTTTGGGTTTTTTTTTTTTTTTTTTTCTTCTAGAGAAGCAGCAAAGCAGCAGTGCCCATTGAGGCTCCCAATTTTCGTGTGTGCCTTTCTTGAGGGTTCGGTTTTGGTGAGTTAGAAGTTGCATTTTATAAACATGAGTGAGGAACTCCAAGACCTAAGGGAGTTGGTGGCCCAGTTGCGAGCCGATAACGAAATGCTGCGTCAAGAGCGTGCCCCTATTGACTCACCAGGGCCAAGTAGACCCCCTTATGATGCAAACGTTTTGCCCTCTACACCCCCAGTCCCATCGGCTAGTGTGTCTGAACGATTTGTATTTGTACCGAGGGATAGGAAGTGCCCTAAATTTAATGGCCGGTCTGGGATTGGTATTAGTGAGTGGATTGAGGAGGCTCAGGCCTGTATTCGAATTCGTCATTTGTCCACATCAGATCAGGCTTTCTTTTTAATTGACCAATTGGAGGGAGAGGCACGAGAAGAAATTCGTTACCGGCCTGCTAGTGAACGAAGCAATCCTGAGAAAATATTCGCTGCATTGCGTGAGGTTTATGGGTGTTCTGAGTCCCATGTGGCTTTGCAGGAGGCTTTTTTTTCTAGGAAACAACAAGAAGGGTAGACCTTGTTAGAATTTTCCCTCGCATTGATGAGTCTAATGGAAAAGGTTAACCAACGTTCGACCGTTGTGATGGATGTTCAAGTTTTATTGCGTGATCAATTTGTAGAACATGTAGCTGACTGTGCACTTCGGCGAGAACTTAAACAGTTAGTACGCCGTCAACCGACCATTACTTTATTGGAAGTACGTGGTGAAGCCATTAGATGGGAGCGAGAGGGAATGCCAGGGGGTGCGAGGGGTCGCAGTCAATCAGTTCCGTTGTCTTATGCCCTCCAGTATGGGGTTCAAGGAGAGTTGCATTCTGTTGTAGCTGCTTCTCCCAGCTCAGCTGAAATGGTTGAGTTGAGAGAAATGTTGAAAGCTCAACAGAAGCAGTTAGATCAACTTACCCAAAATTTTGCTCAGTATCAAGAATTTCGTCCACGTGACCGTTCCCCACGTTATGGTCCAGTAATTTGCAGACGGTGTCAACAGCCTGGCCATTTTGCCCGAGATTGTGAAGGGCCACGGGTACCTTCACGTCCTCCAACGGTTCCTTTATCTGCGAATGGACGCCGTCAGGATCGTCAGCCGTTGGGAAACTAGTACCCGCCGAATTGCAGAGCCACAAATCGGTAGGGTTGACTATTGGCTCGAATGAATTATCTAGCTCTGGTCCTAGTTCTCACCTAATGTCTTCATGCCCACATCTTCTTGTCGGTATGGGAGGAGTTAAGATACCTTGTCTAATTGACACCGGCTCCATGGTTTCTACTATAACGGAAAGTTGTTTTCTCGCAAATTTTGCACAATGTGGGAAGGAGCGGTTGAGGTTTTGCCAGTGGTTGCAGCTTAGGGCTGCAAATGGGCTTGAAATCCCCTACATTGGCTACCTAGAGCTAGATATTGAGTTGTGTGGGAACGTAGTGTTAGGATGTGGAGTGTTAGTTATTAAAGATCCCCTGGGTGGTTTAGGTGTCCAAGTTCCTGGAGTTCTAGGGATGAATGTTCTTAGTCGTTGTTACCAGGAACTTTTTGGGCAGCATGGATTGTCCCTTTTTAATTTACCTGCGGTTTCAGGCGCCCCTGGTCCTGTAATGCAAGCCTTGCAACACTGTCAACGGAAGGCCCAACCGTCTGGCTCAATTAGTAAAGTAAGGGTACGTGGGCATAAAGCAAGACGTATTTCAGGTGGTATGATGCAGATAGTAGCAGCCACATGCTCTGAACATTGTTCAGGGAACACAGTGCTGTTTGAGCCTGTTGATTCAGGCCTTCCTGCTGGGTTGCTTGTGTCGCCAGCCTTAGTACAGGTTCACCGGGGTACTGCTTATATACCTGTTGTTAATGTGGGGACTGTTGATGCTCTTCTGTATCCTGGTGCAGTCCTAGGCACCTTGAATGCTGTTTTTGTGACAAGTTTACCCCAAGGGGTCACTGAAGTTAAAACTGCATCTGCAACAATTGGCTTGCAGTCATCACAGACTGGGTCCACTATGTCAGAACAAATCGAGTCTATTGATTTTACCATGCTCGAGCCATCTAGTTCAGGCATAGAGAACGTTTTGGTGATGACTGATATTTTTACCAAGTACACAATGGCGGTTCCCACAAGGGATCAACGTGCAGAAACAGTGGCCCGAGTATTGGTAGCGGAATGGTTTTATAAATTTGGTGTCCCGGATCGTATACACTCTGACCAGGGGCGGAATTTTGAATCCACATTGATCCAACAGCTTTGTGACCTGTATAAGGTCCGGAAATCTCGTACGACACCTTACCATCCGGCGGGTAATGGCCAGTGTGAGAGATTTAATAGGACTCTGCACAATCTATTGCGCACGTTGCCCCCATCCCGCAAGAGGGATTGGGTGTCTTGTCTCCCCCAAGTCTTATTTAGTTATAACACTACTATCCACCAGGCTACCGGTGAATCACCCTACTTCTTAATGTTTGGCCAGGAGCCACGTCTACCAGTTGATTTTTTGCTGGGTAGGACTCGAGAGCCAGCTGCGAGTAACGTTCATGAGTGGGTGCTGGAACACCAGACCAGATTACATGTAGCCTTTGAGGGAGCTCATGAGCGCTTAAGGGTAGCAGCAGATCGCCGAAAAACCCATTTTGATCTACATGTTCGTGAGGCACCACTGGGAGAGGGCCAGTTGGTCTATCTTCGTCAGTTTGGAATAAGAGGTCGTTCTAAGATTCAAGATTTATGGAGCCCAGTTGTATACAAAGTAGTACAGGCACCTAGGGAGGGAGGATCAGTGTATACTATTGCACCTGTTGGGGACCTGGACCGGGTGCGACGGGTACACCGGTCACTGATAAAGCTTAGGACCCCGCAAGATCCTGATCTAGTTGTTCGTATAGGGGATTTGCCAGTTGAACAGACCCCCTCCTCAGAAGTTGAAGAACAAGAGGGGGATTTGTTTCTTTTGGCCCCAGAATCTTTGCCAGTCCTCTCAGAACAGGGGAGTAGTGATTATCAGAGTCTACCTGGGCCATCGGCCAGAGTTGAGCAGCCTGGGATTGTTGAGACGTCCTGTGTGGTTGAGGTGGCAGCCCAACCGCAGCTAGAGTTGGTGTCTTCAGTGGAGGATGCCGTGTTACGCCGGTCGCAGCGGGCCACAGCTGGCCAGCATTCTAATGTTTATCGTCTCCCGCGATCCCTTGGGGAGAATGTAATAGTGACTACACCCCAGGTTTCTAACTCTGTCTCTGCGATTTTCAGACCCTGGGATTAAGGCAGCATATCTGAGAATATAACATCGGGGCGATGATACAAGAGTAGGGGGTGGAATGTGGCAGTATGGATGTTTGGCTTTGAGCCGCTATTGGTTGCTTCAGCTCAAATTATTGAGCCTATCACCGCAAGAGGCGGTGCATATATATCTGCCTTCCATCGAATCACAAGACAGAGCTTCTTCTTGCGTTTCCGGTTCCGCATGCTGAGCTGTATGCGGGAAATTTGAATGTTGGTCCCTCGTATGGCATGTAGGAGATCGAGTGCTGTTTCCCACGGCTGGTGGTCTTGTTTAGACTTTTCACAGGTAGGAACGGGGTTGTTTACAGTGTTTATTTTTCTTTTATATTATAGGGAAGTGGGTGAATTTAAAATCCCTCCTGTTCTATTTTTAGAGCGTGCACATTGATTTTGCACTTCGGACCACCGTGACTGGATTCCTTGCACCCCAAGTATGCAGGTTATTTGTAAACGTGTCATGCTCCATGAGAGTTCTTTTTAATTCTAGTTGTCATTCCAGAAGTGCAGTTACTCTGTAAAGTAGCGGGGAGGATTCCGTTGCTGGGGGTAACCAGTCATCCGCTCGTTCATCACGGAGCACTGCTGTTCTGCTGCTGTATCAATTACATTTCAAACCAAAGGAATTTCATTCATTTCGTTCTGGCTGCGGCTGAAACTGAAACTGAAACTGAAAGTGTGTGTGCGTGCGTGCGTAAATGTTTACAAGGAGAGTGTTGCATGAGTTTGGTCATTGTATTGTTCCTTTCCAATGTTTGTTTGGTTAATTTATTTGGTTTTTGTACTTTCTGTTAACTGTATTTGATTATTGTGTTTTTTTCTCAATGGTTGTTGTTAAGTTTATTTATTTATTTTCTATTTGTGTATTTAATTCTTTAGTTTATATTCTGATTTTCATTAGGGATTGAGTGTCCAAAAGCAAAGGGGCGGGGCTTGACCTGATTATTTTTGTGCTGTGTAACTTCCGGCACCGTGTGAAGGTGATACTAATCTTTTTCTTTTCTTATTTTGGTTTTCTGTTGCATTTTGTGTGTTACTTCCTGAGTGTTGTGTGTTACTCCCTGAGTGTTGTGTGTTACTCCCTGAGTGTTGTGTGTTACTTCCTGAGTGTTGTGGTGCTCGTTGAGTCTCCCCCCTGCTGACCACACTCAGTCCTGCTGTATGTCTTGTGGATTGTGGCCCTTCTGTTTAGGTTTATTTTGTACTGATGTTGTGAGTGTGGTGCTACTCATCGCTGAAGCATTATGTTGAACATCTTCCTTGTATTGTCTTTGTTTGGACTTATTTATTATTATTATTGTGACATTTAATAAAATAATTATTTATTTATCCACGTCTCTTGTCCTATTAAGGAACTAAATCTGTGCGTCCTTGTTATTATGCTTGTATTCCTGGGTTAAGAATTCCCAGGTGGCGTAGTCATTACTTATAATATGGCCCCCTTTGCCACATTAGTAACCTTGTGTGACTTCTGTTCGGCTACTGTTATCTCTGCTATTAACCAATTCACCTCCTCTTCTCGATTCTTTGTAGCTTGCTTTGGACTATACCGTCTGCTCAATGCCTTAATGTAAATGTAAATGAAATGATTTTTTAAGGCTCTCTCCCTAAATATGCTAAAACAGTGTAACAGATAAACAACATTAGAATAACGTGTAAATTATAAAAAAAGTGAGCATTTACATCTATTCTTATTTAATAAAAGTCATGGTACAACATTTAAATTATTTAAAGTATTAAATTAATAGAATTAAATTTTTTTACATTTTTTGCTGCCACATGAGTTTTGATGACAAAGCTTAGTATTTTTAGTAATGTCAAGTCAAATTACCTTAGTTTCTGTATATTTAGCATAATGTTTTGAGTTTTGAATTGTAATTGTTTTCACGACTCCCATCATGCATTGCAGTTGACTAAGTATTTTGACTGTCAACTTTATCAAAGTTTGTATGAGGTGAGTAGTAAGAGAAAAGTGTTGAATCATTGATTGATTATCTGGAATTAGTTGTGTTTGCAATTGTGTCACTAAATACCATATAAGATGATATGTTGTGTCTTTTTTTTTAAATCATTAGCTTTGTTGCAAATACATTACTATTTTTGTTTCTGTACCACTCCAGATATATGTATTAAAAGCAGTACAACAACGTAACAATAATGTTTAGTTCACATGTAAGCATCTAAGTTCTTATGGTCTGACAACAGGTTATTTTCCCAGTGAATCTATTTCTTGATTCATATTTGAAGCTCTGTATTGTTTGTCCAAATGTGTTCATACTATTTGTATGTTATAAGGTGTGTTCCCAGGGCATCTGAATGTTTTGGGTGTGTAAGACCTGATGTGGTTTTTAGTCTAAGTGAAACTATTTCTCTCTTTATATTTTAAGCTCTGTTATAAATATGTAAGAGTTATTGTTCCTATTATGTACCACAGCAAAAAAGCATAACAATTCTCACAATACAACAACATAAAAATAATGTTGAGTTCACATGTAAACGCCCAAATTCACCGGGTGTGACAATAGGTTGACTTTTAAGTCAACCTATTTCTTGATTCATATTTTAAGCTTTGTATTGTTCTTTAAATTGCGTTCATATTATAGTTTCACTTTGAGGAAAAACCACATCAGGTCTTACACACCCAAAACGTTAAGAACCGCTGAGAACACACCTTATAACATATAAATAATATGAACACATTTTGACAAACAATACAGAGCTTCAAATATTAATCTAGAAATAGATTCACCTGGAAAATAACATATCACTATGGGTGCAGTTGTGGCTGGTGGTTCGAGTCTTGGACTCGTGATCCGAAGGTTGCTGGTCCCAGACTCGGAACCAGCGAGAATACCAAGACTGAGGTGAGACCCTTGAGCACCGTTCCCCCCACTGATCCCCAGGCGCTGCAGCATGGTTGCCCACTGCTCCGGGTGTGTGTTCAATAACTGTGTTTGTATGTGTGTGTACACTGTGATGGGTTAAATGCACAGCACAAATTACAATTATGGAACACCATATTTGGCAACACTTCACCGCCACGACTTTCACTCTTATTTGTATGTTATAAGTTCTGTTCTCAGGGCATCTGAACGTTTTGGGTGTGTAAGACCTGATGCGGATTTTCATCTTCTTGAAATAATTTCTCTCTTTATACTTTAAGCTCTGTTATAAATATGTAAGAGTTATTGTTCCTATTATGTACCACAGCAAAAAAGCATAACAATTCTTACAATACAACAACATAAGAATAATGTAAAGTCCGCATGCAAACGCCCAAGTTCACCGGGTGTGACAATAGGTTGACTTATAAGTGAAACTATTTCTTGATTCATATTTGAAGCTCTGTATTGTTTGTCCAAATGTGTTCATATTATTTGTATGTTATAAGGTGTGTTCCCAGGGCATCTGAATGTTTTGGGTGTGTAAGACCTGATGTGAAACTATTTCTCTCTTTATATTTTAAGCTCTGTTATAAATATGTAAGAGTTATTGTTCCTATTATGTACCACAGCAAAAAAGCATAACAATTCTCACAATACAACAACATAAAAATTTATGTTGAGTTCACATGCAAACGCACAAATTCACCTGGTCAATATATTTACTTTTAAGTGAAACTATTTTGTAATTCTTATTTGAAACTCTGTATTGTTTTAACATAGTGTGTTTATTATTTCCTCACTCATGATTCCCCCACCAGGGAATCCGTGACCTTCCTCTTCTGTGGTGCTCCCAAGCAGGGTAGCTAACACTATTCTCCCATGAGTTCATACCAATCGGCGAGACCTTATGGTAAACCACACATATCAACCTCCCTATGTCACGATGTGGCCTCTGTAACACATTCCCTTCTTGAGAGTCGGCGTTTCCCAGTGCAGTTCAAGGTCGACTAGCTATTTCGCTACAGAGATTGGAAGACCATCGCCCATGGAGACCAGTGGTAAGGGCCTTTTACCTTTTTCAGGCTTTGTGACGTTTTACCAATTTCCCACCGGATAGTTATGCTCCCTCGTAGAATCACTGACCTTCGACCTGCTCAGGCCTGTCAGTATTGCTCCGCAGTCGTGTTACACAGCAACCCAATCAGAGCGAATGTTTTAGGGCAGGTTGATCCTGGCAAAGCCATTTTCAAAAGCTGCGGCTTTCAAGTTATAGGGATATTTTTTATATGTTATATTTAGTTATACATTATATTTAGCTATAGATTATACTTGGTTGCACATTCTTGGTTACAAAGTTTTGATTTGACATGAACATTAACAGAAGTGATTTTTATTTTTTTGTATTTAGATACCTTGTGTAGTGGCATAACAACCAGTTATTTTATTTTTGAGAATTGCACTTTATATTTCATTATAATTTAGAGTTTGGAAAGACTGAAAAAGACAGTAAGTTTATCGGTTCATTTATTTCAATAATGCTATACTTTATCTTGAAAGAATGTCATATGTTTCAAATACTTCGGTAACAAAAGATATCTTAATATTGTATACAATCATGTGTATTGTTCTGCTGTCTTATGGTTATTTTTGGGGAAATGGACTCGTGTTTTTGATATTTATTAAAATATTTTTTTTATCACAACAATTAGATACTTGCATGCATTCTGTATATGCTTCCAAATATTGTAATATATTTACAATTACCTAAATTAGGGAGAAAATTCTGTTAATATTTAGTCCACTAAACTAAGACTAAAAGATTTTGGATGACTAAAAAGGACTAAAACTAAATGGTGTATTATTCCAAAGACTAAGACTGAGATTAAATCTGAATTTGCTGTCAAAATTAACACTGTTATTCTTTTACTAATGTTGTGGACTAATTGTTTCAGTAAACACAATATAAACACCACTATACAGTGGCCTTTTCCACAAAAAAAAATCTTTTCGTTGGATGTTTTACAAGATGTAAATAGCAAAATTACCCTAAACATATGATAATTCTAGTTCTCATGAAAACTCAGAAACGTAAATGAAAACTCGGAAGCAGATTTGTAAGTTCAGATCAGCGAAATAAATACTAGAAATAGTTAGCAAATCATGCAGTGTATTTTATTCAGTTTCAATTCATATCATTTTTATTTTCATTAGTTTCTTGAAAAGGTACGTTCATTTTTATTGGCACAAGAATAGCTCCGTAGTTCTCCAACAGTGGAAGGAAACTAAATGTATCGATTGGTCATTTGAATAATCCCTTTCGAAACTGCAGGCATCAATGAGCTTAGGGATGGCTGTGAAATCCCAGACCTATGACAAATTAACAGGAATGTTAAAATCAATATGGTTTTACTTAAAAAAAGTACACTTAGTTGCCTGTCGCCTATTTCCCGCTGATATGTCCCGGTTGCCAAAAATCTTAAAACGGAAAGTACTTGGGTTGGTACCGAAATTGCGCGGTTCCGTGTTGTTGGTCTTTGTAATGCTGGGCCAAGTTCAGCACACAGATCCAAGAGCATGGCTCTAGGAAATCTAAAGCGTTCCTGCAGTAGGCTATTTATGTTTTCAGCGATCATATTTCATCATTTACAACTAATCACGTTAATCACATAATGAGTGATAGGCGTATATCCATTTAAGAATGGAAATAAAAGAAATTATATTTACGTATTTTCAGGATATAGTTCCTTTTATGTCTTTAAACTAAATATGCATGTATGTATCTTTAGGACCCATAATGGTGATCTAATGTTATTTGTAAATATTGAAATATGTCAAAGTAAATTTTGCCCTTTTGCAAAGGGTTAATTCCCTTCATCCGCAGTCACTTCCTCAACTCACCATCAGTGTCGCCAAACTGCTTTGTCTTCAAAATGTGCGTACGCATGGGTCAGAGTTTGCGTCTAGGTGCGCATGTTTTCACGTCAAGTTTTTCTTTATAAATCCCAACTTTTGCGCAGGAACTGGCGTACGCATGTTTTCAGCTCCGTTTTGTGCATACGCAAGCTTTATAAATGAGGCCCCTGGTCTGTTGTTCAAGTATTTTTGTGAGGTAGGATGTGGTCCTGAACCAACATCTTGCTGATAACGATGGCAAGCCAAGTCCACTGAAGGATGTCCAACCCCGAGCAGATATCTACGTATACACACCCATTCACACATACATAATACACTTACATTTTGAGAACCCTTGGAACTGCAGAAACTTTACAGCACAGAAACTTTGTCTTCCTAAGTTTACGGGCCCCACAGACATTCTTTTATTTTCAAGTTTGCACACTACTACTTTTATATTTCTGGTTATTTCATATCTTTGTACAACCTTTGTTATATGTAAACAATATAAGAGTGATTACTCAACTGTTCTACCGTGTCTGTCTCATTGATTTTGCTCAATACAATGGCTCTTGTCGAATTTAGTAACTTCTGATTCTCGTCTAGATTTCATTATTAGTATAAGTCCTCATTTTACTGTAATTCACTTTTAACATTGCTAAAATTGGTTACATGTTCAAGACCTTCTCTGCTCTACTCTATCCACCTCCCTCTCCTTCCTCTTTGGACCTAACGGCTGATGACTTTGCATCCTTCTTTGTGAAGAAGACCATCGCTATCAGCAGTCAGTTGTCGAATCTCCCTCCGCTGGACCATATTCTTGCTCCCCTGACCTCCTCTCTCCACTCTTTTGTCCGTTGACTGAGGACGACCATGCAAGATTCATTCATCGGCTTGAATTCAAATCTCTCCTTATTGCCTACCGGACCACCACAGGTTCAGCAGATGTTCACATGTGGTCGATTTAAGATGCTGCACTATTTCTTCCAGATTTTCTATTAATTGCTTGAAAGACAGGCAAAGTTATTGTTTGTTTTGCAGTTTTTTTGACCTCAGCATAGCTTGAGAATGTGTTAATTGCCATTCTTATATAATTCATTTTCTCTGGAAAGAAGGAAGCAAGCTCATTGAACCTGCTTTCTGAGAGCATTTCATTAGGAATTCGACAAATGAGGTTTGTTAGTCTTAAAAACTGTAGCAAAAAGAGTGCAAGTGCTGTTTCAGTTTATGTTAGTAATATTTTCTATACTTTATAATATTTCATAAGTTCTTTCTAGCTGTGGCTCGTTTCACATTGAAAGCATGAACGGGTGTCTTTATAGATGCTATAGTACTTCAAGTTTTGTCTACAGCCACATCAGCTCTGCTTACTTGCATTGTCTTTAATATTTGAACTGCTGTTGTTTATCTCCATGGTGATTTTTATTTGCCCATCTTTCAAAGAACTCTCACAGGAGTAGAAGGAGCAGGATGAGGCGAGCCGACCCAAAACTTGGACCCGAAGCCTTAGAGGTCAAACTCTCTAACCACTAGACCATGACTTCACTTATTTGATGAGAAATCGAACGAGACTCTGGCCCTCCAGGATCGATTTTAAAGATCCCTGTGCTAGAGTCATGTCAGCCCCACATGCTGCAGGTCATGTCTACAGAACATAATCTTCAGTGGATCTTGGAGGTGAAGCAATGTTTCAAACTCTTGCATACTTGCATACATCACATTACTTGTGTAATGTCTTACTCTGGCATTTCTGCAAAAAAACTCAAAGGCAGCTTCTCCAGGCTTGCTCAAAAACATAATAATGATTATTTTAGTCATGATCATGCTACTTACTAAGTCAGGTGATAAATATCTGATATCTGTGAGCTTTATCAATTATACTCTATTTAATTCAGTTCATCCTTCTCCTGACACCTGATTTTGCTGTAGCATCAGATTCCTCTACTGGAAATAACATTCTTTACAGATTTCTGAATATATTTATATAACAATTTATTATACCAGGCAGGTACAACATTAATTTAATCAATACAATGCATTTGAAAAGAAAACTTCAAATTAAACAAATCAACAGAATATAATGTAAACCCATAGAGTCTTGTCATATCTGGCAATTTAAGACACACGTGTAGTGTGGGAATTTCTGCTTACAGTGCTATGGGGTTCATCATGCTAGGATTCCCCCTGAATACTGTGCTAGTGTTTCTTAAATACTCCAGTGAAGTTGTAAATACCATAGTCTTTTTTTAAACTAAACAGAACATCAAATGGCACCACCATCTGTAATAAAGATTTCCTGAGATGGACACACCTATTGAAGGGATGTAGATTATGTTGCTACAACTTAATTTCCTTTAATCTAAGAAATACAAAACTAGAACTTTTTACCCATCACACCATGACCTTCAAAATAATATCAGATATGATTTATAAACAAGGAATTATTTGAACAGTATTAACCTAAAAAGGAAAAAGATCAAAAACAGGATGTCGTTCTCTAGAATCGGCAGTTTTAAGGTTTGATGACACAGCACCACCAACAAACTCTGATCTCTTCACTTATCCAGCTGCCTTACATATTCAATTAAATACACCCTCCAAACTTTTCATTAACTGCAAGTGATATATACTAATGAGTTACAAAAATAGAAAATGAAAAGTTTCTTACTTCTTTAAATTCCACTCAAAAGTTCTGTCACTCAAAGAAATTGTCAATCACAACTATAAATCAAACTTTTATATAAAGAAAAGTCTTAAAAAGGTAAAAAATCAGTTCTCAGTAAATAAGTTTTATTGATTTATTTAAATTCATAATGTAATCAGATTGCACAAAATTAAAGAGGTATGCGAGATTACTATTATATTATTTACATTATAATTGACAGTAATTGCATATATACAACATTTTTATATGGTATTTTGCTAGGATGTATTGATTTACTTTTCAAAATATAGAGAACACCAACTACTGCTGCTGCAAAAACACCTCCTACAAAACTTCCTAAAACAGCTTCAGTAGATAAACCGTGATGTTCTCTCTGAGCTCTCTCATGTTCAAGATGTTCTCTCTGAGCCCTCTGATGTTCAAGATGTTTTCTCTGAGCCCTTTCATGTTCAAGATGTTTTCTCTGAGCCCTCTCATGTTCAAGATGTTCTCTCTGAGCCCTCTCATGTTCAAGATGTTTTCTCTGAGCCCTTTCATGTTCAAGATGTTTTCTCTGAGCCCTTTCATGTTCAAGACGTGCTCTCTGAGCCCTTTGATGTTCAAGACGTTCTCTCTGAGCCCTCTGTTGTTCAAGACGTTCTCTCTGAGCCCTTTGATGTTAAAGACGTTCTCTCTGAGCCCTTTGATGTTCAAGACGTTCTCTCTGAGCCCTTTGATGTTCAAGATGTTCTCTCTGAGCGCTTTGATGTTCAAGACGTTCTCTCTGAGCCCTTTGATGTTAAAGACGTTCTCTCTGAGCCCTTTGATGTTAAAGACGTTCTCTCTGAGCCCTTTGATGTTCAAGACGTTCTCTCTGAGCCCTTTGATGTTCAAGACGTTCTCTCTGAGCCCTCTCATGTTAAATATGTTCTCTCTGAGCCCTCTCACGTTCAAGACGTGCTCTTTTAACCCTCTCATGTTCAAGATGTTTTCTCTGAGCTCTCTCATGTTCAAGACGTGCTCTCTGAGCCCTTTGATGTTCAAGACGTTCTCTCTGAGCCCTTTGATGTTCAAGACGTTCTCTCTGAGCCCTCTGTTGTTCAAGACGTTCTCTCTGAGCCCTTTGATGTTAAAGACGTTCTCTCTGAGCCCTTTGATGTTCAAGACGTTCTCTCTGAGCCCTTTGATGTTCAAGACGTTCTCTCTGAGCGCTTTGATGTTCAAGACGTTCTCTCTGAGCCCTTAAATGTTAAAGACGTTCTCTCTGAGCCCTTAAATGTTAAAGACGTTCTCTCTGAGCCCTTTGATGTTCAAGACGTTCTCTCTGAGCCCTTTGATGTTCAAGACGTTCTCTCTGAGCCCTCTCATGTTAAATATGTTCTCTCTGAGCCCTCTCACGTTCAAGACGTGCTCTTTTAACCCTCTCATATTCAAGATGTTTTCTCTGAGCCCTTTCATGTTCAAGATGTTTCTCTGAGCCCTTTCATGTTCAAGACGTGCTCTCTGAGCCCTTTGATGTTCAAGACGTTCTCTCTGAGCCCTTTGATGTTCAAGACGTTCTCTCTGAGCCCTCTCATGTTAAATATGTTCTCTCTGAGCCCTCTCACGTTCAAGACGTGCTCTTTTAACCCTCTCATATTCAAGATGTTTTCTCTGAGCCCTTTCATGTTCAAGATGTTTCTCTGAGCCCTTTCATGTTCAAGACGTGCTCTCTGAGCCCTTTGATGTTCAAGACGTTCTCTCTGAGCCCTTTGATGTTCAAGACGTTCTCTCTGAGCCCTCTGTTGTTCAAGACGTTCTCTCTGAGCCCTTTGATGTTAAAGACGTTCTATCTGAGCCCTTTGATGTTAAAGACGTTCTCTCTGAGCCCTTTGATCTTCAAGACGTTCTCTCTGAGCCCTTTGATGTTCAAGACGTTCTCTCTGAGCCCTTTGATGTTCAAGACGTTCTCTCTGAGCCCTCTGTTGTTCAAGACGTTCTCTCTGAGCCCTTTGATGTTAAAGACGTTCTATCTGAGCCCTTTGATGTTAAAGACGTTCTCTCTGAGCCCTTTGATCTTCAAGACGTTCTCTCTGAGCCCTTTGATGTTCAAGACGTTCTCTCTGAGCCCTCTCACGTTCAAGACGTGCTCTTTTAACCCTCTCATGTTCAATAAATTCTTTCTGAGCCCTCTCATGTTCGAGACGTTCTATCTGAGTCTTCTCATAGTCCTGCTTATTATACTTCTTATTTACATTTTTCATCCTCAGTATCTCAATCTTTCTCAGTAGTTCAGTGACTTGAGTTTGATCTTCAGTTTTATTATCAAACACATGATATCCTCCTGAACACTGATCCACAACTGATCTTAGTGTTTCATGTTCACTCAGATACATCTCCACTGGCTCGTGAAAAAGATCTCCATGTGTGAAGAGAACTATTGTGTGTTTTAAAGCTTTTGCTCCAAAAGTTTCTTGGATCAACTTGACAATATTCTGCTCCTCCTGTGTGTATCTATCACCCAATTTAATGACCAGCAGAAACACATCAATGTCTTCACCCAATGTACAGGCAAATACCTGATCTGATTTGTTTTGTAATGCTGAAGGGCTTAGTGATGTATCAGCAAATCCAATGGTGTCAATCACAGTGATTTTATGTTTGTTCACTTCTGTTTGTCCAGTTCGACAGATTCTGGTCCCAGATTGTGAGGAAAAACAATTATTAAATGTATCTTTGTCCCCACATATGATGGTGTTTCCTGATGCACTCTTTCCTGCTCCAGTTTTACCCAATAACACAATCATTAGATCGGACACTGGGAAAATAACATTAAGATTAAGAAAGACATACCAATGATAGATTATAGGATATGAATTGCTCAAGACGAACTTTTGTCTTTGTGTGTATTTGTTTAAATATGACGGAATTCCGATTTAAGAGTTCAGACAGTCATATTGAGTTCTTTATTCTGTACTGTTTGATTTATTCTATTATTATTATTAGTTTTAGTTATTAGTGGTTTTGTTATTCTGTTATTTCCTGTTATTTCATTATACGATTATATTTCATTATAAATTATATTGCATTTTGCATTTGTATCGTGTAACCCATATTAAAATATGTCATAAAAACATAATAAATAGTTTAAAATATGTATCTATATGTATCTATAAAATATGTAGAAAAAATACAATGTTTGCATAGGAGAAATAGCATAAAGGTTTGTTTGGTATTTCTGCCCTTTTCCTATTCTAAGGGATTGTTTATGTGAAGTTGAATTTCGTTTGAAATTTTGTTGAAAGTCTGTGCATTTTATTGGAAGTTTCAAAAAAAAATTTTTGTTTGAATTTAAAGCTTTGCAACTGCTATACTGTTGTTTAGGGGACTGCACATTTACTGTGATGGCTTTTTACCCGGACCCTAAAACTGAATTGTCCTACTCCTTCAAATATTCTGCTCCCAGACAGAGACAAAAGTTACCACAGCGTGTGAGCCTGGAAACTCAAGTGGAACTCCTACAAGCTTAAATATCTGTGCTGCAGCAGTGCCTTAACGACACGCCTGTGGCGCCACACGCACAACTGCCTCCACTGTCCAGCTCTACGCCACAGAGCTGTTTTCCTTCGGGTCATGAGCCAATACAAGGTATGACCACAAATGCTTCCCAAAGAAATGTGACTTTCTCACCACGACTTAATTCTTCTGACGTGAGTAACACGAGTAGAATTCTTGCATCTGTATTGTACCAGTCAAAGCTTGAAAAGCCTGTGTTTGCAGGGGATGGACATGTTAGCCCTGAAGATTGGCTACAATCGGTCAATGTTTATAGAACCTCTCTATCACGTGGTGAATATGCAGCCTTTCCACACTTGGAATACACATGCCAGCCATACACTAAGTGGGCCTCAGGATGCTTCAGAGACTTCTCACGAGGGGTTGGAGGACAGTCTGCTGGTCACACAAAAGGAAAAGGACCAGATGCACGCTTTTTTCCGCCTGTTGAAGCTTTTTTTTTTTGATTGTGTCAGTGTCGCTAACGATGCAAATGACATGACCAGGCATGAAGGGTCTTGTATTTACAATCCTGATGTTAATATTGACACATCTTATCAAAATTCACAACTTCCTGGCTTTGACGTTGATCTGAGAGGATATCGCTACAATCTCAGACCTAGACTAGCTCCTAGGATCACCTCGGGTGGTCAGAGAAGAAATGGACGAATGAGTATCATACTGAAAGATTTGATCTTAAATAGTTAAGGGGTTTATGTTAGAATTTTTGTTTCATTAAAAGCTGCAGTTATTTCTGTGTTATTTCCTTGACAATCAAGAAACATAGTTCTGATTCTTGTGTTATCATGTATGTTGAATTGAAAAAAAGAGAAAAATTGTCTTGCACTAATGGCTTGGTTGCACAATTTTTTATTTTCTAATTGATGGGTCTTTTAAGAGCATTTTGTGTACATGTGTAACTGTCATGTATGACAGTTGTTGCTTACTGTATGTAAAAGTACAAGGTTGATTGATTTCCCTGGTTTCATGTATGACACTGAATTAGAATGTTGTCCTTATGTTGTGTACGGTTGAGGCCAGCCTTTTCTTGTCGGCGGGGAATCTGTAACGGCCAAAGATATGTGCTTTTCATACATTACATTATAAATTGAGTTGCCCTTTAAGAGACTGTTCACGTGAAATGGGTACGTCCATTGTATGACGTAGAGATGAAGTAGAATGACTACGCGACAGTTCAACGAGAACCATATGGATGATAAGTTTGTTCTACCTTCTTGCTTTTATTTTACCTTTATTTTTATTTGTAACGCCATGAAAGAGTTAACCCTCATGTATGAGAGGAACGCATCATAGTGTACCAGCCATTAAATGTGTGGATACCCAACTTTGCCGTTCTCTATCTCTTTCAATTCACTAAATTTAACAGTTATCCCAGGTAAGACTGTTACAATACCTGTTCAAGAACTGACAAGGATTTTATAAGAACTAAGCCACACTGGTTTTGGTGAGTTTGAGTTGGTTCTCACGTTTTGCTATGTTGTATTTTTGTTTACAAAGAGTTGTTTAGCCAGAGTTTATGAAAACTGTGAATGTTATAAAAGTGTATGTATGTTTCGTAAATGAAAGATATGTGCGGTCGTTTTTTGGGAAATGGAGCCGTGAGTTTAAAAAGGCCGCTCCGCCGCCATTTTAGAGGTGAAAAAGCACTGTAGAAGTAATATTACAACTCAGAAACTGTGCAATATTCATTTGTGTAATTTGAGGATTTAAAGAGAGATTTATTGTGCTTATGACCCGTTACACAGGTCAGGTTTTTTTCTTGGTTTAAAGCTCGGTCGGAGCGAGGATCGGTCCACTGTGTGCGGGCGCACACATGCACAGACGAGGTTCAAGATGGCGAGCCAGACCCAGACTTTCAGCTCATCTTCTCCATGGCATCAGTTAGGAAATCTCTTGCCTATGATGACAGAGCGGTAGGAGTAACAGAAATTGATTTTAACTGAACTGGAAACTAATTGAAATTTCCCCTTTGAACTGAATTGAACTGAAACCGTTCATTGAACTAAATAATTGAACTGAGATTTGGATTCATTGGACATTTTGAACTTGAGTTAAGGTGTCAAACTTTTATTTTCATATTGAGTTCATATATTTAAATGTCATTTGAAATGTGTGTGGTCCACTTTGATTGATGTGTAAATTTAAGGTATTCTCTTACCTATTAAAGAGAGGGAAAAGAGTTAACTCAGGAATAAAATTACGAATTCAAAATTAGGTGCAACCTAGAAAAAAACCTGGTTAAACTTAGATTAGCCTGATTAAAATAACTTACCTGAACTAAAGAACAAAAAGAAAGTTAAATACTGTTTCATTTATTATATTTGTTTTAAAATTAAGATTTAAAAGGTTTATTTTTGGTTTTGTTTTGTGTTTGTATATTCTATGTTATTTTTCATTCAGTAAATTGCCGGCCTTTTGTATTTAAAGAAACTGTGTCTGGTGTAATTGTTTTGCTGCCCACTCCTTAGAGCCTAGAACTGGTGCAGTAAGTGGTGTTACACCGGTGCTACAATCGTCTTCAAGAACAGACCGTATTGTGCATTCACTTTTTCTCAAGGTTCTTAAAAACTTCACAAGACCCATTATTGGTTTTTAACACCTGAAAACTGTACTTTAAGGCCGATAAAATTAGAATGAGCTGGGAGACAATGAGCTAGATAAGGCTAGACAGAGTCTGAGTCCCTGATCGAGCTCTTGACAGAGTTACAATGGAATAGAGTCAGCATCTCTATGCATCTATGATTTTCTTTCTTTCAAATAAAAAATAAACTACTCATTATACTACAGCATCACTTCATCTCTGAGTCTACCTGATAGACTAATTTGGATCTATTAGGTCTACAAGTTATAACCCTAGTTGAACCTATCTTCCGGATCCAAAAATAAGAAGAGAAGTCGTATCCGATCTATCACCAACGAACAAAACAATTTTGTAAACTATCATACTTTAAGCCTGGGATCTCCAGGATCTACCTGCTCTGAGAGGACTACCGTTCTGCTGATTGCAGGTTGAAAATCCCTGGTTTAAACAAATCTACACTGGAAAATGCTACTGATGCGAAACTGATCTTTCAAATTGTTTGTTTCAATGGACTGGTTTAAAAGACTGGTTCATCGGTTATTTTACACGCTACGGTCAAGTTTATTATCTCAGGCAAGGCAGGCCAGAATGAAATTACACTTAGCAAATGCAAAACAAATCAGTTATCATAACTTTTGTGAGTTAAAACATCATCATCGTGATCGGATGGTTTTCTTAAATGCCACTAAAACAAATATACACACAGTCAAACTATGATATTTTACATCTTAAAGCCATACAGTTAACACATTAATATTCAGCAGCATACTTGAGATATATATGATCCATGCATGCACTAATGCGTGACACTTGGGAAAACGTTACCCCTCTAATCAAGGGCCTACATTGCGGAGATCACATCCCACCCATGTGGGGGGTATCATGTGAAGAATACCACATAGTTCGCCAAACTTTGGGGAGAACGCATGGGAAGATAGCCAGTGGATCCACTTCGTGAGGCACACAGCTCTTAGGTGGAGGCCCACCTGGTGAAGATTACTAGACTCGCTGTGAAGGGAAGTCACAAGTGATAGATTACATCTTTATGGGGTCACCCTTATGGGGGAACCACTTGTACGGAGCTCCAGCTCTAGTCAGGGGTCAGCCCTACTGGGGTGAACACTTCCTGAACCTGGCTGAGTAGCAAGGCCACTCCGCACGGCCTGCCACTGTAGAATTAGCATAGCGAAGGATAGGGTGCCCATACTCGCGATCTGAAGAGGGGGAGTAGAGGGGCTAAAAAGAGAGCAAACTTACTCACCTATGTAGGGGAGATGGCGCTTTTGCAGGCGTATGCCGCACTTACCCTAGATGTTGCCACCTAGGGCCTGAGCTGAGACCTAGCTCCACTGGGAGGTCATAGAACCTTATGAGAGTGGTGGGCATAGCCCAGCCCGCAGCTACTTGCATCTCTGCCAGAGAAGCACCCTGCGCCGGTGTCCATGGGGAGACTACACTATGCAGAGGTGTGCTCTTGCTGCCAGTGGACAGGAGCGAGACTAACTCACTGGACACAAAAAATGTGGGTAGATCCCTGACCCTCTAAGAGGAGCACTACAAGGAGATCTGCTTTCGTCGTCAGATGAGGAAAACTGGTTCAATCCCAGGGCTCGAAGGGGGACCGCTGAGGCCCCATAGGGCCACAGTCCGGTCCCAAGGGGGTACGGAGCGTGGCCTGGGTTTTCACACACAATGCACCCCTGTGGAATCTAGTGACCAGGTCATGTAGTCTCCCGTCGACCAGATCGTGTTGAGCGGCATACGCGGCTACATGCACTCTCGGGATGAGAGGGGGCGAGCTGTTGCTCAAGCCCCTTTTGCATCTTCGGGGATTTCATCATGTGAGGTGTACCAAGACGAGAAGTGGAGCTACTACAATGTGCACAAAACACTTAGTGGCTACCCTAGCCTGGGCGAATAAACCAGTGACCGATGGTGGCAGGCTGCCCAGGAGCTTTTCGCCCTCGTCCAGGAGCCACACCCACTGATCTGGCCTGGGGTGCCGTACGTGCCCTTCCCCTGGACAGAAGGTCCTTTATCCGGGGGATTGGCCAAGGGGAAGTGGTCGTCAAAGTCCTGAGCTCCGAGAACCAAGTGCGGTTGGGCCAGTGTGGGGCAACCAGGACCACTTGATGCTCCTCTTCCCTGACCTTGCACAGGACCACTGCAAATGAGGCACACTGGAGGGAAGGCATACCTCCACTTGTTGCGTGGCCAGTCGTACGCTAAGGCATCAATGCCGAGGGGACACTCGGTCAGGGAGAACCAAAGCGGTCAATGGGTGTTGCTCCAGGAGGTTAACAGGTGTACCTGTGCCTGGTCGGAGTGCTCCCATATCTACTGGACTGTGCGAGGATGAAGCCGCCAGCTTCCTGGCCGGGACCGCTGAGGAGAAAGCGCACTCTCTCGTTCAGAACCCAGGAGAGATGCGAGGCGCGCAGGGTCGTGAGGACCCGCTGGCTCCACTTGAGGACGCGTCGGGCGAGCAGTGACAGTGTCCCCGAGCATAAGCCACCCTTGTGTTATGTATCCTTTAGCGGTGGGGCTGTCCGAGTGGACCAGCACCTGCTTGCCCTCAAGGAGAGGTTTACACCTCACGAGGGCTAAGCATACTTTCAACAGCTCCCAGGTATTGTCATGCCGACATTTTCGGGGACCTGTCCATCGACCCGAGGCTACGTGCCCGAGACACACTGTGCCGCAGCCGAGCAAAGAAGCATTTGTCTTAAACCACAACATGCCTCAACCTGCCCAAATAGGACCCCCGCCCGTAAGAAGGCCTGTGGACCAAGGGGCGAGAATACTCAAGCATCGCGACGTGATGTGAATACGTCTGTTGCCAGTGTGCCATGTGCTCTGTGGAACAGACTCTGAAGCCAAAGCCAAAGTGGTCTCATGTGCATCAACCCGGGGGGAATAACTCCGGCCGAGGATGCCATATGTCCCAGGAGCCTCTGGAGTGTTTCTCAGAGGGACCACTATGTCTGAGGTCTGAGCCAGACACGCCAGCAATGACTGTGGACGCTCATCCGAGAGTCATGCAGACCTAGTCTAGTTCCATGCGAGATAGGAGATGCTCCGCGCCGTGTTGACCCGAAGACCCAGACGGGTTAGGTGCCTGAGCACAAGGATCCTGTGCATCCCCGCTGTCCACCTCATTGGGAGCACTTCGGTCAGGCTCAGGTAGACCTGTTCGCCTCCCTGGACTCCTCCCACTGCCCGCTCTGGCATGTCCTGACCTTAGCACACAGCTGGCCGCGGGACAAGTGGAAGTACGCCTTCCCCCCAGTGAGCCTCATTGCACGGGTCCTGACGGAGGTCGTGACTGAAGGAGAGTAAGTCGCTCCGTTGCATGTCAGGACACAGCCTGGCGACGTGGCGGGATTGAATTGGACCCCCCTTTCAGCTCACAACGTTGAGAGACCGACTGAAAGGCAACGTTGAGACTTTCCGTGCCACGTTACCCGGCCACTGCTTTAGCAACCGGGAGAGGCTTCCCAGGTTCCTCAGCACAAACGGTGATGAATGATCTCTTCTGTCCCCTTTTACACCCGTCATCACGGGCGGGGACATGAATTGATTCATTCGCCAATTAATTGGCCTTTTATAATAGGCTCGGAGACAATGGGTTCTCAAGATCAAACCCCCTTTCAGCTCACCCTTTCCTTCTCAAAAACCTGTCCAAATTAAGGCCTATGCTCTCAATGTCAATTTAGAAATCTTAATCCTTGCATTCGTGACGTCAAGGTTAGATTATTGTAATACTTTATTTTTCTGTAAGATTGGTAAGCAAATTACAGCTAGTCCAAAATGTTGCAACAAGAGTTCTTACAAGAACCAGGAAGTATAACTATATTACTCCGGTCCGGTCAACACTGCACCGGCTCCCTTTCAAACATGGTATATATTTTAAAGTCTTGCACTTTTACTAATCAATGTTGTTCAGATGCTTTGATGTAAGGTTTTTTTGTTATTAATGTATTAATAATGGTGACTTCGACAATCATGGTGTTTTCTTGAATTTAACTCTTGACATTTGACTTTCTTTAGATGAATTTTAGGTTTTCTGTGACAGAGTTCTTTAAAGTATGATTGTTATTATAATACAGAATGAAAATTAATGAACAGTGCAGGTAGATCATTATTAGAACATTGCTACTTTGTAGTCGTGATGCATGATCTTGTTGATTAATGTTCAGGCTCTATCAAGAGCAACACTGCTTTGGCGGTGGAAATCGATGTACATGTTTAAGACTCTTGCTATAGCAACACTGCTAAGGCGGTGCAAAATAGATATGAGTTTAAATTCTCACTGCTGTGGCAGTAGAGCAAGAAGATGTATTAATAAGATATTAATAAGTGTAATGCACAAGTGAGAGCAGTGGAATGGCATCATAACAATAAGGCTAAGTATTAGAGAAGTGATTTAGAGTTTGAATGTTTTGTTTATCAGGTCTGAAGCCTTATATATGTAAAATATTTGCCTGATTATATAGTCAACAAACTTTTGACCTATTTTGAAACTTGGATGGAGCTTTTCGCTCAGGCTTGAGCATTTCCATGAATGTGTGTAGCCATGATGTCTTGTGAACAAGTCTGATTTTAAGCTTTTGTCAACTTGTTAAGATTGAGATTGGGAGCCTGTATCACTGCCTATACGAGACATGCAATGTTCGTGTATATATATACAAAATATTGCTCGGATTGATTATAGATTACTTGGAGCGGCTGCTGTTTAATGAAGTGACGTGACGTATTGCCAAGTATGGTGTTCCATACTTGGAATTTGTGCTCTGAATTTTTACTACTGTGTGGCATCCCCTCTTCTTTTTATAACAGTCTGCAAACATCTAAGGACTGAGGAGACAAGTTATTCAAGTTTAGGAAGAGGAATGTTGTCTCATTCTTGTCAAAGACAGGCTTCTAGTGTCTCAACTGCCTTGGGTCATCCTCTTCATGATGCTCCAAATGTTCTCTATAGGTTAAAGGCTGCAGGCTGGCTATTTTTAACTCCAGATTTTCCTTCTACACAACTATAATGTTGGAATTGATGCAGAACGTGGTCTGGCATTGTAGTGTTGGAAAATGCTAAGTTTTCCCTGAAAGAGATGATGTCTGTATAGGAGTATACGTTGTTCTAAAACTTGGATATACATTTCAGCATTGATGGTGCCTTCCAGATGTGGAAATGCAATTTTTCTCTAAGAAACAGCTTTTTTGATATTGTTCCACTATTTTTCGCCGCAGCATTGGGGGTATTGGTAATCCTCTTTCTATCTTGACTTCTGAGAGAAACTTCTGGGAAGTTTCTAAACTCACAAAAATACAGCAGTTTCTTTTAAAACAATCATTTATGCCATTAAATAACAGCTACTGTTTATAAAACTGTGACAACTAATCACTCTTGGAGTTATGCTGATATTAGGAAACTTGTCCTATTGTCATTTCATCTGGACTAACACCTGTGGAGCATGCATGGAACCTGCTTTCAAATCCAACTAAAACCCAGTTAGACAGCCCATATCAAACCCATCTGATAGGCATGTATACATTTATATATGGTTTGAGTTTGGGATTTATATAGATTGAGTTCTAAAACATTCTGATAGGGTTCCTGAGGACAAGGATTGGGACAAACCTGGAAAACCATGACCAACAGAGGCAGAATCATGACAGTCCAATAATTCAATACATCCATAAGTATTTATAAGAAAATACAACCCAGAAAATCCTCAAAATTATCAAAGAAAATCCATTAATGCATTTAAAAGAGAGGAAAATGCCAGAGTAAACCCACAGTAGCCTATACATTATATGGAATTAAATGAAAAAAGCCTGCATTTAAATGTCAAGCATGTTCAAAAAGACTTTAATTGAAAGAGATTTTTTAAGCTGTAAAATGAAAAAACAAAGAGTTAAACTTACAGTTGACCATTTTACTTGTGGTCCATGGTTTGTATGACGAACTGCCCCTTGGAATTCCAGTAACTACTGGTTTATTAAGGGACAGAGCCAGCTCCTCAGATGGGATAAGGGCTAAATGACAAAAAGAATATACAAAACTGTCTTTAATAAATAGTTCAGAAATAGTGTAATCAAAAAGTACCTTTTTGCTGAATATTTTGGTGTTTCATTTTGACTTGGCTCTTCTGGCTCCAGAAAGATTACACCTTATTAAATAAGAAACAATATATTCCTTGTCAATAAAATTTTTAACCTAAAGAAATGAATGGCAGGAAAAGTTAATGTTTTCATAGTAAAATAACATGTATATTATTTATATTTACATTATTTTGCATTATAATAAAAAGGGTGGCGATACAAAATTTGTTAATTGGTACTCACATATTTATTTTGTCCGTTATTTTTTGCCAAGCCAACTCTATATCTTTAGTCAATGCAGCTGTGTTGCTTTTTCATTATTTTTGGCTTGAATTCCTAATATGCATGCATTAAAACCTCCAAGTACGCCTCTGTGATGCCGTTTTCACTTTTTTTTGCCTTGATTTCCACTGTGACTCATGAAATCGGCAATCCATTGATAAGGTCTTTATGTATGTACTGTGCAGGTGCATCTGGGTAACCAACAGGAGGTTGATTAATCTAACTCTACTTAGGTGTTATGAAACTTACAAACTCATGGTTTGTTGGTTTCAGGTAAATCAAGACAGAAGTTATCATTTTCCAAATGTTTAATAATATAAGTCTGCTGTAGTCTGCTTTAAAATCTTTTTCCTCCATGATGTTAAATTATTCTTACCATGATTGAGATAATTGTGCCCATTGTTGAGTCTGAAGTAAATGACAAGATGTCACCGTTTAAAAAGTGATGCATACAAAGTGTAAGACCAGTAACTAGGCCAAGTTATGTTATCTGTTAGGTATATGTGTACCCGATGTATGTGTGATGTCTGTTTATATAATAAACGAGTGCCTATGTATTTAAGTTATATAAAAACACAATCTTTTAAGACAGGTGAAGTAGAACTGTTGTTGATTGAACTCAAAAACTCGTATTGTTGTGTATTTATTGTAAGTGGGTTTAAATATTGTTTAAGTTGAGAGCCATATGACTGTACTCAGTGAATAGAGTAAACTACTCGGTATAAAGTTGAATAAACTAAAAATAACTCTTTTTTTAAGTGCTCCACCGGAATTACGAACTTATCAGACTCTGTTCCAGGATCTGGACACCCAGGGAGCCCGCCAAACCTCATGCTCCTGTCTGCCAGTAAATGGTGGCCCAAGATTTTTCCTACCATCTCCGGGTGAGTAGGAAGGTTTCTCAATATACACATTTCAAAACTTATTGTTGGCTCCCTTAGGGAAAAATCATGTAACTGACAGGCCTTTAGGGCCTCTTGGAACATTTCGCCATCAACATCTTAACAGCCCTGTTTGATCTTGTTTTCCATACCTTTGGTATACAGAAGGACATTGTGATTGTACTGCCACAACCAACAGCAGAGCTGGCACCGATATCTCACCTGGGTAAGAACCTATGCATAGAACCTTATTCTACAGTCTACAACCGGACTAACCTGAGATTGGCGCTTGGTCACATCGGAGCTGTGACATAACTTACTCTAAATATATCATTTATTCTTGTTATAGGTTTCGATCGCTTGTTTTATCTTAATGTTTCTCTAACTCGCTCCAGTTTTTTTTTCACAAGTTCATCATGTATCATTGAGCCAACAACGAACTCTAATGGTTTGGCTGAAGGGTTCTCGTGTAATGTCTTACTCCGGCGTTTCTGCACAAAATTACTTAAAGGCTGTATGATTAGAATTTCAGTTAATTTATCTGACTCTGTAGGCAAGAACAATCTGACTCCATTTTATAATAAATTAGCATTATTTATATATCACTGATATGTATTCTATATCTTTGTTATAGTTATTCTGTCATTGGGGATCTGTGTCGTACAGAGTTTCACGATGGCCGTTACATATGCGTGGATCTCACGATCATAAAATTGTCGGTCTGATCTTTAGTCAGAGGTTACCGTGTAAACTAATACCATTAAGTTCAGCTTCTCCAGGTTTGTTCAAAAACATAATAATGATTATTTTAGTCACGATCATGCAACTTGCTAAGTTAGGTGATAAGTATCTGATATATTAAATCTTTATCAATTATACTCTATTTAAAGGGGTGATAAAACACAATTTTACTTTTCTAACTTTATCTAGTGTGTAGTTTTCCAGTTTGAGCATAAAAACATCTGCAAAGTTACAAAGTTCAAAGTTTTATGTAGAGGGAGACATTTGCTTTTAAAGATATCCATTTCTAAGGACTACAGCTATCATTTCCTAATTTGTAGATGACTCAATATTTAACTGTAAGATAATTTCTCTAATATATCCGCCAATGGCGGCCATGATTTTCCGGGCCGCGACTATTTGGACTGAGTGTACGGCCCCGCGCCCCGGAAAATCATGGCCGCCATTGGCGGATCCCGATCCGTCCGCCATCTGACAGCCGGAAGCGGTAGGTGCAGCTCTTCATCCAGGGATTGCAGCTCACTCTCGGATGCTGCAACTGACAGCTCGTCTTCCTCGCGTGTTGGCGGGGAGCTGAACGGCGAAACATCTCGAGAACACGGGAAAGAAGAGCGTATTGGGGTATGGGCTGTCAGCGAGCATGAAACTATCGGAGATTTGCCCATATTGATCCCCAAATCACCAACAACGCTCACAGTAGATACAGACAATGCCAGGGGTTTGGCTGCAGTGCTACGGGGAGCAAATGAAGTGGAGAAAAGTGGAGATGAGAAAAGCCACCCGGGACCGCAACTTCTTTATCGTCATATTCTCACGGAAAAAACACAACGCCCGCACGAGACCGCCCTCGGCTTGCCGGAAACCCAGACATGTGAGGCAGACCTCTCGTGAATCACCGTCTTCAACAAGTTGGTTACACCCAAGAGAACAGCGGTGTCCCATTACAGAATCACACGCAGTGCCCAGGTAAGAAATTTGCTCTTTTAGTATTGTAGCTTTAAAGCCACCTCCAGCAGTTGCTGAAACGCCCAGGGGAAGTCGTGCCCAGGAACGTTACGCAGCACAGCGTTATAATTTTCCGGCACTCTATTAGACTTGAGACGCTCGAGGAGAATACCACGGTTTTGTGGATGACCGGACTGTGGTGGGTCTCATTAGCAACAGAGATGAGACAAACTGCAGGAGCGAGGTGAGCCGCCTGGCCAGGTGGTGCAGTTACAACAATCTCTCTCTGAACGTGGAGAAAACGAAGGAGATTGTGGTTGACATAAGGAGAGCGCACACTCAGCATGTTCCTCTGACCATCAACGGTGCGACTGTGGGGAGAGTGAGCAGCACCAAGTTCCTGGGTGTGCACATCACAGAGGATCAGTCCTGGACCAACAACATCTCAGCACTGGCCAAGAAATCACAGCAGCGTCTCTACTTCCTCCGCAAACTGAGGAGAGCCAGAGCCCCACCCCCCATCATGTACACCTTCTACAGAGGCACCATCGAGAGCATTCTGACCAGCTGCATCACTGTGTGGTATGGCGCCTGCAATGTGTCCTGCCGGAAGACTCTGCAACGCATAGTGAGAGCAGCTGAGAAGATCATTGGTGTCTCTCTTCCCTCCCTCCAGGACATTTATGGTACGCGTCTCGAGAAGAAAGCCCTCCGCATCGCAGATGATCCCACTCACCCATCACACAGCTTCTTCAGTCTGCTGCCATCAGGGAGGAGACTGCGAAGTCTCCAGGCCAGGACCAGCAGACTGAAGGACAGCTTCATCCATCAGGCTGTCAGGAAGCTGAACAAGCTCCCGATCTTGCCCCCTCGTCTCTCTTCTGCCCCAGGCACCACTGAACTGTGAACCCCCCCACCAGTTCCCACATTCCCAGGTCCTTCCACCCCCCCTCCCTCTAACATACGATGTCATCCACCGGTCACTTTGTGCAGCAGTGGTCTACTCACTACCTCATTCACCATGGAACTGATACCATTCTACTACCTCATCAGTCAGTTTAACAAAATAACTCCTCTTTCACTTGTCACTTTGTCACTTTAATCAGTCTGGTATAAGCTATAAGCTATTTATTGCACTAAAAATCTTTTTTTTTATCTGCACTGTTTGTCCACTGGTTTGCACTCCATCTGCCATGTGCCTTGCGCTGCTTTGTCTTTTTGTTCTTATTAATCTTATTTTTTATTTTATTGATATTATGTCTTTCTACATAAAATTGTATAATTATATAGTGGTATAGTTTTTTATCTTTTTATCTATTTACTGTTAGTGTTATGTGTATGCACTGGGGGACTGAGAGTAACGCAATTTTGATTCTCTGTATGTTTGTACTGTACATGTGGAAGAATTGACAATAAAGCAGACTTGAACTTGAACTTGAACTTGAAGAGTTTGACTCCGAACTGTAGGGTTGTGGGTTCAAGTCTCAAGCCTGTAATATCATGACATGAGCAAGACATCTAAACCCCAACTGCTCCCCGGGCGATGCAATATAAATGTCTGCCGACTGCTCCAGGTTTTTTCGTGTTCACTACTGTGTGTTAGTTCACTACTGTGTGTTTGTTCACTACTGTGTGTGTGTGTGTGTGTGTGTGTGTGTGTGTGTGTGTGTGTGTGTGTGTGTGTGTGTGTGTGTGTGTGTGTGTGTGTGTGTGTGTGCGTGGGAGCGTGCGTGCGTGCGTGTGTGCGAGTGCGTGCGTGCGAGTGAGCTAACCTGTAATATAGTCTTTTTAGTTAATACTCATTCTCCAAGGCCGATCAGTATGAGTGTCAAAGTCTAGCTTTACATGTATCCTGCAGCAGCCGGTTAACATAATAATGTGTTGCTGTTTAATTTCACTGAGTAATGCATTTCATTGACAAAATGATATCCATTAAAATAATATATTTAATTTACTCATGGGGCTTTGTTTCAACAAAATCCTCTCTCAGGGATATGACCCTTAAAGTTTGACACAATGTTTAGACTATAGGGTTTTAGTCTTTATTCTAAAGTATTTTTCTTGCCCATTCGAACACGATCCCACAGATTGCTTATGAAAATCTTAGCAGATGTGTCCTCCTGTGAGCCACGAGTGACCGGACAGACAATATGTGAATGTGGAACGTGTCGTCAGAGACTCTTGAGGGATGACTACAATCAACACATGTGATTTCTGAGTCACTCCATCATGAACTTTGGGATTTGTTACTTCACAGATAATTCACATGTACTGACGCACACACATACGGATGAAATGTAGAACGAGGAAAAGCATCCAAGGGCTCTTTAAGTGTAGGTATAACCGATAAAATTGATCTTACCATGGACTGGTTTTATGTCTATAATTATTTTTATTTTGCCAGACCGGTAACTCTGGAAAAAGTCAATCAAAATAATCATTTAAAAGTAAATACAAAGTTAAAAATGAAAGAATGATCTGACCAGCATAACATACTTAACACAAACCAAGTCATATATGGCAATGGAATGGAGTCAGAAATACAAATGTCATTATAAAACCAGACAGAGCATTAAAGACCTCTGTAATCAAGATCTCCTGAGACAGATTCTGACAGTTTGACAATTTACTGTTAATGTTAAATACCTACAGAAAGTGGACCCTATTATCCAATCTAGCATGATCTTTACAATGATACCAAACATAAGGATGAACCTTACAATGTGCGTGCTGTGAGAAAATAGATATCACAGTCAAGAAGTGACAGGAAGAAGTTTTTACAGGAAGCATAGCACGTTATTTTAAATCAATGTTAGCATATGAACTTTTAAACAGCTGACACAAGATCAGATTCAGCACAGGTAAAATAGTGTTTATAATCAGAACTTTTTCGTTGCAAATTGAATTGCTGTTGCTCCAGCTGCCAGAGTTGCAGCCGGTCCTGCCGCAACTGCAGCTCCAACGGCTGCACCTGCAGCAACCACAGCTCCTGCAATCTGCAGTCTTCTCTGCCATATTTTTCTCTGCATTTCTTTATACATTTCATTCGTGTAGTGGCTTACTCCATAGTATTTCACCATTTCATCAATCTTCTGCAGCAGCTCTGTCACCTGACTTTGATTTCCACGGCTTTTATTATTGAATGAGTGATATCTACCACCGTATTGGTTAGTTAACTTCTGAAGTTCTTCATTCTCTTTGAGATATTGATCTATTGATTTATCATCTAAATCATCAGCATTAGTGAACAGAATGATGGTGTAATTTACAGCATCTTCACCAAAGTTCTCTTGAATCCATTTCACTGCTTTCTTCTCTTCATCTGTAAATCTGCCCAATCTGATGACCAACAGAAACACATGAGGACCAGGAACAGACATCTCTACACACTTCTCGATGTTAATTGTCTTTTCTGTTTCTGACGTGCCAAACAGTCCTGGACTGTCAACCACTAAGATTTTTCTACCATGCACTGTTGCTTCATGTTTTTCAAAGTCCATAGTAACAGGTTTGGAGGAACATTCTTTCTTAAAGACGTCTTTGTTCAGTATGGTGTTTCCTGATGTACTCTTTCCTGATCCAGTTTTACCCACCAGCACAATCCTCACATCACCTAGAAAATTAAAGAGAGTGATATTCTTGATTTTGTCTCATTTATAAATTGTATTGTTTAAGCTTTGAAAATAAAATTAGATGCACTAATATATCATAAATTTAAAATTAAAAAAATGTAAAATTCTATTTACGTGATGATGTATATTAATGTAAGTAATGGAAGCACAATTTACTTGTGACTGTGGAATAGAATGCAAGCCAACGGCTAGAAATGATTTTATCATTTTTAGAAGCTGTATGTTTGTCAATGTTATACGTTGAATTGATGTCCATTTTGCACCTGCTATTAATTCTTAAAAAATATCTGATATAACTGCCTTTATCTCAATGTTTGATTCAGTTGAGCTCTTGACTCTAGACTTTTGTTAGAATCGATTGTTGTGTTTGCAACGTTTTTTTAGTAAAACTATTGAAGGAGGACTGTATACTCAGATCCAGCTGCAGCATTTGATGCTGTTAAAGGTAGAACGGGTAAAATGGGTAATGACGGGGAATTTGTGTGGGTTCTGGCATATATTGGGATACAGGGGAATGAAAGGTTTATTAGGTGGCAAAGAATCCCAAACTCAAGAACAAAGTAGAGCTAAATGTTATGAAAGGAAGAGTTGAATAGGAGAATATTTTTCAGGAAAAGATAAAAAGATAAGGGTTGAGGGTAGACACGTTTATATAAAAGAGCCTACACTAAAGTACACATCATAAATGTAATCCAACTTTTATATAAATTGAAAGAGGAGGGATAGAGTGGTAATCTCTAGAAAGAGACTGGAAGAACTGAAATACGGCAATGGTTGGCAAGAATCAAGACAGCAAATGTATTTTAGTTTTAAGGTAGAGTTTTGCAAGTCATCCTTTTTCAACACTAATATTAGGTGCTTTTCAATATTCATTCCTTATTGTAAAGTTGTTAGCTTGCTGCCTGGCAGATCTTCTTAAATTAAAGGTAATATTTTAATATGTAAATAAATGTTAAAAAATCGAAAAGCTTGATTCTTTATTTAACTACGAGTAAGATGGAAAAACGTTGTGGTATTGTTTGACATATAAGCCTCTGAACAAAAGAAAACTGATCGGCTATCACTTGATCTTCTTCCTTATGGCAATGCACGCTACACATTTACATTTGGATTTAAAAGGCTTTTCAACACAATCGCTTACATTATAGAAATATTTTATATGTTTTATTATCATGTTCTTCATATAGAGTGCTTTCACCTCTAGGAAAAGAAAAGTCTTTATTTGTAGGTACAGGTTGTAACTTTAACACTACACACTAAATATTAAAACATTTAGATAGAAAAACTATAAAAAAGATGACTCATAATGCTCTGTTAAAGCACAGCCCTGATCACAACATAATTCTACTAACATTGTTTGTATTCAAAGAAAAGAAAATATTAAAACATGATGAAATTTTTTATGTCATTTTAGGAGACTAAACTTTAGTCTGTACAATTTCATCTCATTATTAATAAAAGTTTGACTGACCTTTAGAAATTAATGCCATCACTGCTGTTGAGTCTTCTGATGTTGCCAGTAGGATGTCTAGCTGACTGTTTGTACTGAATGGGTGAAATCGAAAGTGCTGTAGTCACATAAAGGTCCATTGGGTTGAAACGCATACACACACACACACACACACACACACACACACACACACACACACACACACACACACACACACACACACACACACACACACACACACACACACACACACACACACACACACACACACACACACACACACACACACACACAAACACACACACACACACACACACACACACACACACACACACACACACACACACACACACACACACATACACACACACATACACACACACACACACACATTAAAAGTCGATTTCTTTTATGAAGTGCATTGCTTTATTGATTAATTTACTTCCTATAAAAAGTATATGAATGGTTTTCTTTTATACATGAAATTTCAATGTTTGCATACTGGGACATAATAAACATTAAAAAAAACATGAAAGTCTGTAATAAGTCTGCTAGTTTGAGGGGTTTGCTGCCAGCCGATTAATGACCAATGCGATCAAATTTTGTCGTCAGATAACATTCTGAAAGTGCAGTGTGATATCTTCATCAGTGACTCTAGCAACCAGTAGGAGCTACAGATTGTTGTGCTTCAACTTCTTTACTGAAACTGTCTTAAGACGTACACTCAAGACGAACATCTTTTTATTGACAGATAATGAATTAATGTGTTACCGCCACCAACTGGTTTGCTGAGTGATGCGTGTGTTTCACACTCTTTCATGAACTACGGATAAGATTGCAGAGTTTGACATGTCATTAACAGGGATTATCATCTAGCTTTGAGACAAGGAACAATCTTTTTAGATTCACACAATACACACCTACATAAAGGTGTCGAGGAGGGGAAAGAGTTTAGTCTCCCAACTATCACTCAATAGTATAAAACCACAAAAAAACCTTGCCAATAAAGTGACCCAACGGACTGAACCTGGGGATGGGTTAAAAAACATTATTTTTAGTGAAAACTACAACTTAAAATGGATTTTATCTGATTGTTTGAACTCATTAATATGATTTAGTTTAAATAGAAATGTCACTGCTGTATCTTTTAAAGACGCCTTCACTAAAATTACATACAACAAGCCAGCTATAGGTGGTGAAGAACGTTGATTGGAACCTAAAGAACAGAGACATGATGCTAGTTCTAAGAATGTATCATTTCACACTCAATCCTTTAAACTGATAATTAATTAATAATTATTATACATTTTCATTAGAGCCATCCTTTAGTCTCTGTACACTTCTTCAGAACCCAGAAGTTTTAATACAAAAGTTTTTGACATGTTCAAAAGTAAGTGAGACCAAGCCCACATCACAAACATGTTTATCAGAATGTATGTGTCTTTCACTTGTAAAATGTAATATTGTGTATTGTATTGTTCTGTTGTTCGACCAGGTGTAGGCGTGATGTAAAACACTTTCACACGCATGTATTCTTTTATTAAGTGAAACTATTCTACAGTTCAACTGAAACACATGAGGCACATCATATCTAAAATTAGTTTGTCACTGAACACAGAACACTGAAGTACTTTCTTCATTTAGAAGGGAGTGTCACTGTCTGAACAGGTCGAGCTGAAATAACTTCATTCTTTCTCATCACCATAGCATGGGACTAATAAAGGTTGTAAGGGCTCCCCACCCACTGGGCCAACGACGAACTCCAATGGCGTGGGTGAAGGGTTCTCGTGCTTTATCTCTATTTCCGGTTTCTTTGTTAAACACTAGTTTCAAACTAGCTTGTTACAATTTCCCATATTTTGATGACTTTATGGGTATATCCAATCTGACTCCAAATTAAATGTATCTTTAACATTGAGATTACTTTGCTTTTCCATACTCTAAGATTATTCTATCATTGTTAGTCTGTGTAGTACAGAGGCTCACGACAGCCATTCTTTAAGCGTGGATCTCATGATCATAGAAACTGCTGATCTGATCTAATCAGAGGTATACTAAATATACAGGGTATACTAAATATAATAATAATAGTTTAGTCACGATTGTGCAACTAAATATATTAATAATAGTTTAGTCACGATTGTGCAACTAAATATAATAATAATAGTTTTAGTCACGATTATGCAACTAAATATAATAATAGTTTAGTCACGATTATGCAACTAAATATAATAATAATGGTTTTAGTCACGATCATGCAACTTACTAATCAGAAGATGAGTATCTATACTGATTTAGTCAGAGGTTGCCGGGTATACTAAATATAATAATAATAATGGTTTTAGTCACGATCATGCAACTTGCTAATCAGAAGATGAGTATCTATACTGATTTAGTCAGAGGTTGCCGGGTATACTAAATATTCTAATAATAATGGTTTTAGTCACGATAAAGCAACTTAATATAATAATAATAGTTTTAGTCAACTAGTCTGATTTTCTCAGTACCTTATCCTAACATTAGAGTTTGTGGTAACATCAAATTCATCTATAAAATAACGGTCTTTAGAATATAATAAAATACCAATAACAACAATTTATTATGCCAGGCAGGTACAACTTAAATTCAATCAAAACAATGTATTTTTAAAGAAATCTTCGAATTCAACAAATCAACATAATATAAAATAAACCCATAGAGTCTTGTCATACCTGGCTATTTAAGACACACATATAGTGTGAGAAGTTCTGATTACAGATCCCTCCAAAAATAGAGAAGACATAGCAGTGCATATCCTAAGACATACAGTGCTATGGGGTTCGTCCTGTTTGGATTTCCCCCCGAATGCTGTGCCTGAGTTCCTTAAATATTCCAATGAAGTCGTAAATATCATAGTCCCTGTGAAACCAAACAGAATACCAAATGGCAACAACTCCTGTAATCAAGAGATGGACACACCTCCTGAAGAGGTGTAGATTATGTTAAAAGTTGGTACAACTTCATTATCCTTCATTTTAGGATTACAAAAAGTAGACCCTTTTGCCCATCGCACCATAACCTTCCAAATGATACTAAACATGATAATGAATCTATGCAACATCACAGACTTGACATATGTAATGATATCAATGTTTCTCACATTCCTGGTGATTTGAGCCTAAAGAGAAAGAGAGGAGGAGTTAGGGGGAGAGTTGAGGTCAGTTCCCGGGCTCCAATGACCCCTGAAGTGAGGGACAGGGTTCCACTCCACAGGATGTAACACCAATTGAGTATATATTGTTTTATAATCTAGCACCACAAACAAACTCAGTTCTCGTCACTTTTCCATCTGCCTTACAAAACGAAGAAACAATGGGATCAGATGGTGCTTTTATTGCAATGTTAATGTGATTTGATCTGACAATAAGGTATCAACATTTACATTTTGATATTGTAGGTTGCACCAACAAAGAATAAACTAAACAGAGATAATGCAGGGTTTGTTGATCCTAGGTTTATTTTGGGTTTTGTTGCACCACATATTTTTTTATCAAAACATGGATCAAAACGTTAACCTGTATTTATCCCGTAATATTCATGACATGTCAAAGAAATGTAATTTTGCTTTTTAAAAACATCTCTCAGGATCATTTTGTGAACACAAAGCACAAAGAGAGATACGACAGTTACCGGACAATTGATCTCGCCAGTATGTGATTGTTTCCAAAGATCATCTGTGGTGTAACGGGCCTTTTGACAGCAGCACCAATGGTTAAAGAGACCAGACCAGAGTTTAATTTCATGACAAACATTGTTCTTGTAAGTATCGATTAAGAAAGTCAGGCATCAGAAACTTGACGCTTCACAGCCAGTGATCCAGTGCTTCCTTACTCTGTGCTGAGGTGTATGATTTATTTCCATTTTATGTACAATATACATCCCGGAAACGTGACATGGATCCAATCTTATTATAATGTTATTAAATATTTTTAAACAAGGTTTATAGTTTACAGATTGGTGCAACAGAATTATTAAATAAACCTTTATTTAAACTAGATTTAAGACTAATCCTTGTTGGTGCCACCGACTTCCAAATAGACTTACAAATGAGGTGAACAAAAAAGGAATTAGTACATCAAAATGCAAAAAATGCATAATACAAATAGTGCTAGCAAAGTACAATAGTCCTAGTTAAACAAAACCCACATCTCATATTTTAATTTTTATTTCTTACAGATCTGAGGATTGTGTTACTGGGTAAAACTGGAACAGGAAAGAGTTCATCTGGAAACACTATATTGGGAAAGAAGGAGTTTGAAACAGAGGATTCTATGGATTCCGTCACTAAATCGTGTCAGAAAAAAACAGCTGTAGTGGGTGAACGGAAGATCTTAATCACAGACACTCCTGGATTGTTTGATACATCGATAACTCAAAAGACTCTAAAGTCTGAAATTGTGAAATGTGTCATCATGTCTGCTCCTGGTCCTCATGTGTTTCTGCTGGTCATCAGACTGGATGTGAGATTCACAGAGGAAGAGGTAAAGGCGGTGAAATGGATCCAAGAGAACTTTGGAGATAATGCTCTAAAATACACCATCATTTTGTTCACTCACGCTGATGTACTGAAGAAGAAGAATAAAACATTAGAAGAGTATGTCACAAAAAACAACAATATACAGGCACTTATTAGGCAGTATGATAGGAGATATTACGCATTCAGCAATGAAAACAGTGAGAACAAAGAACAGGTAACAGAGCTGCTCAACATGATAGAAAAAATGGTGAAGGAGAATCAAGGAAAATATTACACCAATGACATGTACAAAGAAGTCACTAATATGATCGATTGGAAAGTTTTTAGACAAAGATTAATAAAGTACGGAGGAAGAGCAATTGTAATAGGTGCACCAGTATTTTTTGTAGCAGCAAAAGCAATATTACGATGATTATAATCTAACACTGGATAGTTTGGAATCACATTGTTTCATTATCTACATAAAAAATTGATGAAAAACATTGTGATTTAATTTGTTCTATATTTCTCTTATAACATTCTGCTTTACAGGGTTTTTGATTTTAAAACAAACCAAATCCGAATGTCTTACAGTGTCTCTTTGAAATAAAAAGACATAATACAAGCTAGTTGTAAATGAAAATTGTGTTGAACACCTCTGGTTCAATCTTAAGGAGTGAAGGAGAAATGTGTTGTTTCGCAGCAATGCTTACATGCTTTACAGTACTGTACCAAAACTGGAAATACTAAATTTAAAATCAAAAATATGTTCTGACTTAGTTTTTGGGTGGATTGAGTGGAACTTGCGCCAGACTTTGGAGGTACTGCAATTACTGCAATAGTACTTTAGTGCATATTGTTTTTTTTATCTATATTAAGTTTATCTAACACTATCTTTAATCATTAGAAAGTGTCTTAGGTTTGATTTGGATTGCAATGATTGCATTTCTCCTTTATTACTGAACTTAGAGTGAAAACTAAATACAATATATGCTTAATTTGTAATATTGTTGAACTGCTTTAGATGACCAAAAAAGATGTGAAATTAATTTATGGAACACTGTGGTCAATATTGGCCTGTAAATATTTTAAACTAAGGTAAATTGCACAATGAAAATGTCCTAATAAAATTATTTTTCAGTTGTACAGTGTGTTTTGTACTTTATTAAATACACAGACTTCAACTTTAACTCATCCTAACACGTCTCACACATGTATTTAAAGTGAAGGTCAAGGCACACACTGTGGTGAAGTGAAGTGACGCAACGTATTGCCAAGTAGGGTGTTCCATACTTAGACTTTGTGCTCTGTATTTAACCCATCTAGAAAGTGAACACACACACACTGTGAACACACACCCGGAGCAGTGGGGGGGACGGTTTCTTGCTCAAGAGTCATGGTATTCCCGCTGGTTCAGAGTCTCGAAACAGCAACCTTCAAATCACGAGTCCAAGACTCGAACCACCAGGCCACGACTGCCCAATTTCACACATGGGCGATGAATGCAACTTTGTATTATTTCGATAACGTGGTTTAGTATATAGTCCCTTTAGGTTTTAAGTTTGCTTTAGAAATTTACTCATAAGTACAATAGTTGTATTAATAGTCTATTTGGTATTGCTTTTTATGGCTGTGTTTCAAATATAAGGAATGAAATTAAGTTTAATTTGATTAGATAGTTTGGGAGGGCATAATTGTACATGAGTATATTATAGTGTTTGTGTTTTTGCTATTGTTAATAATTAATCAGGTTGTATAAGCCCATTTTATGTAGGATTGATACAGAATGAACTTTGAACAATAATAAAATAACAAAGTTTAGGCGCTTTGAGTTCTACAGAATAATACTGACTGCTGAATCTCACTGAGTTTGAATTACAGGTTCAATGTGAAAATTATATTTGTGAGAGTTTGTCAATGTTTCAGTCCTGATCTCGTCGTTTTAAAGCCACAAGTGGGTTTTTTTGTGACACAAGTGGTTTTGTTTTTCATATATATATATATATACATCATATATATATCAACAACTTAAGCATTTGAAATCCCCTTCTTGCAATTATTTTAATTTACAGTTTATGTACTTATGCCATGAACACTTAATTTTACATACAACAGTTAAACCACAGTTTCAACCAGAGAATCATTGGTTTAGACCAAATAAAAATGTGTGTAATAATTGTAATAACATTACCTTATTTTACAGTCTCTACAGTCAGATGTGAGGATAATATCGGCTTGTAGGTATTTTTTCCAGTAAATGATTCAGTGATATGATTCACACGTATGTTGTTTTTATGGCCATAGAGCCACTCATTCTCTACTTTACACTGTAGCATAGCACCGATTCTTGGGACCAATGTAAAGATAGCGTGCCAGGGCCCCCTTTTTTTAACTAAATGTGTAAATGAGTAAATCAACATTAAAACACTTATTTCCAATTAAGCAGTAAGCACTGATATACTTGATAGTTCATCTATTTATCATAAAAAAACTTAGTAAAACAAATTTATGAAATATTGTTATAGCATTTTTATATTTGTTTACTTACTTTCTGTAATTATTTTTCGTCATCACGCAAAGTTTTCCAAGATCACTTTATTATTTTGATGCATTTAATCTATAAATATACATATCACACTTTCTGTGTTCTTTATTTGTAGTGTGATACTAAGAACATTTATCAAGGGGTTTGAAGAGAGATACTTTAACATGTATTTAAAAAGTCTATTAAATGGTGTATTAGAATATAGAATTTACATACAGTGGTTGTCAGGAATGCTTATTTGTAATGAACCTGCATGACTTATTTGTTAAAATATACAGCCAGAAATAGATTAAAGAAAATTCACAGTTCTCTTTCTGTCTGTCTCTCGACGTTATGTGAGCAGCTTTTTGTTTGTTATTGGGGTCAGCAAAGAGGGAGGGATGTCTCCAAACAGAGACTGGCGCACTGGATCGTGGGTGCCATTACCGGTGCCAGAACCTACCTTGTCCGCTTGCTGTAAGGGCTCACTCCACCCGGGATGTAGCCTCCTCGTGGGCAGTGGCTCAGGGTGCCTCTCTGGCAAACATCTGCAGAGCTGGGGTTTGGCCTTCGAAAGGTGTTACAACCTCAGGGTGGAACCGGTATAAGCTCGAGTTTTACGGAGGTATGACCAGCTGCTAAAGCACCTTCTCCCCTTTTCAGGTGACTTCGGTGGGCTCATTTGCCTCTCTGCTTCCCCCTTCGGGTGAGCTTAGGCACCCTATCCATCACTCAGCACCTCCCTGGCCCTGTTTACCAAGCTGAACATTGGAGAGTTTCCCTCTTCAGGTGAACCCCTTTCTTGTCTGGAAGGTTGTGCTCTCGCGTAGAAGCGCTCACCTTTGACCCGCTTAGGCCTGTCAAGGTCGCACCGCTGGAGATCGTAACACGTCACAGTGCCGTGGTGTGTTACAAACGAACCCATACTGTCGTCTTCTCTCTCTCTCTCTCTCTCTGCTTCAGTTCCTCGATGGTGGAACGATCTGCCTCTGGCTTCACGCTTGTCAGACTCGGTCTCTATCTTCAAAAAACTCCTAAAAACTCATCTTTTCCGACTACACCTAACTCACTAACTCACTTCTTTTCTAACTACTCACTCTATCAAAAAAAAAAAATAACTTTTTGTAACTTCTCTCTCTGTGTAACTTGGTAACATTGTCGAGCACTTGTTCACCTATTGTTGTATCGGCTATTTACCGCTTCATTGTCTCCTCGACTATTGTAAGTCGCTTTGGATAAAAGTATCGGCTAAATGACTAAATGTAAATGTAAATGTAAATGCAAAATGTCAGGATATGTGTTGCATTTTAAAACAGTTACAATATGACTCCTTAATTACCCATGTTTTTCTATTAGACATTTATGACACTCATCTGAGTCTCTCACCTTAACTCCACAGAAGGAAGAACTCAAACTGTAGATAGAATTGACCTTAAAGGAACTTAGAAATAAAATTAGAAAGAATTAACATTTTAGGTTAAATCCTCAGACTTTTCATACATCCCTGAATAACCAGAAGTTATGATAGACTTGTGCATTATTTCATTTATTTTTCAATTTTCCATATGAACAATATTTTCTTTTATCACATATTACTCCTTTTCATATTTACTTATCTTTACGATTAGTTGTTTGTTTTCAAATTGTTGACACTTCTATTGGTTGCAGATTGTCTTATGATTAGATTAGATTCAACTCTATTGTCACTGAACATGTAAGGGACAAGGCAACGAAATGCAGTTAGTATCTAACCAGAAGTGCAATAAGCAGTAAGTAAAGAATATATATGTAACATTTACAATAAATATGCAGAAAAGATAGTATAGTTAATTATTATGGACATAATTTACAGGTTTAAAATACTCAGCAGACATACAGACAGGTGTAATATGATTATGTAAGAGTGTATGTACACTATAGACAGATCTGTGAACATATGAACATAATTTACAGTATTGCAGTGGATGGTAAAGTGCATTGGAATATTACAGTGTGCAGATGGATTGTTCAGTGTTACTGAGTGAACAGTAGTGCTTGTAACAACTGGTTATTGTGAGGAATAATTAAAATAAATAAGTAATAAGCAGGTGTAGTGTTGGAGAGGGGGGAGGAGTCTGTGTGAAAGGTGCGGGGGGTTGAGGGGTGTCAGAGGTCAGAGGTCAGTGAGGAGACAGCTTTAGGGAAAAGCTGTTCCCTAATCTTGTTGTCCTTGTCCGGAGGCTCCTGAAGCGCCTCCCGGAGGGCCGGAGGTCAAACAGTCTTTGGTCAGGGTGAGACGAGGCCTTGAGGATGCTGCGAGCTCGACGAAGACAACGTTTCCTCTGGATGTCCTCAATAGCAGTAAGTGTTGTTCCTGTGATGCGTTGGGCAGTTTTCATCACCCTCTGCAGCGCTTTGTGGTCAGCCACCGAGCAGTTCCCATACCAGACTGTGTTACAGCTGGTCAGGATGCTCTCGATCGTACACCTGTAAAAGTTCACCAGGATGGCTGAAGACAGCTGGTTCTTCTTCAGTGTCCTGAGAAAGAAGAGGCGCTGGTGAACCTTCTTGACCTTCTCGACCTTATGAGTAAATATGAGTCTTCAATGATCGTCATCTCAAGGTTGATGTGTTTCATTTGAAATCTTGTTTCTGTTTCTAGACTGAGCACTGAAGCACAACAGAGATAATTTAATAAATCATCTTTTTATTCAATATCACTTGGTCTCCAGCCTCCTGTTCTTCCTGAAGACTGAAGGACACATATAATGCTCATTGACCTGATTATAACTGAATAATATTTGTTTACAATTATTAAATTTATTGAGTGTGTCAACAGACAAACAAATACAAGGAAGAGTATGAGTGTCACTTATACTATGCAAACGGCAGGATAGACTGCACATTATTTATCATGAATGCTGTTTGAGGGCAAATTGTTCTGTTGGTCTCATATACTGCATCTGGTCCTTATCAATCACATTAAAGTTGACTCTTTATTTAATGATCTCCTTATGGAAACAAACACAGTAGCAAGACAGAAGTTATACATTTGAACTTAAAGTGACATTTTGTCAATTTTCGTTTGATCTACCAAAACAACTGACACATACACAATGTTCGTTTTATGAAAATATAAAGCATGTTTTGGAAAAGAATTAAACACACTGAAACTAAAAGAAAAGGCAAAATAACTAAATGACCCAGATTATTACAGTTGTAATAAAGACCCCAACCGAAGCCCCCACCACCCAAACATCAATCTTCTTAACAATGGTTTCCCCAAAGAACCCACTACTACAATCCCTAAATTCCCAAATATAAGGAACAATCAACACAAAACACTGCCTTGGTGAAAAACAGTGAGCAAGATCTGGCTTGGAAAAATAAAATATTGACCGGGGCATTGTTTTTAAATATATGGTTGGTTTTTACAAAGATGAAAACTCATAAATTCACATTCAGTTTGCCCAAGCAAGTATATTAAAATATTTTTAATCAAATTTGAACAAGAGGTGGATATTTGTGACTCTAAACATGTAAACATGTGCCAACCTATAACCTGGCATATACTGAGGTTATTAACTACGGGGACCTCCGAATAAAATGACAAACACTATGCCTATTACTATTGCACATGCCAAAACACATTTTGCAGCGGTCATTTCTGCCTCTTGCTTTGATGCCATGGCCGTTCTAAATCTGTGAACGGTGTTGTGACATTGTCCGTAGCTCTTCACCACTTGATCTATCTTCTGCAGCAGTCTATGGACTTGATCTCTGTCTGTGTCCATGTTGTTGAATGAATGATATTTTCCCCCACATAGGCTTATAAGAATCTGAAGATCCCTACTATCTCTTATATAGTCCTCCAAAAGTTCACCGTTCAGCTGGTCAGCGTGGGTGAACAGAATGATGGTGTAGCTTGCAGCATCTTCCCCATAATAATTCTGAATCCGTTCCATAATATTCTTCTCCTCGTTTGTGAATCTCATACCTAGTTTAATAACCAATAAAAAGATATGCACACCAGGAGAAGACATGTAAGCGCAATTCCGCAGTTCATTAATCTCAGCATTTTTTGATTGGCCAAACAGTCCTGGAGTGTCAATGACCGAGATGATTCTCTCATTCACTACCATTTTTTTGGTTTCACAGGTTTGAGTGACAGCACGTGGAGAGAAATTCACCCTAAACCAATGTTTGCCAAGGAGGGTGTTTCCGACTGAACTCTTTCCTGATCCAACCGGGCCGACTAATGCAATCCTCAAATCTGTTTAACAGTACAAAGACAGAATTACTGGGTGAACGAACACAACACAAATCTAGTCATTTAGTTAATCCCATTGAAAAATATTGTAGCATCCTGTCTGTAAAACTGGATTCTATCTCTGTGTATACATCGGATCATAGAAACCACAGCATAACTCAAAAGTTACACCTTTTTAAACCTTCACCACTGCCCTTTTCAGGTGTCTAAAATACGTTATCTGTTGCATCTTAAGGGTAGGTTATACCTTCTACTTTAAATAAAGTCTGATTGATGAATGTCAAATGTTGAGCAAATCTGAGAACGATTTATAGATTTCAACAGACCTTTAGGGGCTTCAGCCATATCTTTGTGATGTTCTTCGTCCTTCTTCGCTTGTATCCTGTTTTCAAATAAACTGTGTAGGTTCAGACAGAACAGGTTTTTGCTGTTGGGCATGCCTCTTTGAATAATTGGTTTCTTTTTCGCTTTAAATGCTGCTTTTGTGCTCCTGGTTCCTCATAGTTTTGTCTGAGAGCTCTGATTGCATAAGCTTAACATATTGATATATCAATAATATAATAGTTTACATGTAGTTTTTATGGTACTTTTTGTTCTAGAAATGTGCAATGAAACTTCAATGGGGGGTTAAACCAGCCTCTCCGAATAATTTGATCATCTTTCATCATCAGTTGTTCAGTGCTGGATTCATCGTATTTGAATACACATGACTTAAATAGATTTATTAGAACAATTCTGAATCAAATTCATTTATGGTCTCCTAACAGGTTTATATTTGATTGGAAAGATGCAGATATATTACACACAAACACTATAGGAACCATAACTATGGAGACTAAATCACTGATGATGAAGTGAATGACAGACAAACACAAGAGCCTATAGATGAATTTAAAGTAAATATATAAACCATACCGTGACCTTAATCTGTGAAACTTACAAATCACTCTTTCTTATTGGTTAATTTACATGTCTTTATGATTATAAAGAATAAACATCACAACTTGCCAATGTACCCATCTGAAAAGGTTAATTATACCTTTAACGATTGATTTCTATTAGTTTCAGTCCAAGAATGAGTAATCCGTAAAATAAAGCCCGTTACTTTTGCAATAAATAGACTAGAAAGTTAAACAGCAAAACTTTCAGCAACTATTGGTTTATTTTGCTAATGTTAAAAAATGTATGAAAAGAATTTCAGTTTTAGAATCTTACAGAACGCCCATTTATGCAACACTTCACAAAATATTAGGTAATAGAGATAACAATTGTTTACTGACCTTTGTTTATATGATTTACCTTTAAATTGTTCAAGTTCAGTCTCTCGCTCTCCTTTCTGCCTTTGAGATAAACTGAAAGTGTTTCAGAAGCTCACCTTCAACAACAGCCAAAGGAGATATTTGATTAGTTACACACACGTTAACATTTGCCTGTACTGTCTGTGACCCATACAAGTGAAGAGAGGAAGACATTAACAGAAACTTTGCCTCGTGTAAGTGTACACCTTGAGTGTGCACATGTGGCATATGATGACATAAAGAAATCCCTCAATGTAATCTCACCCAATCACGCACAGAGACTTGGACATAGGCTCGGCCAATCAGTGAATTGCATGCTGATGCTCTGGCGAATGAGAGGAGAGGAGAGGGCGACGTCCGAAGAGTTACCCTGCCACACATCAACCCACTATTGGCATTGGAAAACAACGTGCTCCTGATGGACATGTTCTGTTGATTGGTGACGTGGACAATCCGAACCAAAAGGAACATTGAACTTGAAAGTGGACATTGTGTGTTACACAGTGAACGATGCAAAACTGTGCAAAACTATATTCAGAGTTTACCTGAATGTTATTGTTGTGTCAACTACACTCCAGCTTTCATTACTTTTATTGACAGTAATATTACGTTTGCAGTTTATACCGTGTTTATATGTGCAGAACTGGTAAAAGGTTAACTGTTATTGAGCCATTCCAGTGAGGTGGGCTCTCAAATGTTATATGGTGATTAGAGGTTAACATAGAAGACCAGTCATATAAGTTCTACATTTGATTCCTAAATATACGTTTTTTTATTTTTTTATTTTTCATTCTATTTTATTCTAATACTGTGTAATAAATAACCACGCATTTTTCTACTTTAACCTTTTTGTTCTATTTGTGAAGCTTTGTCATCTTCCCTGAAGTAGGGGCGTCTCATCCTCTGTCTGTAGGGTATAGTAGTTAGGGGGAATACCAGTTGAGCCACACACACTGATATTCTACACTTTAGGTCTTCACCGTGATAAGCCCAAATCCTAAAGCCTAGCTACTGTGCCTTAGTGAGCAGGTAGAGTAGACACGAGACTATTAGGTCTGGGAGTTAGGGACCTAGATCCTCTAAATTCCGGCCATTCAGGGAAGAGTTATTTACCCCTACTAAGCGGACGTAGATCCCGTCTGCTACACTCGCTTTCCTTTACTATCTCTTTTTAACAAATGTATCAGACGCTGCTGAAAAAGGATATAGCCCAGCACGTTAAATCACAAGGACATAATCACGAAGCAGAGGAACAGAGAAGCACATCAGCCATTTCATACTTCAGCACTGAAGGACGGACAGAGGCAGAGACAGTTTTACAGCTGGAGCTGAATGTTCATATTAAAGAAAAATATTCCTTTTTCATTTTGTGAGGACTTCAATGCTAGTGTGGTCCTTTTCCTTACCGAAACTATTCTAGAAAAACGCAGGTGTCACGATTACATCAAAGCTCCAGCTGGAGGTAAAACAGAATGAAAACCGGACGCAGCACCGATTCGGACCAGCTCTATTGACTCAAATGTCCTGTTGTTATTTTTTCATCTTGGTATGATTAGATCATTTCCGCACACAAACAGTAGGTGTGATGACATAGCAACCCCTAACAGACATTCTGTCTCAACAATGACTTCCAAACTGGGTGGTTCTGTTCATTTAATATCTACTCCTGGACATCTGTGGGATTATTTTTAGCAAAATGAGACGGTAATTAGATCTGCGTGGCTTTCAACCGCTCTTCATGCTTCATCTAAGCCTTTGACACTATTTAAAGGCAGGTGTAACGATAAGGAAGCAAGGAGGCAGATCCAAATGTAGATTAGGTAAAACATTGAATAAAGAAAGTAAAACAAGGCAGTTACACATTCACAGTCACATCTATATTTACCAAGCGAAATGTCGGTGTTACCCTCACACATTTAGACCATGTTCTAATGTCTTACAGATGGTTTAAACGCAATTAATTTAGTTTAAGTAAAATTAAATGATATATTGGCTTTTTGGTGTGGTTTATGGGTTGGACCGTTCACACAGAAATGGGGAGAACATGCTTCTGAACTGTTTATTGTATTGTTTACTGTTTATTGTATTGTTTACTGTTTATTGTATTGTTTACTGTTTATTGTATTGTTTACTGTTTATTGTATTGTTTACTGTTTATTGTATTGTTTACTGTTTATTGTATGTTTGGTTAACTTAACAACCAGAAGCTAACATAGACATAAAGGAAACTATACGATATATGCCCGATTTCATCACTCGATGACAGTTTTGCAAAATCATAGAGAAATGCCAGAAATCGAAGGCCAATTTGTGATCGTTCACACAAGTGACGATCCTGCCACCGTAATCTATTTATCCTTTACCAACACCTTCTCCTCCAGGCAAGCACAGCTTATGGTTGCTTAGCAACGGCAGATGCCAGGAGAGTGCAAGCTCCCCAGGTGGGCCATGCACATGTTTCATCTTAACCTGTGCAGTAAACAAAAGCCCTGAAATGTTCTCTCTATTTTTCATTTTTTTCCTCAAGCACTGGGAAGTGCGCATGGCGTCTACTGTTACTAATCAGTCATGAGCGACGCTTACCTTAAACACGAGAAGATTCAGAGGTTTTGAGTGTTTAACATCCATTTATACATTATCTTCTTGTTTCTTTTAACCATTGCATGTTTATATTACTGCATTGACCATGGCTGAATTATGAGGTGAAAAACCTCTCTCTCCAGAGTGTTTCTGTCAAGTTTTTAAATTTGGGAAGGGAACATGAACTTAATTGGAACTCGACAAAAGTTTCAGCTCTCAGATGCTATAGGTAAATCAAATTAAAAGCCAGACTCTTCATATGTCTTTTTAATGGTTGTCCAATGAAATTTGGTTTATAAATGTTCTGCTTTTTTAAACTTATTTTTTTATTTATTAATACCGAATGCAGTTCCCATGCTGGAATTACATTAAAGGTCCTCACAATAGAGTTGGTTAAGTGACATGACAAACGTTTAATTAAATAAATTACAACTTTACACTTGTAATAATGTATTACATTAAATAGTACAAAATATATCCCATAAGTTATTTGAAATTCACTTTAAATAAACAGCTTAAGACTATTTAAAAAGATTTAAATTATCTCTAACAACTCTCCCTGTCCTGGAAATGGCATCCTAAGTGACCAAACCAAGGACACTGATCTTCATTCCAGAGACTTTATAAGCTGGATGTCGCGACAGCTGCGGCTACTAAAAGTCCTATTAAGAAAACCATCAGTCCCTTCAACCAGTTTAATCGGTTTTCTGTTTCTTTCTGTTCTCTCTCGCTGTCCATCTTCTCTTGTAATGTGATATACATGCCATCAGTGTAATGGTCTCCTCCATTCTCCTCCAGCATCTTCTCAATCTTCTCCAGCAGTTGTGTGACCTGACAGCGGTTCTCCTTGTCCTCATTGTTGAGTAAATGATATCTGTCTCCGCAACTCTTTATTATCATCTGTAGATCTAAACTCTCCGTGATATATTCATCTAATGATTTACTTCTCATCTGATCTACATGAGAGAACAGAATGATGGTGTATTTTACAGCACCTTCTCCAAAGTTCTCCTGAATCCATCTCACAGCGTTTCTCTCTTCATCTGTGATTCTCACATCCAGTCTGATGACCAACAGAAACACATGAGGACCAGGAGCAGACATCTCTACACACTTCTGGATTTCAGTCTTAAGTTTCTCTTCAGATGTATCGAACAGTCCTGGAGTTTTGATCACTGTGATGTTTCTTCCACACACTCCTGTTTGTTGTTTCTCACAGGTCTCAGATCCTGAAAGAAATCTTTTATTGACTGCAAACGCTTCTCTGCACAGGATTGTGTTTCCTATTGAGCTTTTAGCTGGTCCACTTTTACCCAGAAGAACAATCCTCACATCTAAACACGTCAAAAGAATATATGTACACATTTTTTATAATAAATGCATTCATTATTGATTATTTATTATGCAAATCATTTACTAATATCGTAACTAATTTACCTGTTATTGAGTGATTATCTGGATTTATATTCTCCTCTGAAGTCAAACATCTGTCCGATGTGATGTTTTTGTCTTCAAGACTGATTGAAGTTTTTTTCTCCATTCTGTCTTTGGCTTCTTGTGATTTCCTCCTCATGGCCTTCAGATAGATCTGAGCAGATGGTTCTCTATCAATCCTCTTCACCATTTCCTCAATATTCTCCAAAAGATTCCAGATCTGTTTTTTATCACTCTTGTTTTTATAATTGATCACATAACATTTCTCTTCACAGTAGCTCAGAAGCTCTCTAGTCTTTCTCTCGAGTCTAAACTTAATCCATTCTCTTTTAGTCATCGCCTGTTTTTCAGTGAACAGCACCATGGTGAACTTAAAAGCTTCTTTGCCAAAGTTCACCTGAATCTGTCTTAAGATCTTTTCAACATCACGATCTGTGAATGTGTCCGGTCTGACTACAAGCAGAAAGACGTGAGGACCAGGATGAGAGAGAGAAAGACTCTTCATCATTTCATTCTGTAGATCTTCATCAGTTAGTTCGGTGTTAAAGAATCCTGGAGTGTCAATAACTGAGATGTTTCTATCGTCTACTATTCCTCTCTGGATTTCACTCTCTTTGGTCCTTGTTTCTTTAAAAGCTTTTCTGCCCAGAATCATGTTTCCTATTGAACTTTTACCCACTCCATGTTTTCCAAGCAGCACAATTCTGAGCTCATGTGAACCAGACCATTCAACTGGATTTGTGAAATAAAAAAAAAACATTCAAAAAATGTTCAAATGAGAACATCATTGATAATGTCCCAAAGTTGGGTTTATAATTCAGCATATAAATACTATCTGTGAAATATTATACAAATGACTGATGTGTGATGTTACTGGTTCAAAAATATTGTTTAAAACTAAATCTTACTCCAAAAACAATAAAGACATGGACATCTCAAAGATCATAAGGACAAAAAATCAACAATACAAGGATGTTTATAACCACATTTAAGATACACTCTAACACTGTTTATATGACAGATATGAATTTTAATTGAAATTTTTTTATTAAGATTTTTTTCCTATCATAGATTTTGTGAAGCAACTTATGTGACATACAGCCAAGTGTGGTGACCCATACCCAGAATTCGGTCTCTGCATTTAATCCATTCTTAGTTGTGTTGCACACACACAGTAGTGAACACACACAGTAGTGGACACACACACACACACACACACACACACACACACACACACACACACACACTGTAGTGAACACAAACAAACCCGAAGCAGTGGGCAGACATTTATATTGCGGTGCCCAGGGAGCAATTGGGGGTTATGTGTCTTGCTCAAGGGCAACTAAGTCATGATATTACCGGCTTGAGACTTGAACCATCAACCCTACAGCTAGGAGTCAAACTCTCTAACCTCTAGGCCCTAGCATTTATAATCATAACTTTTGGATGTACTGGCTGACTGTTTAACACATACATTTCTAAATACTTACAACTTTCCCATAAATTACATAAAACATGTCATTTGTAAAATAAATATATGTTCACTTATTGATTTTAAAACATTTAGATTTTTTATGAAGAACTTCATTGAGTTTAACTGTCCTCTCAAAATAGAATCTGACCAGATAGCTACACCCTCCTCAACAATGTGTACACACACACACACACACACACACACACCCACACACACACACACACACACACACACACACACACACACACACACACACACACACACACACACACACACACACACACACACACACACACACACACACACACACACACACACACACACACACACACACACACACACACACACAGTGTCATTGAGTTGAAATACACACAGAACAATAGTTACACACAACATGTCGGGTGAAGTTAACAGCTTTAAAATAACATTAGTTTAATTATGTTCCTCAGACTTACTTTTACTTGATGAATTCATGTCAGTATGACTCTCTGTTGGTATATAAGATCTGTAGTTTCCTGTCGTACAGACTCAGTGGTGGTGAGAGAGAATGAAGTTCTTTCAGCTCAACCTGTTATAACACTGAAACTCCCTCTATTGTAATGAGTAAATACATTTACAATGATGAGTTGTGTGCTTGGAATGTATTTGTGAATTTGTGTGTGTGTGTGTGTGTGTGTGTGTGTGTGTGTGTGTGTGTGTGTGTGTGTGTGTGTGTGTGTGTGTGTGTGTGTGTGTGTGTGTGTGTGTGTGTGTGTGTGTGTGTGTGTGTGTGTGTGTGTGTGTGTGTGTGTGTGTGTGTGTGTGTGTGTGTGTGTGTGTGCGTGTGTGCTTGTGTGTGCGTGTGTGCTTGTGTGTATGCTTGTTTCACCACAAGCCTAAACCTGTTGAACAATAGGACAGTTCCATTACTGGTGCTGGTCATATCATTAGATTATCTTCTATTAAATCTAAAATAATTTTAAGCAGTTAAGAAGTTAAACTTGTGTAATGTATACATTCCATAAAGACTGATATATTTTATGAGTTTAAGAGTTTTTAGCAAATTATGAATCTCAACAAATTTTGAACATTGCAACAAGTTATTTAGCAAAGATATTTTGACAACTTTAAGTTCATAACATCTTGTTTGAAGATCTTTATCTGGAAGTAAAGTGAAATATTATTTAAAAATGCTCAACATCTACATCACCTTTCGCCAGAGGAGATAAAAACACTGACACATGCTTTGTCATTTCAAGAACTAAAGTTGCTAGACACACCCACTTATTTACAAAATATGCTATCATACTTGTTTTCCATTTAAGGAAAATACTTTTCTGGGCCTATTCTTCTTTGAAATGTACTTGTAACTTACACAAACATAAAAACCGTGTATATGTACTGTTTTGAGGTTTTTGTGTGTTCTTTTTCTCTTATTGTCTTTTTTAAGTGATGAAACATCCTGTTGTGTTCTTGTGAAGTTTGTGGGTTATCATTTTGTTTTTTATTTTGCGTCCAGGTACACACACACATGCACACGCTTGTCTTTTCCTGTAAATTAGGACTATTACTGTCACACAGAGAACTACTTTCTGTTTCACTTAGAAGAAAAATAACATTGGACACACCTAAAGCATTCAAAAAAGTCCTGAAGAAACCCTCCCTACCATTCAAACGACATGAAAATAAACACCAGAACACAAAAACACAAACTTTAAATACAAATAGAACAATAATTTCATTTTAAACCAAAAATATTGTCAAACTGGATGACTGTTACCATTTAAGGGAACTCAATGTTAATAAATAAAGAACAAGTTGACTGACTAAAACCTTACTTGGGGATAACAACTACCATGTTGATTAGATGGAACAAAACTGAAGAGTGAGAAACTTTTTTGAAACTAAACACATTATAAAAACCTAAACAATAGTGACAATCCAAAAATAAACAGACCTAATGCATGCTGTGAGGCATGGATAAAATTATCCAGCACGCATTGAAAAAACACATTTAGCTAAAATCAAATAAATAAAAATAAATGATTTTACACATTCTAACAGTGTAAACTTAGTCAAGATTTTAAAAACTTTAAACATATGCTTGACCAATTTCATTTTATTTTTGTATGTCTATAGACAATAATTGTTCATCTTTGTAACCCCTTGCATTGTACAGTACAGTGATTTAAACAGATTTTTACTCCAAGTGTTAATATGTTTAGTTTTCCTCTTTCTTTGTCTGTTAATAATCTCTCAACCTCACTTCTTCCCCTTGTTTTAATCAGTTCTTGCTCATGGTTTCTCAGTTTTCTCAGTTTCTCAGTTTTTCTGTCTTTGTGTCTCTTCCTTTTTTTTCTGGAGGGTTCCTAGTACATCTTATTGATGTGCTCTTTTCCAGTGTGATGACTGAAGTCACATGATATTTCATCTTTAAACAGATGGTTTTCCAGGATCATGCAACCTCCAAGTAGAAAAGACACATTGGGATCAGATGGATCATATGGGTTTGAAAGGCCAAAATTACATTGAGACATGTTCAAAACGGTGGTAACGTGAAATAAATGTGGATAGATTAATAAAGAATATTAATGAAAATGCTAAAAATGCTGTAAATACTTACTAATTTAATACAAAGATTCTATTGTGTGATCCCCTTTGTAATTATAATCTGTAAAGGTAAAACTAACATTACTTATTATGAATTGATCCTTAGACGAACTAACCAGAAGCCCAGTGTTCATTCTTGCATTTGCAGCTGTCTTGTGTGAAGCCATCAGTGAGGACCATCAAGGTGTGGCCAACTAAAGCAGAGTCTTTACTTCAGGACAGATTCCCACATACTGCTGGAGTGTGTTTGCTTCTCAGGCTACCACACACCAATGTCTATTATACGGACATTGGTATTTATTCCTCGTCCGTACTGGATAACATCACCAACACCATTGATGATGTAACAAGAGAAAAACAAATAACCACCTACCCCAATCAGAAGCCATGGATGAACAAGGAGGTGCGGCCTCTGCTGAAAGCCTGCAAATCTGCCTTCAGGTCAGATGATCCTCAGGCCTACAGTAAATCCAGGACTAACCTGAAAAGGGGCATCAAGAAGGCTAAGAACTGACACAAGCTGAAGGTAGAGGAACACTTATTGGTTTCCTCAAAGATGGCGTCGAGCATGGCTGCCGTGTTGCGAGCTCCGCATAAACTTTGCAGTTTTTTGTTTGTTTTATTTGTTTTTTTGTTGTCCTGCATTTTGGATGTTGTTTGTTTAACTGTTTATGACAGTTACATAGGTACCCATGTCGCGAATCGAACACCGGACTTTGAGTTTCTGAACGCTGACGCTTTGTTTACAGACACTGCATCAGAACCCTTTATCTGGGCTGCACGGGCGCGACCAAGGAAACGGCGCCTGTAAAGAGGGAAGAGAGCCGGTGTCCTTGCAAGACTCAGGCGCCGTTCGCTCCGACCTCCTCTCCCAACCATTCTACTGGCAAATATTCAGTCTCTGGACAACAAACTCTGGACAACAGTCTCTGGACTTTGTTTCATCAAAAGGAAAAAAAAATCAACTTAAATAAAAATAAAAAGTATCCCCATTCACCTTGTTCAAAATAAGAATTAATTTCAACTCCAATTACATATTTTGAAGAATTTCCCCTGACTTTGGTCATCTAGTTGTTTAGTTAGGTACAACCTCTAGGCTATGCAGTTCTAAAGAATAAAAAACTTTATATATCACATAACATAAGACCTACAATGTTAACAAATAATATTGTGCACAGTTTACTAAATGAAATAACAGGTTAAATGAAATCCTTCTCCGTCCTTTGAAGTTTCGGAAGTTTCGATTAAAAAAGATCTTTTCATTTTACAAAGTTATGCTACAGCTTGTTTTATACTAGTCTATAGGAGAAAGAAAAATGGCATCCCATCCAGCAACGTGGTGGGGCGGGCCCCAGTTGAGATTTCGCGTAATGCACAATCAATAAATGTCAACTTAAAAAACATGTTGCATGTCATTGGGTGTTTCTAGTATTTTTAGTTCCTGAAATGACAAAACAATAAAATAGGTGTGTGCGCGTCAGTGTATATATTTCCTCATGATTAAATACATTTTTCACATTACCATTGAACCAACCTCTTCGAATAAGCTGTCATTACCTCTAAGTAAGTATATTCTGGTATATTCAATGTCTTGATCTTACTTTTTTCAATGTAAAACAAGTGCAAGTAATATTTTTTAGGCATTTTTAAAAGACGTGCTGTAATATTTTCCTGTAATATTACTATAAACCTTTCTGTAACTGTTGCCATAGTATAAGAATAGAAATAGCTAAATACACTTGAAGAGAAGATGAGACCATTTCAGTTTCGTTTTTAATATGGTAACCTGGCAAAGCTACGTCTTAAATTCCTTCTGTACAATTCTGTTTAGTTTTTTTAATTGAGGGATGAGTAAAAAATGGTTGTCTGATGGGATAGGGCATATCTGTGAAATTGTCAAACTAAGAATGAAACCTTAAAAAGTTGTTACATAAGGTTGAACTGTACTATACCCATGTTAGGTCTTTCTACACGTTTTTAAAGCATTTGTTTTAGTTTTAGTGCATTTTCATAGTAAAGAGAATGGGCTTTTTTCAGGATTGCCACATGCATAATACTGCCATGTCTCCCCAAAACCATTTCCTTCTTTTGTCACACCTATAATGCATGTTAATGTTTGATTTTAAAAAAATTATTGTGCATCGACTTGATTTTTCAGAGGTGTAAGTAAAAAATGAACAGATATTTCACTGCGTTGTGAACAAATGGAACTCTGAGTTTTTAAACAAGTCTTTTTTCTTACTGATCTTTACAGGTGAGTTTGTTCTAGTAGTGAATAATGCTAGACGTCTGCTAGACGTCAGAACTTTTGATATAAAAAACAATAAGTGATACTTAGTAAAGTTTGATGTTGGTCAAGACATTGCAATATAGTTTTTACTTCTTTAGCATGAAATGTCTCAGTAATAATACTGTACATTTATAATATTTTCATAGGAATCATGACTGAGGTTGGAATAATGCAGAGGAACAGCGTGGATGCTCCTTCTCAATGTAAATATGTTTAACTGTTTTTAAAAAAATAACATCCCAATTTTTTTCTTTTTAAAAATCATTTTTGTGATTTTTTTAATACTGTCATATTATAAATCTGTTTCAATACTGATAGAAAACATGCATAAATTGTCTAACCTACATTTTAAGAACTACTCAAACAATAAAAAGACCCTTTCTGGAGAGAAAAAAACATGAAAAAAATGAATCAGATGTGATGGATATTTTGTGAGGACCCCTTTTCTAAAAGACAAAAAATCTGACTATATATGTTTTTTATAATATGTCATTTTAGGATGTAATGAGAATAATGTTGGTAGAATGTTTTGAAATTGGGTTTGGTTCTCTTTGTTTGTCTTTCTGAGTATTCATTTATCCTTGTTTATTTTCAGTGTCGGATCTGAGGATTGTGTTATTGGGTAAAGTTGGAGCAGGAAAGAGTGCATCAGGAAACACCATCATAGGTGGAGACAGAGACCCATATAAAAAAGTTTTTTTACATGGGACTAACACGAAAATCTGTCAGTCTGCACATGTTAAACTGAATGGACAAAAGATCACAGTGATTGACACCATTGGACTTTCTGATATTTTAAAGACAGATAAAGAGAAACAAACAAAAGCAGAGCAGATATTTGACTGTACAGATGATGGCATCGATGTGTTTCTGCTGGTCCTTAAACTGGGTGAAAAATACACACCGGAAGAGGAAAACATTATGAAGCGGTTGTGGATTCAAGAGATTTTGGGATCAAAAGCTTTAAAACACACAATCGTTCTCTTCACACATGTAGATCTACTAAATGATCCAATGGAGGAATGTTTGAGTCAATCTGATATACTGAGGTCAATCGTTGATCAGTGTTCAGGTAGATATCATGTGTTTAATAACAGATCTGAAGATCAATCTCAGGTCACTGAACTTCTGATGAAGATTGAGTCACTGAGGAAAATGAACAGAAATACCAAATATACTAGACAGATCTATGAAGAGACACAGAGAAACCTAAAAATATGCCATAATAGAGAAGCAGCAGAAGAGCAAGAAAGATTATTAAAAGCGGCAGAAGAGCGAGAGAGATTATTAAAAGAAGCAAACGAGCGAGAGAGATTATTAAAAGAAGTAGAAGAGAATGAGAGATTATTGAAAGAAGCGGCAGAAGAGCAAAAAAGATTATTAAAAGCAGCAGAAGATCGAGAAGGATTACTAAGAAAAGAAGCAGAAGAAGAGCAAGAAAGACTATTGAAAGAAGCAGCAGAAGAGCGAGAAAAAATCTTAAAAGATGCAGATGAGCGAGAGAGATTATTTAAAAAAGCAGGAGAAAATGAGCGAGAAATGCTATTAATAGAATCAAAAGAAAAGTGGGAAAAAATCTTAAAAGATGCAGATGAGCGAGAAAGATCATTAAACAAGGGAGCAGAAGAAGAGCGAGAAAGACTATTGAAAGGAGCAGAAGAAGAGCGAAAAAGATTGCTGAAAGAAGCAAAAGAAGAGCAGGAAAAAATCTTAAAAGATGCAGATGAGCGAGAAAGATCATTAAACAAAAGAGCAGAAGAAGAGCGAGAAAGACTGCTTAGAGAAGCAAAAGAAGAGCGGGAAAAAATCTTGAGAGATGCAGATGAGCGAGAAAGATCATTAAACAAGGGAGCAGAAGAAGAGCGAGAAAGACTATTGAAAAGAGCCGAAGAAGAGCGAAAAAGATTGCTGAAAGAAGCAAAAGAAGAGCAGGAAAAAACCTTAAAAGATGCAGATGAGCGAGAAAGATTATTAATGTTTGGTGGTGTAACAACAGCCGCAACAGCCGCAGCATTAGCTTTAGGTTTTATTTTATTAAAAAAATAGAAAACCAGATATATTGATTATAATAAAAATAGCATAACTAAACAAAACCACAGAGAAGAAGATACAAAACAACATGCTCCTATAACACACGCATATCACAAACATACTCAACATTGCATTGCTCCATAGCAAACCCTCTATTAATGAAAGAACGCATATTGACTGTGAGTCTGAGTGACAGGGTGGACGGAGTGTTTTAATCATTATAAACAAGGTTTCTGTATAAACAGTCGGTTTAATGAACTCACAATTATATTCTTAGAGCATTTTTATGTCAAGTCCATAACACTTGAATTGCCTTACATACACTTTTTTTGATATCATGTGTTTTGTATAGTGGAATTACTAAGACCCTACTTTTCTTGCAAGGACCAAGCAACTTTTTACCATAAAACATTTAAACTGAGTCTAATAACTTAATTTTAATAAGAATATGGTATTGATGATATGTGTGATTTTAGACCAGTGACTGAACTACAAAAACTAAAGCTGAGAGATTCCTTGTAGAATGAGTTTAAGTATCGTCTAGCAATGAATGTCTCTTTTGCATGTTTCTGAATAACCTGTAAATCTTAATTTTCTTTACATGATAGTAGGACTTATGCATTTGTTGTTAAGTTTAAGTCTTCAATAAATTTAATATTAATTTACACCATCTGTTTTTTGTATTTTTAGATTTTATATCTTATATTTTTATAGATTTTTACCCGGAATATGTAAATAAAACTTCCTGGTTGTTAACTATTAAATTAGAAAATATTTACTTGTCTTGTGTTTTGGTTGCATTGGTTTTTAATTATAATTATTATTATAAATACTTCTAAATGTATTACATTTTTGGTGTAGTGTTTGTATCTCTTCCACAAATATAAAACTATTCTTCCTCTGCTTTAACCTATCCAAAGTGAATACACACAGCAGTGAACACACACACAGCAGTTAACACACAAACAGTAGTGAACACACACACACACACACACACACACACACACACACACACACACACACACACACACACACACACACACACACACACACACACACACACACACATACACACACACAGCAGTGAACACCAACAGAGAACACACGCACGCACACACGCACGCACGCACGCACGCACACACACACACACATAGCAGTGAAAACACACACAGCAGTGAACACCAACAGAGAACACACGCACGCACACACGCACGCACGCACACACACACACACATAGCAGTGAAAACACACACAGCAGTGAACACCAACAGAGAACACACACACACACACACACAGTAGTGAACACACACAACAACCGTGAACAGACACACAGAGCAGTGAAGACACACACACACACACACACACACACACACACACACACACACACACACACACACACACACACACACACACACACACACACACACACACACACACACACACACACACACACACACACACACACACACACACAGTAGTGAACACAAACCCGAAGCAGTGGGCAGTCACTTATGATGTGGTGCCCAGGAAGCAGTTGGGGTATCAGTACCTTGCTCAGGGCTACCTAAATCATGATGTTGCCAACGCTGAATGTTGAACACTGAACATTACCTAATGTGGTGGCATCAACTATAGTCCCCAAAGAAAATCTTCAGCCTTTTTTACCTTTTTTAAGGAACAGAAGGAATTAACTAAACTAATCACAAATTCCAAGCCTACAACATGTCTGCTCATAACATAAGACCGAGGCAACATATTCTTACTGGTACTGTTTGACCTTACTGCTGCGTTTGATGCTATAGATCACAACATACTTCTAGATCGCTTGCAGAATTACACCGGTATTCAGGGACAGCCATTCAAATGGTTTTAAGCTTATTTATACGACTAATACCAATTTGTTCATCCAAATGTTTTTAAATTTAAGAGATTTAATTTATTAATAGATTTAAATAATTTTCAAATGTTACACAAGTAAACTACCGATTACCAAAAGGATCAGTATTATTACACAATAAAAAATCATATTTCAAGAATTACAAAATCTGCCTTCTTCCATCTCAGAAACAGCCAAACTGCTAAATATTTTGTGTATTGCTAATGTAGGGGGAAGCCTTGGCCTAGTAGTTACAGAGTTTGACTCCTAACCCTAGGGTTCTGGGTTCAAGTCTCACCCTGGCAATATCATGACTTAGGTGCCCTTGAGCTCTACTGTGTGTATGTTCACTTTTGTGCGTGTGGGTGCGTGAGCGTGACAGTTCATCATTAAGTTCAGTAATGTAATCTCTGTTCACTTTAAATAGTGTCTGTGCCATCATTTACAATCAAGTCAATGATATCGATGTAAATGAAGTGACCCCAACTAAGTAAGCCAGAGGCAACAGCAGCAAGGAACCAAAACTTGTCAGAGGAAAAGTAATTTTATTATAAAATAAAGTGATTAAACTTAATGTGACGGCTCTATTTATAGTCTCAGTATGTATATAGGGCTCAAATTGAGTAAAGATACATTTTTTTCTTCACTAAATTTCTTCCAGTAAATTTCACTTTTATTCCCGTCTATGTTAATATTTAATAAAAGTATAATGTGGATTTATAAAGCTCTGTGTTTCCACATAAAGCTCTGATGACTTTCTCCTTCATGTTTGTTTTAAATAAAGAAAGCTTCTGATTGGTTAACACGGCGCGGAATTTTGCCAAAGTAAAATTTTTCAACTCGCACCGCGCCTTTCGCGTCATTTACGCCGCAGGAAATCTCCTCGCGTCTATTTGCGTCTCTGCATTAACTTAACATGTAAATCACTCGGGCCTGAGGCGCTATTCGCGTCTGGTGTGAACGCAGCATTAGGCTTTCTCAAATCGCACGGCTAACCTATTTACTATTTATACACAAAAACAAAGAATTTCTAATTAATGATTTTATGATTTTAAATTAAAGAAGAGCTAGAAGCTTGAAGAAAGCTGCAGTGCAACAGTCCTCAATGGAACATCCATTCCTAATTTTACTTTCATGAGTGTGCAGAACTGTCTGCGGAAGATGTCTATCAATGCAAGCAAGTGTCATCTGGTCAGTATTTTGAATATCTAGGGATTTTGCTGAAAGGTGCTCCACTCATCTTGTTTATAACTATTTACAGATCTCCATAAAATTTTCTCTCAGAACGTACACTTACACACAGACGTGATGAATAAATGTTTCGTACACTTACACACAGACGTGATGAATAAATGTTTCGTACACTTACACACAGACGTGATGAATAAATGTTTCGTACACTTACACACAGACGTGATGAATAAATGTTTCGTACACTTACACACAGACGTGATGAATAAATGTTTCGTACACTTACACACAGACGTGATGAATAAATGTTTGCAATGCAAGCTGGGACACATAATAATACAAAACTCATTGACTCTAACTCCCAGCATGCATTGCACCTGCAGTTGACTTGACATGTACAAGTCAAATCATTATGACCATTTTTGAGATTTATACACATATAAATCCAGATTTCAGAGCATGCTGGATTCCAAATTATTTGATCTGTTAATGTTCCCTAAGGCTCATCAGAAAGTACTCAATCAAGATGTTATCGAGTGATCAGGAATTTAATGACCATCGATCAACTCTATTTAAGTAGATTCTTAACATATTGACATTATAAAGATCGTATATATTATTTAAATTCCTTCACTGATCTTATTTCTCTTACAGGAAGCAGTTTTTCCTCACCCCTAAGTGTCTCTATGATGGCATCATGTCTGACTCAAGAAACCTCTAACTTTATTAAGTTTCACACATATCACCCACTCTACCTCGGCACATCTCTAACCCACCTGGACTAAGCTTTGAACGATGGGTGGGCAAACCTCGGCTCCGTCCAATGTGGCAAACGATTTCTTTAAAGAACTTTTGTTCACTGGGTAAACACAGAGGCTGGAAGTCTTTATCAATCCTGCACAACCTGTCTGACATTTGGTTTTAGTTTCATCTCTTTATAACTCTTTACTCAAGTTCAGTCGGGCTTACCCACATACTGAAGTTATAACATGTCTTTCCAAGGCTTTGCCAACACGGGACCACAAGGGAAACAGAATGAGAATCCCTCGAGTGAGTGTCTCAAAGTTTTGTTTCGGTTATTGTGTAATTTGAATTGATCTGTGCTAATGTTCTTTTCTTTATAAGTTTGTCAGGCGATTGGACCTGCTTCTACTGTTCTTGGCGGTGGTGTCACAGGTGAGTCACGTACTAAACTCTAATGGAATCATAAAAGATATCTCACGAAGCATTTATTACAACTAGATGGTTAATTTTCTGTAATAAAAGGGCAATACTCAGAACTCTGGAGTTGGGCAGTGTTGGGCAAGCTACTTGTAAAATGTAGTGAGCTAAGCAAAAAGTCTCCATTCATTGAGATTGAACTAATCCAAAGCTACTGTAGCGGAAAACTGAATTTGATACTTCTGCTTAAAGTTAAATATGTTCAAGTAAATGAATGTGCCTGTTTACATGTTCTTTTTCCTCCTTAAGGAGCTTGTTTTCTTGCCGCAGCCCCAACAACACCAGGTTCTGCTTTTGGTAAGTTACTGTACATCTTCATTCTCAACATGATAAAAATACATGAGTTCATCATTTAATGCATTTATGCATTGCAATAATAATAATTTTATATTCAGTAGGAGTTCGGTTGTCATGTGTACATTGTTTAAAATTGTTTTTTTTTAAAATTTGGTTTCTTTTTTATCAGTTGCAGGAGGAGCATGTTCATATTTGGGTATGCCACTAATATTTCTCCTGCATTTATCTGTGCAACAAAAGTGAATTTCTTACACAGATCGTTGTTTCTTTGTTGGTATGATAGGTGAGATTGCTAGTAATGCAACATCCTCCATCCTTAACAAAGCCACAGGCTGCAACTCCACATCCAGCGGTCAGAAATGATTCAACGGGATTCATTTTCATACTGTGTTTGAATCAAAGCAATCAGGCATTGATCTCTTTAAAAAGAACCTCAATAAAGATGTGTTAAACATACTACTCTCTAAGACTCATGTGTCTTTTATTTTATGAAGAACTGAAGTCAAATCTATTATTTTGGTTATTCCTGTATCATAAATGACAAAGACAGCGCAACAGATCAGAATATAGCAGAAGAAAATAAGTCCCCACTGATGGCGTAAAATAAAGATCAAGAAGATTTACTGCGTTTATTAAGAAACAGTGATAAGTAGCCTTCAAACCTCATCATGTGACCATGGTTTACACACACATTAACACTTTATTATATAATAAAAAACCACGGTTGTGTTAAAATACACTGATTCTTGATGTCTGATGGATTCAGCATATTCAAAAGTAGTATTAAGAGTATTTAATAAACATTTAGTATATTATAAACATATAATAAACAAGAGTATAGCAAAACAAATTGCAATGTGTAGTGTCTTTAACACATCATGAATCATGTTCAGGACATAAATCGTGACTTCTTTTTTTTAGATTTCGCAAGATTGTCATGGAAAATTTTCCGGTGTAAGTTAAATAATTACGTTGGTGAATTTTGGAAACTCCTGTTTATCATAAATTTGAGACACATCATTTAAATTGTATTGTTTGGTAGACACAACAGAAAAAAATAAACCTTTAAAAAGTTGTGTTCACAAAATGAAGAGTTATAACCGGTTTCTGCATCAGATGGTTTCAAGTATAGATAATAATCTTTATATTGAGATTATACTGCCTCTACCTGGACTAACATGGACATGCTGAAGGAAATCACACATGCACGCTTGGGATCCAAACACCCACATCAACTATAACAGTCCTGATCACCCTTGAGTAAAAACTGCTATAAATCAGATTTAAGGGAGGGATCTGTTAACCCACAAATCTTGATCAGATATATATCACATGTATGTGTATATCATGTATATTATACACCACCGGGGAATGTTTGAGAGAGAAAAGCAAACACATATATATATAGTTTATATAAGTATGTACACATCTATCCCCACAACTCATCCATTCCAGTAATCCAAGGAGATTACATCCTTATAATCCAGATGCCTGAGATCTAAGTAAACCATAAATTACTCATCTGGGAATAGTTTAGATCAGATTAACCTTTCTGATTGAGCTGTAAACCAAAGTTTCCCGATCAGGATGGTTGGGGTAAGCCATGCTTTCTCTCTCAAATAACCCCCCTGTCTCTCTGTCATCCACCGAGGTATACACAAGACACTACAGAACCCTGGTGTTGTGTATTCCAAAAAACTCTTAAAAGAACAGAGAATTGATTAAGCAATGCAACAATTTAAAGACATCATGAACGTTTTACATCAAGCATCCTGTAGTAGAGTCACCTGCCATTGGTTATTTTTTCCAGTTTTGTTTCAGTGAATGGCAGAAAACGATGGATATTCTAATAGTCTACAGTAAAAATACACTTTTATCCCCAACTACATGTCAAAAACACCAACGATAAAACATGTTGTGTAAACTTCAGCTACTTTCTCCAGGTCACACAAAGGTCCTTCATACAGTGAAATGAGTGGCACTTTTAATAATGTTCTTAAGGTTTTAAATGTATCTATTTCTTGAGTTTTAGGGTTTTATCGTAATCTGTCAGATGTCTGGTGTTTTATCTGATACAACAGCCTGTGCAGCCATAAAAGCGGCCAAAAGTCGCATTTTGTCCACCTCTCTTCTCCTCATGGACATACTACTGATTACCTTATTTGCTTTCATTTTTATATCTATCCTTCTCTGTTTCTCTTCTTCTTCTCTTTTTCTTTGTTCTTCCTCTCTCCGTCTCAGTTGTTCTTCTCTGATTTTCAGCTCTTTCTCTCGGTTTCTCAGTTCTTCCTCTCCGTATCTCCGCTCTTCTCTCTGTCTAGGGTTTTCTCTCTTTCTGGCTTTTTGGTCTAGCTGTCTCTGAGCGTTCTGATATAATTCATTGGTGTAATGCTGTCCTCCGTTCTTCTGTATCAGTCTGTCTATCTTCTCTAACAGTTCGGTAACCTGTCTTTGATTTTTCTCTTTGTTATTAAAAACGTGATATCCCGCTTTGCACCGATCGACCAAACCTTTCAACCGTTTGTTTTTCTTCAGGAAATCTTCTATGGGTTTGTCCAGCTGATCTCCTCGAGTGAACAGAACCATAGTGAAGTTCATAGCATCTTCGGAAAAGACCGCCTGAATCCATTTCACCGTGTCATTCCTCTCATCTGTGAACTTCACATCCAGTCTGATGACCAACAGAAACACATGAGGACCAGGAGCCGACATGAAGACACAATTCACCATCTCAGTGTTGAGTTTTTCTGTAGAGATGGATGCGTCTAACAGTCCTGGAGTGTCAGTCACTGAGATGTTTCTATCATTCACCATATTCTGATGCGTTTCAGACAGCCTTGTCACAGATTCACATGACATTTCTACTTTAAACACATCTCTTCCCAGGATAGTGTTTCCTGTTGCACTTCTTCCATTTCCAGAAGAACCCAACATAACAATCCTGAGATCTACCACGAAACATACTGTCTTACATGCATGTCATATTAACTATGTACCGTTGAAAATAAAGTGATGTTTTGATCTTGATAAATTAAGGAACTTAATCCAAAGTTAGAAGAGAAAAGCATATAATAAAGATGTTACCTTGAGGTCTTTGGGTTTTATTTTCATGCTTTCGGATCATACGTGGTGTTACCTGCGATGTAAATGAGGGAGTCCGATCTGTCCATACAAGAGAAAAGATGATCGTTTTCATTTTCAAAATACATCTACAAAATGTGCTATCAACAAAGATGATAAAAGAACCTGAACAACTTTTTAGGTATAGATAGAAAAATGTATTATTATAGTTTTTCCAGTGAATAAATGTGATCGTAGTGTCCTTTTAATGACCCGTGTGTACATGAAACGAATGTGAATTTGTAAATGAAGAGAATTGTGAATATGTTTGTGTGTTTGTAACCTCGAGGTCTTGAGGTTTTCTTTTCGTGCGGTCTGGTGATACGTGGTGGTACCTGCGGTGTCAAAGGGAGTTTGTGCTCTGTCCAGACAAAAGAAGTTGCTTATAAAAGTTATCTGACCGTCCTAAAGCCAACATTTTTACATGTTAAGATTTTACCTGTTTGCATCCCCGGAACGTTCATCTTCCGCTCTTGTTTTATCCTCGATGCAAACTTCACATAATTGTCATCGATGTAATGCTGGTTTTTATTCCCTTTGACAAATTCATTCAACTTTTCCAAAAGTCTTGTAGTCTGGGTTTTCCCACTTTCAGTGTTCATCACATAATATTCACCTCTAAAATGACGGATGAGTTCCTTAAAGTTTTCAGTGAGTGAAAAGTCAATCCAGTCTCTGTTTGACATGTGTTCTCTTATAAACAGCACACGAGTAAACTTAAACACATGTGCTTCAGGGTTCTTTTCAATCTTTTCTATGATGTTTTTCACATCTTCTGGGAATGTGTTTGGTTTGAATATGATCAGTAAGACATGAGGACCAGGATGAGAGAGAGAAAGACTCTTCATCATATCATTCTGTTGATCTTCATCAGTTAGTTGAGGGTTAAAGAATCCTGGAGTGATGATAACGGACATTTGTCTATCTTCTACTCTTCCTCTCTGGATTTCACTCTCTCTGATGTTCTCTTTGAATGCTTGTCTGCCCAGAATCATGTTTCCTACACAACTTATTTCTGACCCGCTCTTTCCCAGTAACACAATCCTGAGATCAGACGAATGAGATGGAGACCCACCTGCAGCTGAACGATACAATAAAACAGAGAATCGACGTAATGTTTGTTCTCAGTAGACGTGAAAGTAAATGTTGCTTCCTTTAAAAAAAGGTTTTCTGATTGAGGAACTCCAACTTACCCATTCTACCTGAAGAGAATATTGACAATTCAGCTAAACCTGTAACACCAAATATGTGTTAGTAAGCTTTAACATGGTGAAGGAAAGATGACTTATTCATTTAGTTTATCCACACCGCATATTGTTTCCATACAAAAAGTATTGCCGTTCACATTTGGGGAGGAAATGAACTTTTTTTACCGTAAGAAAATAAAAACATCAATCAATCAATCGATCAATCGATCAATCAATCAATCGATCAATCAATCAATCAATCAATCAATCAATCAATCAATCAATCAATCAATCGATCGATCAATCAATCAATCAATCAATCAATCAATCAATCAATCAATCAATCGATCAATCTTATTCTGCCAGAATGTCAACATTGTTCGGTAGGTGTGAGAGAGAGAATGTGAGTGTTGGTCAACTTCCTCATGTCACTCTTAAACACATCAAACATTGAGAAGATATTTTATAAGAGTTCGGGATTTTGTGCTTGTTCTTTCACTTCATATCAAAAGTGATTTGTGTGATCAGAGCTTTCTGAATTATGATTTGCAGAATTTAAACAGAGACGCACAAACTGATCTTTTCTACAAGAAGCCGAGCTTTAAAGAATTATATCGGACAATACAACAACAACGTATATACATATAACATCTCTCATAACAATATATTAAACATCCAAAGACGAAACTACAGAAATCTTTACTCACTCACTTATTGTGGTTTGTGTTCCTGATGCGATTGTCGGGTGTTGAGGTCAGTCGTCTGAAGGATGAATGTTCTTTCCTCTTAGTCTCAGGTAAGAATGAATATTCATAAAGGTTGAAGAAAAACAAAGGTTATCAGCTCCTCCTTCTTCTGTAATGAAAAACTGAGACCACACGTTAACACAGATGTGATTGTGTCTGATATATCGGTTTTCCTTTAGATTATAGATGGACATTTATTTAAGAGAATCTCAATGAACCGCACACCAAAGCAAACAAAGAGAAGTTTAACCATCTGAATGTCAGAATTCAAACTTTGTACTTGTCATACTATCACTCAGATTTATAAGCATCTCTTCATAAACCAAAGTTCAATGAACTGAACAGTAGAATAAATATCTGCCACTTCCTTGTAGGAACATTATTGATTTAGAAGAGACATTCCAGGGTTTATTTGTTTATGATGTTGACTAGAAACAGATTCATGTTTGTGTAAGTTACAACACAAACTTGTGTTGTTTTCCGGATATCACACAAGTCCGTCTCTAATGTCTGAGAAACATCTGTAAACATCTGCTGGGGAAAAATAATATGTGCTATCCAACACAACATTCATATGAATGTCTCACTATTTTACTCATAAATCAATCGTAACCTAAAATAATGGACAGTTCCTTAAAGAAATATCGTTGATTTACTAATAAAATCATTCATTCCTTTCTTTTTTACAACCTGGTCAAAAATATCATGAGAAAATGTGTGTTTAAATTTTGTGGTATAGCAATATCTTTGTACAGTAAACATGGACATGGTATACATTATACAAATATAATACATATATAATGTATACGGAATAAAATTATCACAAACATTATTTAAGAGAGAACAATCCTAAAATAACCGCTTCATTGTCTCCTCGACTATTGTAAGTCGCTTTGGATAAAAGCGTCTGCTAAATGACTAAATGTAAATGTAAATGTAAAAGACCTTAAGAAGCTATATCTGATTGTGTTACATTACCATATCATGTTTTAGAGAGCACCTGAACGTATATCCATATGTATTAGTGCAAGGAACCGACTATCTAACAACTAACATTTCTATGATATTAATGTTTATTTGCGCAGCGGAAAAAGGGACATTTTTGAAGGCTGTAATGAAAGTGCGTAACTGAATACCTTCACAAATACCTTGATCAGGTGATTCCTGAATAGCTCGAGATGCAGTTTCAACAAGAGACTTCCTTGTCTTATTTACTTATAACTGTAGGAAACTATTAATTATTGCTTGTATACTCTTAGGGTTGTTTAAATCAAGTGTCATGTGATGCGAAAGTAAGTTACAGACACTGATTTAATTTGAATAAATGACAAGGATATCAACAAATAGTAAAATATAGTGAAACAGCTTATGAGATGATCGACGTGCATTAACGGTCTTTGTAAAATGAACAATGTCCTGCAAACTACATGATGCATAGATCAATCCGTCTGAACTTCAGAGTAAGTTTGGAACACCAATGGTTACTTTCTCGCACAAACTCTTAAAATCTGAAGTGTTAAGAAAAATGTCCTGCCGCACCAAAAGTCTTGGCCTAGTGTTTTGAAAGTTTGACTCCTAAGGTTGCAAGTTCAAGTCCCAAGCCGGCAATATAATGACTCAATGAGGCTCAATGTTGCATTTATTTACGTGCTTTTTATGAAAGTGTTCATTAAATGTTTGATTTATAATTTTGAATATGATTATTTAAAAAAAAAGTTTTTAGTGTACACTATTTTTAGTGTAGTTAAACCGGTCTGCCATTGCACTGTTAAAGCACTTTAACTAAAATAAAGCCATGAGTCACTTCTTTGAGGGAGATGTTTGGTTTACAATTACCTTTAACAAGATTTTATCACTTGTATTTTGATCTGACTCATTTTCACTTGTGCAGACTGATGACGCTTTCATTTACTGGACAAACGAATCTCTTTCTTTAAACTTTCCGCCAGTTTGGGGATTCATTTTGGCATACCCAAGTTTAGAAGGAAATCATTTCTTCCCATTGTGTCTAAAATGCACTCTGCTATCAGAGTCTTAAAGTATAGCGTTATACAATGATGGTATTATAAAGAATACGATATAATATATATGTTTCAGTTTGGTGAATGGACAGAAACATACTTAATGTATAGTATTACTATCCACCTCAGTGAAGGAGACTTCTCTTTTTTCTGTAAGTGCAGAAAATCCTTTGGGAGAAGTTCGTCGTCTGTGCTGTTTAAATATCTTCTTATATAATGTGTTTTTTTATTTTTTATTTATTGGTTCGTTACAGATTATCAGTAGTCATTTTATCCATACTCCCTTCTTTTTTCCCACATCCAAACTCACTGAACAAACTGTTCTGAGGAAACAACTGGTTTCTCAACATCTTTGATCCCATTTTTCAGTGTTCTGTTTTGCAAACATAACTCGTTTGAATTTCATTTAAATAGTATATTAAATATCTTTGCTTTCTATAAATCCACAGTTAGAACATTTGTACTGTAAAAATGAGAACTGTTCTGTATGTGAAATTCACGTGATGAGTGGCAGAACTTGCAGTTGTACTGTTGGCGCTGGGGTTGAGAGAGAGTGAAACTGGTAAGAGCAATTTTTCTTCAATTTTAAGACAAAATCATTGATTCTATGTGCAAGCATTTCGTGTACTGAGCACAGAAATACTACATTATGCTTTAAACTAGTTTTTTTACAGTCTATAGCACTTAAAAAAGCATGAAACGGCATTAAACTTCTCCTTTTAGTTGTTTTAGATAATTCCACTTAAAACAAGACAAAAAAGCTTGATAAGAAATTCAATTTTTTGCCGTGTTCAACCATCTATCATTCTGAATCTTAAAAAATGCTACAAATACAAATTTATAAAAAAAAACAGTTTTTATATGTTCATATGATTTCATCTAAGGGTTTATCCACGCTGATTTTTAAAAGGCTTACATCATCATTTCTCTTTGATGCACAAGAAATTTGGTTTCAAAATATCCATTTATTACGTAAGGTATTTGAATATGAACAGGCTTTGTTGGTCTATATTTGAAACCTATGTTACTTTCACTCACAGATTAGACATTTGTCTAAAACACAAAACTGGAGTTGCATTCAACTACTGCTGTACAACCGTACAAATATTGTTTAGGTTTTTTTTTGTTTCTAAACAAGATTTTTATGATATATTTGTATCTCATGTGACTATTTGCTCTGAGAAGGATCTTTTCAAAGCGTTTGCCACCTACAAACACGTTCACACTTACACTCTTTAAAACAATAAACTGAAGAACATCGATGTTTCGGAGATCGATGGGGATATGCAGCTGACCTTTGTGCAGCCCGATGTGTTTCAATACAATATACTTTACAATTCCTTTCTGTAATATTCCACAAGCTGTCATGTTTTATACAATCATTGAAAATAACGGTTAAATGCTGCAAATGATTTAGACACAACGCGTTTTCTGTTTATAAATCTTTGATCTATTACGGGGGTTTTTTTTTACACACCAAATTATTACTTGTCACACAATTTCTCAAGCACCAGAACCACAAACTAAATCTGTAAGAGAGTAAGAGGAGTTGGAGAGAGAGCCAGAGGACGAGCTCGACTCGGAATTTCATTTTGCTTTTGTTTTCACTTTATATATTCAACAGCTCTCTCTCATTTACATTCAATGTTGTACATGTGAGCTTTTAAAAGAAGAGCTTAAGGTTTTAAATAACAGTATATATAAGACATAATCAAATATGTAACAGTATGGTAAAGGTGTATACCACGTAACACACAAAACACCTAAGAGTGATGTCAGACTCTTAACAAATTGTTCTCTGCTTCTGACCCCTTCACAGAACGTTTCCAGTCAAGGTTCAAGAACTAAAACTCAATCACACTTCTATTTTGGGCTGATGATGTAAAGTACCACAACTCATCATGGAATGATCCGAATGAGCCACTTTAACTGTCAGACGTAATGATGATCTGCAATACTAGTGCACATACAGAAACTTGCATAACAAACTTTTATCACACTTCTATTAAAAACATTTCTGTCAAGTTGAAAGAATATATAGTTGTATTGTAGTGTATTCAGATTATATTCGAATAACTTAAACAGGGTTTCCGTGACATAATAAAAAAATAATATTCAGGAATTAAGGCCAGGAAATGTCATGATTCGTTTGGTCATGTTTTTCCTGATTTTTTGTGTTTTTTGTGAATGTCACATGGTATTGTTTCTTACATGCCATGTGCTCTCTGGTCTCGTCTCCTGACCCCGCCCCCTTGTTATCCTGTCTATCTTCCCATCATTGTTTCTTCACACCTGCCCCCATGTCTTTATCCCTTGTAATGTTCCCCTATATAATGTCCTTGTGTTTTCTGTCCTGTCCTGTTCCATTACATGTCGTTTGCTTACATGTTATATGATGTTTTGATAATCCCCGTCTTAATCATTTACATTTACATTTACATTTACATTTACATTTAGTCATTTAGCAGACGCTTTTATCCAAAGCGACTTACAATAGTCGAGGAGACAATGAAGCGGTAAATAGCCGATACAACAATAGGTGAACAAGTGCTACAACAATGTTACCGAGTTACACAGAGAGAGAAGTTACAAAGATTTTTTTTTTTTGTTTTTTGATAGAGTGAGTAGTTAGAAAAGAAGTGAGTTAGTGAGTTAGGTGAAGCCGGAAAAGATGAGTTTTTAGGAGTTTTTTAAAGATAGAGACCGAGTCTGACAAGCGTGTTGTTCCTTGTTTTTTCCTCTGTATTGTTTGCCACCGGGTTATGTTTTCGTTACTGTTTTTCCCCTTCGTGAGTTTTTGTTTTATTTGATTTAAGTCTATGTGCGTTACCCCATTCACGCCTGCACTTGGGTTCTTCATCCATCTCACCGTCACGACTACAAATTAGAATCTGTATTATAGAATGGGATGAAAATTGCGCAGGACTTTCATTTAGCTTTAATTAAGCGCGGATTGCAGAGCAGGGGTCTTCACTATCAGTGAATAATAAAGATGTTTTCGAACAATGAGCTTTTAAATTCCCTCGTGAATTGCTGCAAAGTACAGTTAAACATTTAAGCATTTCTATTATTAATGTTATTCCACATCACAAGAAAAACTGACTGATGATATGTGTTGTGGGCATGTGTGAAACCAGATGAGAGCGTGGCAGCCTTTCACGGAGCTTACTTCTGCTTCCACCTTCTGAACCCACAGCATGAACACATGGCTTCTTTTTTTCCTGTTGAAAAAGTGACCAGAATAAATGTGTAAACCACATGATGAGAGGCAGAACTTGTGGACGTTTCTTGTTTTACTCACATGTAGAGTTACTGGCTTGCAGAGGTTGTATAACGGGTAAGGGCAACATTCTCAGACATATACAATTATTTATTTCATGTACAAACTGAGTCATATCAAATGTGTCAACAGTGTAAGGTCTCAATTGAACTATTTTCTTTTAAAATGCTTTAAATATTTCACTGTGGACCTGCATTACATCTCATGTATTAAAGAATGTCAGACGTCTGCTTTTAATTAGAGAGAAATAAATGAGAATTGCACATGACGTAGAATATCTTTTCATAGATTATAAAATACTTTTGTAAAGTTGAACATTAAAAAGAAACGTTGTATTCTGTGGGTAAAATCTTAATGTTCATTATGTGTAACATGATGTTTGTGTAACACAGATCAGCTATTAGTTTTGAAAAGTTTTCTAGAATATTCAATCATGATTAAAGATTTTTTCATCATATGTTGTGTCAATGTTGGGTAGTGAGTGTTGGCTGTTCAGTGAGAATGTCTCCTCTTCTTCTTCTGAGTCTTCTGCTCATGATTGAAGGTGAGTAACTGACTTCACAACCAATATTTAAAAATTTCTTTAGGTGATTTCGATGGTGGGAGAAAATCCATACATTAACATGGTTGTCAATCTTTTGACAGTCATCAAAAGTCTCTCTAAGGCAGTGATACATTGTAGTTTTATACATTTAGGGGGCAGTCCCCAGAAATGGAGATGACGTCCTAAACAAAGCATGTAAATAAAGCATTCAGGGATAGCCAAATGCCCCACTTACACCAGTCCAAATCCAATTATCATATCTACTCAAAGACCTGGGAGCAGACACCAAAATCCAGTACAAACACAAGGTGATAGTTTTCGTAATCAGGCTCATTTCACTTAATAAGAGAATAGGAACTGGCAAGAACCTTTTGCTACAAACTCTGTTTGAGATCACCATTTGTCTGACGTCATCCTATTCACCTTAAATGCTAAATACAATAACATTCACCTAGTATTTCATCTTATCCTATGTGTGAGCATAGGATCGGCATATCTTAAGTAGATTCTTAAATTTGTAATCGCACAACATTAACTTAAGCATGACCTGCTGAGCTGTACTATCAAGCCTCATCTGATCCATTTGAACAAAAACTGGCCTTCAATCCTTATGTTCTTGGTCGTATATTGTTCTGAAGCTAGATGTCCGCTCATGTATGTCCGCTTGCGTCCACTCCTGCTCAGCTGGTGTTCTATGTATTATTGTAAATTAAATGAATGGATCCAAGCAAAATATAAAATAACACAATACATGCCTCCTTTCAAAATGTCAAGACTCTAAACAAATTTAAATAAAAAATACATTTCTCTCATTCTTGTGTTTGGTGCACAAACATTATGAACAATAAGAAACATTCGTTTAAGAACTGAATGTTTATTTCAATCAGACAGTCTTCCCAGACACTAAAGACACATGGGGATCAGAAGGGTGTAATACGGGATATCTAACTGGACTTTAGTTGGTTTAGTCCACAGGTTTCTCTTATACCCCACATGTGTTGGTTCAGATGAAGTGAACACTGTTCAGTGTGTATACTACAGACTGATAAATGTGACACTGAATGTTAAAGTTAATGAGATCATAAAGCAAACACTGATGAACACACAAACTACAAGAACAGAAAGAAATAAAACACAACATCTTCATACACATCTCCACAAACACCAGAAAAATATTTACTTAGTTATAATATTAAGAAGAAACTGAGTTTTATGTTTTCATTGTTGTATAATTTTATTGTTTGGTTTAATTTCACTATTTTGGTGAATGTTTGTTTAAGGTTTGTTCTGACTTTTTAAAGTAATCTGATGGTTTGAGTTGAGTTTGCATTTATCATTTCAGATTAAATTGAATTTACTGATTGTAAGAGTCAGCACTTCACAAACAAGAAAATCTGAAACAAATATTCACAAACAAACATGAAGAATAAAGAAATGAATCTCACAAAGGTTGACATGTTTCATGTTGTTATGCATTACACAAATCAATTGCATCACTGAATGCATTGCAACATGAATCATTTCATCATTGTTGAGAATCATATGTGGCGTAAGAGTGGAAGATTGGGGGGATTTTAATGTATTTTATTAACTTTAAAATGTGTTCATTTTTGTCATATAAAACATTGATTATTTATAGATTAATGTGATTCATTTAAAGCATTTTGGCTAATGCCAGCTCTAAGCTTTTTGCATAAGCAATCTGACTGGCTGAGGCCTGTGCTGCCGCTTGAAATTTTAGAAATTATCAAATTTACCCATGAGCAACGGCGACACAATGCCAATAGATCCAGGATTCAGCTGAAAACTGCTTATATTGTTTTTGATCCAACGTAACTCTTGACTGGCAGGACAGGGTTCTAGTTTTTGCCTTGCAGCCCAAAAACTCGCAACACACTGATTTGATTTAAATCAACAAATAAACAGCTAAAGACCAGCTAAAACTCTATTCTCTTAATAGTCTTTTTGAATTAACTGCACAATAACCAGATTACAGAGATACATTCATAAAATTATATTTGAAAGTAATATTAATGATTGACCATTAGCGATTTTTAAGATTATTGACATGTCAATGTCACCTTTATTTCTATAGCGCTTTAGACAAAATACATTGCATCAAAGCAGCTTAACAACAATAATTAGTTAACCGTGTGTCATAATGCTTAATGTTAAAAGTTAATACATTGTTGAATTCGGGGACGTTATCTCTGTTCAGTTTAATGGTGTCTGTGCATTCATTTTCAATTCGTTGATGTCTTTGTTTACTTTAAGAAATGTCTGTGTGTTCAAATTCAATCAAATCAACGATATCGGTGTAAATGAGGAGACCCCAACTAAGCAAGCCAGAGGCGACAGTGGCAAGGAAACCAAAACTCCAACGGTGACCGAAATGGAGAAAAAAACCTTTGGAGAAACCAGGCTCAGTTGGGGGGCCAGTTCTCCTCTGACCAGACGAATCCATCAGTTCAATTCCAGACTTCAGCAGAATGAAGAAGACACATCTGTGTGCTGTGGTCGTATCCTGATGATCGTCACAGACGAGGTCTTCGCAGGGGAATGGTATCCGTGGTGTTCTTGTACTCGACTTCGCTTTGTTCGAGGGCTGTAGAGGGCTTTTCTAGTTCTGGACCCACGAATCATCTGTCACCTGTGGTCCCATCCTGATGGTCATCCGAGGCAAGGTCTTGCGAGGATCTGCATCTGGGGTTCTGGTCGTCCTGGTCTCCGCTGTCCTTCCGGGCCCTAGGGGTCCTTTCTCCACAATCTGGTCTGGATACGCACTGGATCCTGGTGACTGCAATGCCATCTGATCTGGATACGGGCTGGATCTGGTGGCTCCGAAGAGCTTGGAAGGAGAAACAGACCAATATTAGCATAGAAGCCATTCTACTAAAGTTATAGCAGATATATGGTGTGTTGTGAAGAGTGTTCTCGGTTCTGGATTTCTTAAATAAATGCAGCCTAAGAATCCTTTAATGGATTTGAATATTAGAAGCATGTTAGCATTTATGTGTAAGCCAGGTTAAAGAGATGGGTTTTAAACTAGATTTAAGGGTGTATTGGCCTCCCAAACACTATAAGGTAGATTATACCATAGTTAAGGCAACGAGTAGGAAAATTCTATGCCACCAGCAGTGGATTTTGATATTCTAGGTATTATCAGTTTTGAGTTTTGAGAACGCAGCGAACGCAGGATCATAATGTAGCAGGAGCTCTTTCAAATATTGAAAGAGCTATTCACGTCACGTCATGACACGTCACAAATATTGAGGTGCTAAACCATTCAAGGCTTTGTAAGTAATAAGCAAGATTTGAAAATCTATATGATGTTTTATAGGGAGCCAGTGCAATGTTGACAGGACCGGAGTAATGTGGTCATACTTCCTGGTTCTTGTAAGAACTCTTGCTGCAGCATTTTGGACTAACTGTAATTTGTTTAGTAAGCGTGCAGAACAACCACCTAATAAAGCATTGCAATAATCCAACCTAGAGGTCATAAATGCATGGATTAACATTTCTGCATTTGATTTTGAGAGCATGGGCCGTAATTTAGATATATTTTTGAGGTGAAAAATGATGGCTTTACAAATGCTCGATACGTGGCTTTCTAAGGAGAGATTTTTATCAAATAGCCTACACAAGTTCCTAACCGATGACGAAGAGCTTACAGGGCAGCCATCAAATTTTAGAAATTGTTCTAGGTTGTTGCTGGCAGAGTTTCTATGTCCTATAATTAACACCTAGGTTTTTCCAGAGTGAAGCAGCAGAAAATTACCCGTCATCCAGTTTTTTATATCGATTATGCATTCCATAAGTTTTTCGAATTTCTGTGTCTCACCGGGTAGTGAGAAAATATAGAGCTGAGTATCATCAGCATAACAGTGTAGCAGCTCGCATTTAATTTAAATGTCTTCTCATTGCCTACAAGACCCCTACCCGGTTCAGCACCCACTTACCTTAACTCACTAATGCAAAGGTATAGGCCCTAAAGATCTCTGCGCTCCGCAAATGAGCCGAGACTTGTGGTACCAGCTCAAAAGGGTAAGAAATCTCTCTCTCGAACGTTCTCTGCTTCAGTTCCTCGATGGTGGAACGATCTGCCTCTGGCTTCACGCTTGTCAGACTCGGTCTCTATCTTCAAAAAACACCTAAAAACTCATCTTTTCCGGCTACACCTAACTCACTAGGAGTACCCTCTTTTCTAACCTAAACTTTTGTAACTTCTCTCTCTATGTAACTTGGTAGCATTGTTGTAGCACTTGTTCACCTATTGTTGTATCAGCTATTTACTGCTTCATTGTCTCCTCGACTATTGTGAGTCGCTTTGGATAAAAGCTTCTGCTAAATGCCTAAATGTAAAATGTAAATTGTAACAGTGGAAGCTGACACCTTGCTGCCTGATGATAGCTCCCAAAGCTAACATATATATCGTGAAGAGTAGCGGACCAAGAACTGAGCCTTGAGGTATTCCATACTGAACTTGTGATCGATATGATAGCTCTTCATTTACTGCTACGAATTGATAGAAATGAGTATAATTGTGAGGATACTACCTTTTCTAGTATCATGGACAGGAATGGGAGATTTGAGATTGGTCTATAATTTACAAGGTCTTTGGGGTCAAGTTGTGGTTTTTTAATGAGAGGCTTAATAATAGCCAGTTTGAAAGATTTGGGGACATATCCGACAGTAAGGAGTTAATAATAGTCAGAAAAAGATCCATGACTTCTGGAAGCACCTCTTTTAGTAAATTAGATGGAATAGGGTCTAACATGTTGTTGCTTTTGATGATTTTACAAGTTTACACAGTTCTTCCTCTTGTATAGTAGAGAATGAATGGAACTGCCCTCTGGGGGGTTTAAAAATTTAATGCGATACAGTAGCTGACGGCTGAATGGTTACGATTTTATCTCGAATAGTGTCAATTTTAGAAGTGAAGTAGGTCATAAAGTCATTACTGCTGTGGTGCTGAGAAATGTCAGCACTTTTTGAGGCTATATTTTTCCTTAGTTTAGACACAGTGTTGGATAAATACTTGGGGTTACATTTGTTTTCTTCTAAAAGATTAGAAAAGTAATCAGATCTAGCAGTTTTTAATGCCTTTCTGAAGGATAGGTTCCTTTCCCGCCAAGCAATACAAAATACATCTAGTTTTGTTTTCCTCCAACTGCGTTCCATTGTTTGGGCTGCTCTCTTTAGACTGCGAGTATGCTCATTATACCAAGGAGTCAAACTTTTTTCCTTGACCTTCCTTAAGCTTAAGGGGGCAACAGAATTAAAAATGCTTCAAAAGAGCGAGTCTGTCATTTTGATTACATTATCGAGTTGTTCTGGTGTGCTGGAAATGCTACGGAATTCAAAATCGTTTTTTGTGGTAGAAGTGATGGTTCTACAATATTTGTAACAAGAAGTTGGATTTACAACTCTGGCCAAATTTAGTTTGCACAACACTAAATAGTGATCTGAGATATCATCAGTTTGCTGCAAAACTTCAGCATCATCAAGTTCAATTCCATGAAAAATTATTAAATCTATGGTATGATTTCGGCAGTGGGTGGGTCCTGAAACATGTTGTCTAAACCCAATAACAAACATCAAAAGTGATTTATCATTCACATTTGTTTCTCTGGGTAGTGTTATATGAAGCACATTACTTCAAACGAGTTATACTTGAATCCTGCCCTCTGAGAAGTTTTAAAAATATTGTTCTATATTGAAGCAACACCTCCCCCTTTACTCATGTTTATAACAGTAGTCTTGTGGGGTGGACTCGTTTAAAATAATGTAATCATCAGTTTTTAACCAGGTCTCTGTCAAACAAAGCACATCTAAATGATGATCAGTGATCATATTATTTACGAAAAGTGATTTCTTTGAAAAGGATCTGATATTCAATAAACCAAGCTTTATCATTTGTTTATCAGAAGTGTAGCTGTTTTTTATTTGTTGAACCTCAATCAGGTTTTTATTTTTACTTTAAACACGTTTGTACGTTTTTTGTATTTTCTAGTTTGGGGAACAGACACAGTCTTGATGGAGTGATATCTAGGAGAAAGAATTTCTATGTGCTGAGAGTTAACTGACCTCTGTGATGTGAGACGGCCAGCAGACAGTGGGTTAAGCCAGTTTGTCTGCTGCATGACCTGGGCTCCAGTTAGTCGAGGATAAACTCTAAGACTGTTATGTTCCATATTTCTAGATAGAAGAGATGCCAGGAGGGGTGGAGACCATCTCGTTTCAACAGGTCAGGTCTGCCCCAAAAACGTGTCCAGTTATCAATATAACCAATATTATTCTGTGGGCATTACTTAGACATCCAGCCATTGAGTGATGATAATCTGCTATGAATCTCATCACCACGGTAACCAGGGAGAGGACCAGAACATATTACAGTACCATTACCATTACTTCCAAGTGAACATTTTCTGAATACCTCAGATCCGAATTTGTAAAGAAACGGGTCAAGACTACAACTCAAGTAAACAGTGATCACCATGGTGGTAACTTTTGAAAAACCGGGACATTTTTAATGCTTTTAAAAACGTCTCCAAAGACACGGAAAACCTCTAGGAAACATTCTTATACATTTTTGTGAGCTGGAATCCCATTTTCATTTATGCGTTCTGGTAGATGCTTTTATCCATAGCGACAAATGTGAGCTCTCATTCTTTTTATCCAGGCAATTAGCATTCACAAGAATTCAACCAATTTTCTGATACATTTCAGCATTAAAAAGAATAAAACAAATACACAATTTAATGATATATTTATGTAGAAAAGACAAAAACTTACAGCAGTTAGTCTGCTTTTAAATCCAATCAACTTTTATGTTGATGTGCAGCATCACATCTATTGGTTAATCCTAATTCTATTCCATCTAGATTATATCTACAAGTGTAGCCTTATCATTGTTAGTGTAGTAAGCATTGTGCCTCATCGTTGTTTTCAAAAGGAAATAAAGAACGCTCAAATACAAAACAACCTAATCAATATTAAAATATACCTATCCAATAGAGTTGTCAAGTCGCATTAAAGAGTAGGAACTATCCCCCACCCCCATGATGCTTAATTGAATGCACCTGTAAAATAAAAGCGCAGAATTCAATTAAGGTTTCTGCCATTATTAAATAGATTCAACATCTTTCTGTCATCAGAACTGCAGATTGTACAGATGGTACCATTTCAAAGGAAAAAGTCCTATAGCTTTCTGGGGTGTATAGTAGACTTTTACTGTTCTCACAATTTACTATTTACGATAATGGATTTATGACCCGGTTATAAGATTCAGATAATTATTTATTTAAAGCCAGACATTTTAAATGAGAGTAAAAAGAGTATTTCTCTCCCCCTTTTCCTGTTAATGCCTTCCCTGGCATCCTGGCAAAACTATGCTAGAGCCGCCCCTGCACAGTTGTAGAATACCATCCTGGTGTCTCTCAGAAACAGTTCATAACTTCTCTTCAACTCGTTCATGTAACCTAAAAGGAAAACCTGTTTCTCCATCACCTGTTCGGCTCTGATGATTCAGTAAGGACATCTCGTGGTTTCATCTTCACCAGATATCCAAATCGATATTATGATCAGATGTTTTTACAGATGTGGCTCCAGCAAACATCGGCTCGTATTAAAAGTATTATTAAACAACTCTAACAACAAGTTATTAAACGTGCTCCTTGTGTTTAGCACGACATCCACTGGTTTCCTCTTTCTAGAGCGCAGTGGGCGATACATAAACGATAGAGATACGGGACTGGTGACAGAAAAGCCGAACATTATTGTCAGTTTTATAGTTGAATAAATAACAGGAGAGGGGAGGGGCAGAGAGTGAGAGAAGAAGCAGCTGTGCAGTGTAAAGACAGAAGAACTCCTGCTTTGTGTGTTTTTCCAGTCTAGCTGAAGTACGTACGGTGGCCGAGAAGTGCAGAACAAGACAACAAATCGGAAAACAAATAACAAAAACAAAAAACAATTTCAAAATCAAAACAGCAAACCATAAAACACAACAAAACAACAAGTCAGAAAGCACAAGGACAATTCAGTCAAACCGGAATAGATAGGGATTTTGTGTGGCCGGAGCAGGCGCAGCTGATTGGACGGAACTCCTGTCAATCAAAATAACCAATCAATACGGAACGCCTAATACTTTTTCTTACTACGTGACGTTCCTTTTGTTAAGGGACGGTTCGAAACCCTACAAACTAACATTATGAACAAAACCAGTAACATCCTAGCACCTGCCCAGAAGCATGGAAAATCCATCATGTAACTGACTGAAGCAAGCACAATGAAAATAAAATACACCTAAACTTGGTTTTTATCTGACCCAGATACGCCGCAGTTCATTTCTTTTAACCTGAAGATCGGTTTACCTGACACCTCTGGTCTGCCCCCCCCCCACCTCTCCCTCATCCACCTGCTGGCCTCCATCACTTCCTAATGTTAATGCAGTGGTCCACGTGTTATCTTCACACATTTTAAGGGCTTTTCACTTTTTGGCCCTGATTTTATAGGAGCCCCTTTTCACTTTTTGCTGTCCACTTTCTTGTGTTTGTTTGTGATCTGCAATGAAAGTCGTTGCTTAAGCAAGGGGGAGGTGTTATCTTACTTCCTCGGCTGTAATTGGTCCAGCCCAGAGTCGATCATGACCAATTGGCCAATCCACCACCTTTTAATAGTTTATACCATTTAAAAAAAAATGTCCGCGATGACCGATGGCCAGTCCGGCCTTGGTGGTTACAAAGTGGGCTCAATGATACACAGACCCGTTGGGTGAAGTGCTCATGGCAGTGCCATATCATGATTAATACACAGCTGCTTACCAATCAAAACTAAGACATGGAACTAACCGTTCTATAAACGAATTTATAAATTGCAATACGCAAGGTTTATTTAAAAGCATAGAGAGCTGTTACATTACTTTCCTATACTATATATCAATGTTGGATTATATACTTAGGGAGATCACTCTTGTTTTTATTTAAACCGTTAGTACTTAAGTTTTTTCATCTCGAAACAATGAAGACGTGTTTTCAGTGCAGACAGGAAGTAGAGCTAAAGGCAGCATGAGAGCATGCATAGTCTTCTTGATCCCTTGATTTTCTCAGTGATAAAGTCATCTACTGCTCTCACAGTGATAATATGGGTTCGAAATGACTCCAAACATTTTTAGAATCGTAACGAGCAACGATACATCACCTAAAAAATGGACCAGAGTAAAAGTACTAAACTCATCGAAACTATTGTACCCAAGTAAAAGTCCAAGGAGGATAAAAGAATAACACTCAAGTAGAGTACAGATTACTGCCATTTGATACTTATTTACACCAGTGAAGTCGTTCTACTTTGTTACTATACATCTTTGCTTACATTGCATTATACTTTACATTTGATTCGGAGTATTCCTGGGATCAAACCAATGAACCAATCAACCTATGAATGTATCTAACACCATGTATTAACCCCTGAGCTACAGGAAACATCCCTCATCTTCAATCATGTGATCAATACATCTTTATTATCTGTTTAACATTTGTACTTTCTTCGTCATTAGATTTGTGCATTAGAGTTGTTCAGTTCTGCTTTTCTTCAATACTCTCCAACCACAACTGTGAGAAAAACATCTTCACACTTTTATCAAGACTAGTTCTGCTTTATCAGAAACTGCTGTGTTTGTGTGTTTCAGGAGTTTGTGTTTGGGGTGAGTGGAGTGTGTCTTACAGCCCTTCACACATCTGTGCACTAAAGGGTTCAACAGTGACTATAAAGTGCACTTATTCTTATCCTGCTGGATATCAGATCACAGAAGTGTTCTGGACAAACACCGACATTTCTGATTTTCCCGATCTGTCTAAAGACTTTACATACAGTCAGAGGATTGAGTATCTGGGAGATAAAGATCACAACTGCAGCGTCAAACTGACTGATGTGAGACTCACAGATTCACAGATATATTATTTCAGATTCATCACTGATAGACCTGAAGGGAAATGGACTGGTGCTCCTGGAGTGAGTCTTGAGATCACAGGTGAGAGTGAATAAGTGTTTGATGATAATAATGTAACAGGATGAGTATGAGAGCGTTGTGTTGTGTTGTGTTCAGATCTTCAGGTGATGTCTGATGCTGAGAGAGTGATAGAGGGACGTTCAGTGACTCTGACGTGTACAAGCACCTGCAGTCTAACTGACACATCAACATTCATCTGGTTTAGAAACACACGGACAGTAAATGACACAGATAATCCTCAACTCATCCTGAGGTCAGTAAGAAGAGAGAATGCAGGTGACTATAGCTGTGCTGTAAAGAGACACAATCTCACATCACCTCCAAGACGTCTCAACGTCATCTGTAAGATCACACTTTATTCTTCTATTATTATCTCAACATGATTGATGATCACCGATAATCTCAATACAATCTTTCAACAGATCCTCCAGAGAACACTCGTGTTCTAGTGAGTCATTCAGGTGTAATAGTGGAAGGTGATTCAGTGAATCTGATCTGCAGAAGTGAATCAAATCCTCCTGCCAATATCAGCTGGTTTAAAGAGAATCAAACATCATCTGTTGGATCTGGACAGATGTTCAGCATCACTAACATCACACCACATCACACTCAATGGTTTTATTGTGTGGCTCAGAATGAACTTGGATCTCAGAGATCAGATATTGTATCTCTCACGGTTAAAGGTGTCTCAGGTAAGTAGTTATGGAGTCATTCTTTTTTCAATGACAAGATTTTAATGTTGCAGTGCATTATATTCACGTTAAACATAGAGAGAAATGATGTGAAACTGTCCATTTTATTGTCATATGATAGTTTAACACTTTTCACATAATATCTGCTTTGTGTGTTTAGTCTCCTATGTAGGTTTCGGAGTTGGGCTTTGTGTTGGAATCTTTGGAATATCCTTAATTGTCATCATTGTGATATTTATTTGGTAAGAATATGTCTTATTTTCACAGTTTCTGAATCTCATTAATGAATAAAAAAAAACAGAATCAACACTTTAAATAGTGCTCAAAACATCTGACATCAATATCAAATGTGCAAGGGAAACAAACCAAAAGTACTAGATTTCATTTAAGAGCGGTGGATAATTCCAGTTCTGTTAACAAGATGCAAATCATATTATTCTTTAATTCTGCAAATCATATTATTCTTTAATTCTGCAAATCATATTATTCTTTAATTCTGCAAATCATATTATTCTTTAATTCTGCAAATCATATTATTCTTCAACAGCAGAAGAAAGAGTTGGAGAAGAGAAACTTCTAACCCCAAACCAAAGGTGAGATGAGCAGAGAAAATATATTTTTCTCATAAATGCTTTATCTTAGTGTGTGTGGTGTCTCTGATCTTTTGTGTCTTTATAGAATGATGATGACCAAACATATACAGGCCTTGATCTTCAAACCAGATCCTCTGACCTGTACGACACACTCACAGTAAGTGTAAGTCAATACATTAAAAACAGAAACATTTCTTTTACTTTGTTTCTTAATAATTCATCTTTGTCTTAATGTTTGTGCAGCCCAACAGGAAGATGCGTCAAGATGCTCAATTGTGATTATTAACAGTTATCATAACAATGAGTTCATAAAGTATTTTTCTGTAAAGCTACTATTCATCATAATAAACAAAGATGCATTAAAGGACGTTCTGTGTTTGTGTAAAAATACAAAACATTATTTAACAAGACATTTTATGATAAAAATGTACGTTATGCCACTTTCTGTGGCAAGACAATGGTTCAATGAAAGCTATTTACACATGAAATCTGTTTTGTTGATGCTCAGCTTGAAAGCTCTTTTACTTTTATTAATCTATAACTATCTTATTACTTTTACAACAATATATTTAAATGTATATAAAAAATGGTTACCGATCATTATGTTAATCATAAGTACTTTGTATTAATCAATCTTTTATTATTAATAATTGACAAATAAATAAAAAAGTTTAAAGAATGTGTTTGTTGTTGCATGTGTTTTTTAATGTTTTACATTCGTTCTCTGAAACACCAAAACAGATGTGCTAGTTTATATCATTTTTTGAAAGACTTAACAGTAACACGCACATGTTATTTTTTATTTTTCTGTTTTATATCTTGCTAACCATGTCAAAGGAGATATCTGGTGGTTTTTATCGTGTAAATCATGATGACATCTTGCATTGTGTAATGGTTGATGAGCAATATCCAACACATTCTAGTCTTTTATAGTCATTAGTTCATTAAGAATTTTCCCAAACACTTTACACCCAGGAAAACATATAAACTGTTCTTTAATTCAGAATGAAATAGGATTTTTAAATAAGTGATATTCCAGAGATCATTAAATAAACGAGGACGGAAAGGGTTGATGCCGGGTGAGTATCACCTGTACAAAGGGATCAAAATTGGTAACTTGATACTCGATAAAAATGTTAAATACTAAACACTTGCAATATGACTTTGGAAGACAATTCTTGCAGTGGTTTTGGGGACACGGTCTTACAGTACGAAATTCTACTGGTTTATTAATGACATTTTATATCTTTTGATATTATGTTATCTAATGTATTGACATTCAGACATTATGTGTGACATTTGACTTGATAAAGCTTTAGAAGCCTTGATTCCTGTGGTTCTTGGATGTTTGTTCACACAGTTATGAATGTGTCAGATGAAATGTATTCTGTAGTGAAGGACGCTGATAGACAACAGCTGTTTTACGGAGCTTTTCCTTCCTGTACGCAACACAAAGTGTTTCTTACATGATTATATGAAATGCTGACCTGTGATCAGATCTGTTGAGAAGAGAAAATTGATGAATAGAGATAGTGAAGACATGATCAATATCAGATTCATGTCATTAAACAGAGACTCTGTTGACTCATACATGTATACTCAATGGATGTATACTGTGTGTCTGTTCATGTCCAACTGATTTTGTCTGTCTGTCTATCGCTCTGTCTCTAATGTTGCTTGAAATGTAGAAAAGGGATTAAAATGCATGTTTTCCTATTATTTTAGGTTTATATATTCTGCTTGTTTCTCATTGGGAATATTTGGTCTAAGTGTTACCCAGACGATGAGATTAATCTCAGGCCGTATGACGTACCCACTGTTTGTGTAGACGTCACAATCTCACGCATCATCTCTTGTCTTTCATCGTTTGTTTTCTCTCCTTCACAGTGACCTCTTGATTGGAGTCTTTTCTCCAGCGTCTCGTTGCGTGCCAGTCCTGACTCCTCCTCCTCCAGACCTCCATCTTTTCCTTCAAACACCTGTCCATCTCTCATCTGTTCTTCTAGAGCCGGACTCCTGTGTAACATCAGGACATCACGTGACATCACTGTGAAGGCACAAAGATTTACCATCATTTTACCATGTTACCTTACCAACGTTACATTTTGCTCATAAATGGAGACATG
>JAWHQN010000158.1:357487-379987 GCA_033220385.1 Triplophysa yarkandensis
TAATGCATTTTGTCACAGGCGATGAAATTCCCCGCCAGCGGTATGACCAGTCAAAATCCCATGGTTAGTGTTTAATCTGACAACACCTTCTGTGGAAACCCAATTAAAAATCCCCTCAGAGTATGAACACGTAGAAAAACACAACAGATTAAAGGCGGTGAATGTAACAGCCCTTCTTTAATAATCCTCCATTAAAAACAACATCCTCTGCCTCCGACACAACTGATAGACACGCCGCTCAGAATAAAAGCAGAAAGCTTTCTGTGCCTTTTTTGTCCATTGTGATTTAATATGACTCAAATATAATGTAATCAGAAACATTGCAGTAAACAGAACTTAATCAAAATTATTAGAACATGGAAAATTTACCAATCCAAATAATACCAAAAAAAAGTAAATAGCCAGCTGTTGATAAATAAAACTATAGTGTACAGGAGTTTAGTAATATTATTTGAATGTAAAATAGCATTAGTATTGTTATTGAAATACCACAGTAAATATCATGGTATGTCATTTTATGTCAATATAAAATAAGAATAAAGCATACCATCGTACATACTAGGTGTGGAGTAGTACACGGAATTCACTGTCCACTTTTTAAGCCTGGTTTGGTTCATTTTCGGTACAATTAGTTAAAAAATTCCGATAATGAAATATGTTGTTGTTAATATTTAATCAACATTTGTATAAATTGACAGTTTTTTTAAACAAGTTTAAATAAAATGCCTTTCTGGTTGGCTTGATCACCATGGAAAAACAGAACTATAAAAACCAAAAGCTTCTGTTCTAAAGAATATCAACAGGTCATCTAAACTCCCCCTAACAATCTTTGATAAAAAAATTCAAGTAACTTTTATATTTTACAACAGTTTATCATCTCATTGTCATTTGAAGATATTTTATGGATTAATGACGTGATCAATCTTCTGCTGAAGTGAGCTGAACATCATGAATATACCCAACATGAACCCTGACCACATGTGACACCCACAAAATCTCAAAGCAACTAGATCAAAACACAAGCACATGAAGAACATTCTGGAGAAACCCTGTGAAGATCCTGTACTGATGTCTATTCATGTCCTGATGAAGGACCGTCTATAATACATACAGAGAGCTTCTCTACTCATTATGTTTGAAGTCAACCATGCATTTCAAGTAGCCTTGCGTGAGCTTGACAAGAACCAATGGCATTTTTTCTAGTAATAATACGACTTTTACATGCTAAGTAAATATTTTACCATGCAAAAATGAGCTGCGCTTATTCAAGATGAAGATTAGATAGTTGCTTGGTTTAACAAACTACTTAAGATAACATTTAACTTTTGTAATCTGACCATATTTAACATAAAGAGGTGTACAATGTTGATTAATCTGCATTAATTGAAATAAAGAACGATGTCTTTTACGTGAGATAACAGAGCTAAAGCGTCAGAGAAAATGTTATAGCTTTTAAATAAATAAAAGAATGAAAAAAATTATGTTTAATTTAGTTATTAAGACCACCATTAAACATTTAACAACAATCTACTCACATTTATGCATTTTATTTATTAAATGAAATACAAACATTTACATTTTTAAAGATATATACATTTTACAGTTATTAAAAAAAGGGTAAGATTCATTCCTCAATTCTGATTGGTCAGCAGCTGTGCTTTACTCATAATACGGCACTACTCTGACCCCTTAGAAACCAACCATAGCAACATTATCATACAGCTGTGACGGTTAGAAACTACTTTTAAGAGCAGAAGGCATTTCATGATTTTACTTCAAATAATGAATACAAATTAATATATAGTATTTCTTTTATTATTTTCATTGTGTGGTGACGGTTTCACAAAAGCAATAACGTACTTAAGTCTGGGCTGTATCATGAATAAATCACGGCTGAAGGAGACGTTGTGATTTATTCATGATACAGCCCAGCCTCTCGTTCCTTATTCCCTAATTCTAGAATCCCCATAAATGGTTATTAATAAAGAGCTTTATATGGGCTTCATGAAGCCACATAACAGCATCTCATAGGAATTCAGAACTGATAAATACACTAATAAACAAAAACAACCAAGATTAGAAAATAAATGCATAACGAGGCTCTGCCTTTTAACAACCATTAGTGGAAAAAATACTACAAACGTTATAAAAATTCATATTACTTAATATAGTTCACTAATCAGTGAAACAGTCATTGTATGATCATAATGATTGAAAGTGCAGAGAACTTTATTTGAACAACTTTTGCTCATAATTTTGTGTTGTGCAGACGGAGTAAGTCAGACAGGGTGAGAACAACATGAGCAAACTGTATTTCAGTTTTCCGCTGATAAACTGACCTTCGAGTATCAGGAGCATTGTGCGTCTCTCCAAGTGTGTGGACTTCTTTCCTTTATCAACTCACCTGAGAAAAAAACACAAACCTCCAAACCATAAGCTGCTTAACTGTGGAGTCACACAATCTGACACTGAGGATTAAAGATGTGTATGGATCTAAAAAAACAGACTTTTACTGAATGGCCTTCTAATAGAGACCACTTACACACCAAAACACACCAATTAAAATGTATTAATGACATTATTTTATATTTACAGGAATATTTATAGGACTATATATTTAAATTAACAAAATAAGGATTTTATTGATTGTTCACGTTAGCAAATGCCTTAAATAAAAACAAAGGCATTAATACACAAATTCAAACCTATTGTCTTAATACATTTATACATTTATGAAATGTATTTAACAAAGGTAATTTATAACTTTAAGCAACACTTTTAAAGTTTTAACTAATAATTTTAACAAATATTACACATGTTGAATATATGGAATGAAAATGTAAAATAATGTATTATTTAATGAATATATATTTATATATAATAAAGGATAAAAGTTATAGTAAAAATATATAAATGGCTGTATGGACAAATATATTATAGGTTCTCTTAAAAGACTTTTAAATGTCAGTTTCCCATACCTGCACATGTGATTTCATATAAAATGACTGTGTTTATGTCATTTTAACAGAAATATTAATCACATTAAGGCAATCTGTGCAGACGGAAGCCAAAATCTACCTGTGTTGTCACCTTCTCGTGGAAGTGAACAGTTGGGCTTCCCAGATGGTGAAGCCATTCATGTCTTCCAACACAATTCTGGGGTCAGTTAGCATGAAATAACTCCACGTGACCCGTCGGCCCCTGCGGCCTTTTAAGTAATACTTACAGAATACGCTCGAGCTGCTGTGAATGAGCCAGAGTCTCTCTTATCCGTATCATAACCGGCGAGTCATGACTCTGCTGAGCTAGCTAATCTCAGACACCACATCGCTTTAGACATTTTGTTCATCCTCTGGTAATTTCACAAAACGCCTGGGGTGGAAACGCTTTGATATTACGGAAAGGCCACTTGGGACCATAGGAAGCATTCTTCTTTACAGTCAATTTGTGAGTGAAATTAGCTTGAACCCAGTAAAACATCGCCCTGTGTTCTGTGCCGCCCGAAACGTCGTATATATGATGAAAGCCTTATAAAATATTTATTGTTGATAAGAGAAAGAGGTATGGATTTTCTGCTTTAAAAACAGAAACATAATAAAACCGGCGGTTGAGTTTAAAAAAGAGCAACAGGGAAACAGAAGCCAAACACATTCAGATAATCTTCTTAATATCACTCATGTTTTCCGCATAGATATGACAACAGTTTTAGTACTGTAATGAAATTCCATTCTCAAATACAAAATCTGAAAAAGATACAAGTATGCTTGACTTTTACCCTTAACATTTACATTTACATTTAGTCATTTAGCAGACGCTTTTATCCAAAGCGACTTACAATAGTCGAGGAGACAATGAAGCGGTAAATAGCCGATACAACAATAGGTGAACAAGTGCTACAACAATGTTACCGAGTTACACAGAGAGAGAAGTTACAAAAGATTTATTTTTTTTTTTTGATAGAGTGAGTAGTTAGAAAAGAAGTGAGTTAGTGAGTTAGGTGTAGCCGGAAAAGATGAGTTTTTAGGTGTTTTTCAAAGATAGAGACAGAGTCTGACAAGCGTGAAGCCAGAGGCAGATCGTTCCACCATCGAGGAACTGAAGCAGAGAACGTTCCAGAGAGAGAGATTTCTTAAACTTTTGAGCTGGTACCACAAGTCTCAGCTCATTTGCGGAGCGCAGAGATCTTGAGGGTCTATATCTTTGCATTAGTGAGTTAAGGTAAGTGGGTGCTGAACCGGTGGTGGTCTTGTAGGCAATGAGAAGACATTTAAATTCACAATCCAATTAACATGTTTCAGATGAAGGAGTAAAGTATCCATAATCTACTGCAAACTCACATTCCTGGCATACATTTCTCTTGTTGGTGTGTTTATTTGTGTTTATTGTAACATAAATAAAATCCATAACGATGACCAGCTTCATAATAAACTGTAAAAATGAACATAGAGAGTTATTTAAAGCGTCATATTCAGATTGTATTTATTTTATTTACAATCTTGGCAGCCAATGGGAAGTGTTTAAATAAGTCACTGGTGCAGTAATGTCTTGTTTAAGCATCCTCATTGGCTTACATCATTAAAATCACATCCAGATACAATGGAGATCAGGTTGGATTGTGAACATTTATAAGACTGTTTTAAAACAAATTGATCCATAAGGCATTGATGTGTGATTTTTGTTCAAATGGCAATATAATATCCGTCCACATATCTATACATAAATAAACTCTAAAAATTGTTATTTGAACCCGGCTGTTGCTCTGCACTTTATATGTTCGTGGTTTATATGAGTTTATAGTTGCTTACTGTCAAAAGTTTTGTAAGAGGATTCCAAAATAGGATCTCTTTTCCAGTAAACCTAAACCAAAAGAAAACATGTTACGAACACATGACATGAAACAAATTCACATAACCACCAATTTCCAAATATACTTTACAAAAGTTATGACTGACTATGATATGGTTTTAGAAAACCCTTAACCTTTAAGTGATGCCTGTGAGTAACTGTGAATGACTTAAGACTCCTGGGATTGTATATTCAGGACGGTCTATCCCTTCTATCAAGGCTGATCGTGTTTGAAATGCGTTATGAAGCTGCCATTTTGATTTATTATTTACAGAGAAATGGCAGCTGTACACAAAACTATATGTTAATTAAATTCATATGCCACCAGCAACACATACATCAAAATGACAGAATAAATGTGAAGAGACCCTGACGGCCATGAGCTCGCGCCTCACCGGTAAACTCCAACGCTTTCTGTATTCAGGCCAATGGTCGCGTTGAGATTCAGACTTTGACTATGTGTCTTAGGAAGAATGACGTTATTGACATATGTCCTAACATTTAAACAGCTTAAGCTCATAAGCCAGAGTCATCGTTTGTTCTGGGAAATCATTTTTCGGACAGAGTTACTTTTCTCAGCACCGCATTACATGATCTGACCTCAATCTGTTTTATCTGACTGATTCTCATTACCGGAGATCGGAAATTAAAGTAGATTTAATTGACACGGTCAGATGAATGTAAAATGATTCCAACAGAATCGGCGAGAATCAGGAGTACAGTTGATGGTTTTGATGGACATCGCTATTACGTCATTTGAAGTAATTTAAGGGAATCGACATGTTCTTATTTTTCTCTGCAGTCCTGGTGTTTGAGTTGATCTCTTAAAAATTAGACCTGAAGAAACATCACATTACTGTTAAAGAGCCATGTGAGCTCCTGCTGCAAAAGAGGCATCATTTATTCTTAAAAGGGACGGCATTTCTAGAGATTAATCACAATTTATCTCATAATCCTTAACACACTAATATCACTTTAAGTGAGAAGAAGCAGCAAGGGCTGGGTTTCCATGTGATATTTCATACTTTGATGATAATTTCAACCAAACTAGAAAGACTGCAAATCATTTCGGTGCAAACATTCCATCTGGTTTCATTTATAAGAGAGAATGTGCAAGGTTTCTTAAAGAACTGTCATAACTTCAGGTATATATTTTAGTGTAGCAGCTCAGGTTTGGTGTTGATGGTTTAAAAGACAAAGAAGGTCAGAAGAAGGTCATTTAAAACTGTCTGTCGGTGGGTTGAACGAACTTGCAGATGATAAACCCTCTAGGATTCGCCTACTGAAGTCAGCCAATCATTAATAAGATCATAATGAATATTCATGACATTAGACACGCCTGAAACAATCTGTGAACAGAAAACAAATAGGAAAATATGTGAGAACATCATCCGATTCATCATTTGTCTCTTCAAACGGTCATTCGAGGACATTTTCATTCATGTTTAGTTTAGATGACTGGCAAGAACCCGACATGATCATTCTCAAAGTCATTCCAGGCCACTGAAAACACACTGACTGTAAACTAAAACCCACGACAAAGTTAGTGTCAGACTAATATCAGACCAATTTCAGGTCTGGAGGTGGACTGGTGGTTAAAAACGGTGCACGTGAGATTTATTTTGAATGTATATGAGTAATCTCAAGGGTATTTATTTCAGCAGTTATAACGTTTTAAGTCAAGAGGCGGTCAAGCAATATTTAAAGGTTTAATGTCCTTGTGAGTAAATGAAGATGAACTACGGTATATCATTCTGTAATATGAATAGGATATGTAGACATTCTGAATACAAAAAGCATTTTATAAACACTTAAACAATACGATATTTTAGTGTTTAGTTTTGCTCTGCTTTGGTCATTCAATAATGTTCCGTTTTATTGTATTACTTTTGTAACTTTTACACTGATACAAACAGTGATCAACAGTTTGAAGAATGACAGACTCACAGTGGCGACGTCCCGCGGCCTGATATTCAGAACCGTCATTCATCAGTGAAACTCCTGCTTCCTTTGACTGTTCTCAGAACAGTGTGGGGTTGACTTGCTGTGCTGCGGATGATTCCAGCGGCGTGCAGTGGGGAATCTGAATGCGATGGGGACCGTGTGCTGACTTCTCATGTGTGAGATGAGCCCTGTTATAACACACACACAAAATATTGATCACCGGCGAGCACAGCAGCAGTAACACACAGGCACTCCACACGATGGGAGTAAAAGTGTGCGGCAAACAAAATAAACACACGCGGGGTTTGTGAACGCACAAGGAATGCTGATGGAGAAGTGTGATGTGTTATGGATGATGTTGAGAGATGCTCGTTGGTGTAGGGTCATGTGACCTCACCCCTGCCATCACTTAAACTGCGAAGAGAGGCCTCGAGTAAAAACATCTTGAAGAAATTTCTGGATTTTATACAGGAAGTCGTGTATTGTTAAACAGAACTCTTATTGTGTTTAACTATGTTTATCATGTATGTCTGACGCGTATGACTAAAAAACAATAAAAAAAGTCGTTTCTTTTGGATTTAGGATTGGCTTCTGATAATATTTGTGAAACCTCACATCTCCCTAAAGGTTTTAGATGATCCAAATTACAATTGTCTTTTAATTGAAAAATGGACTTTCCCAACATCAGAGTGTTTTACAGAGCTGATGTCCGATTTCCATGTTCCCAAACAACAAACCTTCAAAAATAACTATATAATAGCATGATTTGGTTATTTTGTTGTTGTGATGTTCACCGAGATGTTTACAGATATTAGAAACCCTTCGAGGAGCAGGTGCTGCCGACACGTTCAATGAACAAACAAACTCATAACACTGAACATCTTACTGGCCATCTGATATCAACAACAACAACATCATTACAAGAAACAAACTAACTTTACTTTATTATTAGAGTGTTTTTCTAATGAGAACTTATAGACCTGCACCAAAAAAGGTCAAAAGCACCTTTTTAAACCTTTACACACTTTCACAGCTCAGGAGATTTCTCTGTTGTGCTTCAGAGTTTCAATTTAGTCTTAGGTGTTCAATTTATATTGCTGAGGAGAACTAAAAAGAGAATGACATCAGAGTATAACAGACAAACCTTGCAGAGTCTGGAGAAGTAAATAAAGGTAAAATAATCAGGATTTGAGGAAATTGGATGAGAAATGTTTGGATATCCTATTGTGATGTTCATTAACTTTTAAATACAGACTGGAAAATATGAGCTCAATTTCACACATTGTTGAAATCTCTTCTGAAACTGTAATGGAGACATTTTTCAGATTTCAGTCTCTAATGAGAAATGTCTGAGACGCAGAAGAGATTTCCGCAAAAGTTTTTATTTAAGCTTATCTATGTGAGAGAAATAACTGAAGTATAAATGGGATCTTGTCTGTGAGATTTTCATAACTGCCCTCACCAAAAAGTTCAAATGTCACTTCATCAGTGATCTTTATGCAACAAACTATTTAAAAACTCTCAGATCATCAGCAAAAATTTTCCAGACTTTGCCAGACAATTCTGGTCATAATATTCAGTAAATTGCTCTGGATTTACACTGACCGGCGCTGGCTCAGCCAGTCACATTTCACAGAGACGATTAGACAATCAGGATGTCTTTAAATCTCTCAGAGAGAGTTCCTGGACTGTAGATGTCTGAGGATTGTCCTGCTGCCTCAGCTCACTCGTCCTTATGCAACAGCAATTACGGCATCTATTCTGGGAGACGTGACACACGCTGAAGAAATGTGAAGAGTATAATGAGCAGGAGCTCTCTCACACACAGCCTGTCTCACAAATGTTTTATCCAGCAATACTACATGCAGTTAGTGAGAATATGATTAAAAGAAAACAATGAAGCGTGCTGCTCTAATGCTGAGAAAATTAGTAGAAATAATCATGCCACGGAAACTCGCTGTAAAAAATAATAGAGGTGATGAAATCTTACCAAAATCTCTCTTTGCAGTTCAGTTTAATTCAGAACTGTTTGGGGAAATAACTGAGATAACAATTGAGTATATGGGTTTATTTACTCAACTGAAATAAATTTCAGTAATTCTATACATTGGAAAAGGTTATTGGATTGTTTTGTTTTTTTATCATGAACATCGGTTAGATCAGCGCCGGAGCTGTGGGGGGGCATTCGAGGACCGTGCCCCCCAGAGATCATTGATGCCCCTTCTACAGGCCATGGCGTGGCCCAAAAAAAAAAACTCCCTTTTAGTTATTATTTAAATATTAAATGTTCAAACTGTAACTTAAATTTAATGAAATAAAACGAATGGCGAAAATGCATAATTTTGGTTGTTCATGGCACATTACTGGGCTTCATCACGGTGAATGCTCATTGGTCGCTGAGTAAATTTGTTACATTTGATTTGCAGCACACGTGCAACATCCATTTCAAGTTGAAGAACAGTTTGTCCGTCTATATTATAGACCGTTGTTTACAGCTCATTTTAAATATAAAAAAAATGGATATACAATAATGGTTTCGAACTCCCCAGCAACGTCAATCAGCAGACTTACATACTACGGCTATGACAACCAGTACTGCGGTCTCTTAGAGCCGAGCGGGCCCTTCTTCTGTGAATGCTCCGGACATCCGCCAAAAGACTTAACTAGCGCAGCAATAGAGCAACTATCTTCAAGCCCATCAAGTCAGCAGACAGCGGTTGATGATGTCGGGACTGACAGGCCTGTCCAATTGAGTTAAAACAGTATTCTGTAACTGTTTACAGTCGTAAGGAGCGATCATTCGTTGATAAATGGTTTCACAACAGAGAGCGGTACGTGCTACTTCAGTCGCTGTCCATTTGGAAAGTGCTGAACTAGGATATACTAACCTTATATGGAATCGTATTCTGAACGTTTAATCCAACAATCGTCATTTGTTTTGTACTAGGAATCAAGACAGGAAAAAAGAATATACATATATAATGACATTCTATATAGATAGGTCATTAGAGCTTACATTCTAGAGTAGAATGCCATACTATAAAGATCATTGGAGCTAACTGACTCTTGCCGTATTCGGTCGGCAATAAAACCACAAGTCTAAATCGTTCATTGTCATTCTATATAGATCTTTCAGATTAAGGTGTGGATTTTCAAGATACTATGATGTTGCCAATGTGTCAAAAAATATTTATCAAGCGACAGTCCCCCCCCCGATGATCCAATGCCTTTGCGGTAGATCTGCTCTGACGCCTCTGGGCAAGATGGGGTTAATAATTGTTTTCTTGTTATAGGCTACTATTTAATCAACGCCTTTACAACAGACCTTCATTACTTTGTATACTGTAGAAGTTTTTCATTATTCATAATAATATCATTCAGAATCATTATAACTGCACAACAGTCACAACATCTCTGAGGGTTCTGGAGAAGTTTGACATACCCTCACACTTTTTCAGTTGCTTATATCACTGCTTTAAGCAACAACATATACAACAACACAGCTGTTCAAATATAACACTTAAAAAAGCATTGTGTCATAAAACAAATCTAAGGTGTCAAGATATTGCAACAAGATATACATGTTATTCATATGCACTCACCTGGGGAATAATACACATGATCTTTTCATTGAAATATATGAAATAATAAATACACAAAGGTCTCATGCTTTAACGTTTCTTCACTGGGCATTTCCCTCAGTGCATTGCTTTAGAGGAACACATCTCATTCTGTGAATTACTGTATCACACATGTATAAGATATATTCACTCATAATTATGATAGACGGAAAAAATTCATTTGATCAGGGAAATATAAAATAACATTGTTTATTTAGTTATGGTTTAGTTAATTGTCTAATTAATATTGCAAATGGAAGACACTTTGCTTGATGTATAACACAATATGTTCAGAAAATTATATTGAGTTTATCCTTGGTGAAGAAAACTCTAAAAACCTTTCAGAGTACATGAAAGCATCTGTTTAATATGCATGATATATTCCGGACAGCAGGGGTGAAGCCGTCTCATCTCATGTATTGGTATTTTGGAGGTGCAAGAGATCAGTAGTTAATGCACGACTACACTCAAAACAAACCATTCTATTAGAAATGCACAGAACTTCCACGAGTAACAAATAAATATGCATATTCAAATAAGAGTTTGTTGAAAAGGTTTGAGTAGATCAAATAGTAGTATTGACAAATTTAATCTTAAACATTTCAGCTTGACACTAAAATTAAACACAACACGGCTTCTATAGAAACGATTTCCATGATGGCTTTCTTCATTCATGTACATCTATTGTATTAACAAGCTGAAATATAAATTGTTTGGCTTACAGTCCCTCTGAATTGAATATGATCAAAATCTTACTGGGAAGCAAACATCCTCAATAGAAAACACTAAAACACCCTTATCATCCAACAATCAATGCCATGGCAAACGCTGCAAACACCCTAGAAATGTAATCTTTAAAACACTTCTGTGCTTAGCAACTGCAAATAACCTCATAGCAACCATTCCACATCACTGCATTGTGGACTGTAATTACAGTATGATGAACCAAAGTCAATTTCTATACCTTACTGTAATTGTTATACGAGTCGATGACGTGTAACAACTAATCATTTGGTGCGACTGATAATAAAAATAATATATTCAATATAAAATAAAAAATCTTTTTTATACTAACAACATACCGTACCGTAATCTTTCCCCCCCACTTTTTATTTATTAATATAGAATTTTAAAGTTTAGTTTTAATTTAGAGTATCAACCTTCAACCTTAACTTATTACATTAAAATATATCTTAGTTCACTGAATAAGAACTTATTTCACAATACACAGTAATCTTCATGTATGTCAGCTCTTTAACTCGAGACATCTGAGATTCCCACAATGCACCTTTGGCAGTTCATCCTGATGTTTCTTATCTCGTTCTCGGCTCTTCTTTGTCCTCCAATGAGCAGTCAGGTACTACGGACTGACACAGCGAGGTACTTCCAAAGCTTTACCAACACATAACGCTTCAACCTCCTACACAGTACATCTAATGAAGGGTCCGAGTGTGCCGCCAGTGATCCATCAACCGTTGTTAGCTAGTCAAGATGATGATTCAATTATAAGCAGTCCTCATGGAATACAACACATTTCACCCCATGTAACGACTGCAGAAGAGTTAACTAGCAGCATTATTACTAATCCTAATCAGTTTTCCAGCAATAAAACAACAACAAGTATTTAGTGTATCAGAAAATGCGTTTGTGTTGCCCTACTTGATTCAGAAGCTCTTGTAAATATGCTGGCTTTCTTCAAAGTCAAAAACTAAGAGTCAATACGAGTCTGGCACAGAAAACAAGTCCACCATATAAACTGTGATGACACCTTGAATGTGATTATGAGAAGATGCTCAGAGGTCTCTTCATTGTTTTCATGTGTTTATGATCTATTTATCTCCACTGGCAAAGCTATACATTAGCAAAAGTTTATTGGGATTTTTTATGGATTAGGTTTCCTCCCCGGGCACCTTACTTCTCACTCGGCTGTAAATCTAACATCATTTAAAAACTGCCATGTCACCTCACGAGCAAATGTTTGAACGTCCTCATGGTTTTGTGTACAGCTGGTCTAGTGTAATATTAATGGTGTGGGAACAAAGCACAAAATGAAATTTACATTAAGTGATAAATCAAAGGTCCTAGAAAACCCGAGACAGCTGGCAGCAGGTGTGAACAATCTGCCAGCATCTATTGTCATAGAGATGTATTACTAATGACATCCACGTGAGGACTACATCATATAAATGTAATCGGGGAGAGAATACCTGGAACATGGATCAAATCAATCAAACGTGTCATTCCCCTCAAAAGCCTTATTTATGGTTGTCGCTGTAGGCCTATGAAATGAAACATGCGCTCAACGGTTTTATGCTCAATTATAAAGGCAAATTTTCAAAAGGAGAAAAAATTTAAACAGTTGCACAATGTTCCATTCACACTCATGTAAACTACATTTACACCCCCTGTCCTGCCTACAGTCATATCAATAACACAGGAAATAATCTACCAAATGGGGACTTGTAATGTTGCTTTGCTGTTGTTTAAATGATAATGTGTTGATTTGTAGTTGCTAAAATGTTGTCAGTGGTTACTGATATGTTGCTATAAAGTTGGTATAATGTTGTAATGTTTAAAGGTTGTGGATATGCAGTTGTATTGGTTGCTGAGGTGTTGTAATGAGGTGGCTAAAATCCTGTATAGTCACTGGTTGCTAAGGCATTACTACGCATTGTCTAAAATCGTGTACAGTAACTAGTTGCTAAGGTGTCGCTATGCAGCAGTTAAAATGTTGTACACTAACTGGTTGAGAAGGTGTTGCTATGCAGTTGAAAAAATATCAAACAGTGATTAGTTACTAAGGTGTTGCAATGCAGCATTTAGAATGTTGTATAGTCACTGGTTGCTAAGGTGTTGCTTTGCAGTGGCTTAGATATTAGAAAGTAAGTGGTGGCTGAGGTGTTGATATTCTGTTGTAATGTTGACGGTGTGTTGATTGGCAGTTGCTATACCTTGTACAGAAAGTGTTTGGCATGAGGTGGCTATGCAGCTGCTGTGGTGTTTACAGTGCATTGCTAGATAATACAATGCTGTATGATATGGTGTTGCTATGGAGTTTCTAAAGGGTTTTAAGTGGTTGGTAGGATGTTTCTTTGCAGTCGCTAGTTGTTCTAAGTGTATTGCTATATGATAAAGTAGGAAGCTACCCACTGGCCCATGTCCAACAGTCCAATCCAAGAGGCAAAAGGAGCTTTATTAGTCTTTTAAATTACTCCTAGCGATAGTAGGGAGAGCATAGTCTACATATCTGCTAAAAACAGCTCAAACACAATTCCAGTATATTTCAAAACATCATGACTTAATATCACCCGTGTGTACATATAAGCTGACTTCCATAACTTAACATTTACAAACGTTCAAATCAACCAACCAAGTCCACACAACATCCTCTGCACTCCATAAAACCGTCTTATTCCGTCTTTGATTTATCCCTGATGTGTGGCGTTCATTAGCTCCAATCACTGAAGCTTGTCAAAAAAACCTAAGCTAAAGCGATTCCGATAATGACTCACGAGATGCTTCAATGTGACGCATGGGAGGAGGCAGGCCGACACGACAAATAAAACTTCCGTCGCTCCAGACGAGACTTATGCAACCACTTCCCTTAAAACTTTCATGGAAGCTTTGGATGTTCATGGATTTGGCAACAACTTCATAAAAGTCCAATTAGACGGACCGCAACCCACCCCAAGTACTTGATGTGTTTTTTCCGAGCTGGTTTGAATTAATTGAAATCCTAATTACAGTTCCTGCGATCCCAGCGGTGATGGGGTTTGTTTTTTTATTGTTGAAGGCTCTCTGTAGGCAGTGGAGTTTCTTCACTCCTCATGCATACTCTTTCCTTGCAGCATTTATGAATTCTGCGTATTTTGATTTATTACTGGAGGCAGCGATCGTCTGCTCATGGACATCCCCCAAAGGTCCCTATTAGGTGAGCTCACAGGGTTTGCTGGGACAGATCAGTGCTGTGAGACGAATAGAGAACTGTCCATAATTACATTACACAATGAAGTCTGTCCTGAGGGAAACTCTACTGTCTGTTTAAGGTTTATATGAAAACTACTGTCAACACATTCACCCAAACAACTCCAACACACTGAACTTACACTCGCTCACCATTTATTACTTTACTTGGCAAAGCACTTACAGAAGCAGAGTCACACATCTCATCACTATTTCTTTTCTCTTGGGGTTTTGGGTTTCATTTGCTCTTTTATTTTGAATAAACATTTCCATGAAAATAAACATATTCCGCATAGTAAATGTATTTAAATTCATATTTTACACACACAAAATGTCATTGCAAGGATAACTTGCTCAATTGCATGGAATATAAAAGACAGAACAATATCTCATTGGTTTTGTTTCGATATCGTGAAAGTCACTGAGGTTCAATGTTGTTTGGTTGTCTTACGTGTTACAAAGAAAAAGTCATACAGGTTTCAGTAACACAAGGGTGAATAAATCAAATAATTATTTTGGGGTAAAAGTATGTATATAATGCCTGACCGAGATAACAAATTATACATTTTCTAGTTGTATTTATTATTTAAATGAGCTTTGATTTTACGTATTTTATTGTTAATTTTACTTCGCTTTTAAGAAAGTTTTCTTATGTGCTTTTGATATTTTAGGCTTAAATTGTTCATTTTAATGATGTCATACAAGATTAATTTTACAATTTAAAAATGATTTTTGATGATTTTTGTTTTAATATAATTCTAGTTCTTTAACGTATTTTCAATATTCAAATATATGGCACGTTTAAAATGGATGTATTTTATTTTAAATAAAAAATACCTTTAGAACCCTCAGGCAGCAAGAGATTGCAGTCTGTCATTTCACCGTTTCATGTAGATAACAGGGTTTCTACGTGCAATTGTGTTTTTTGTTTTTATTTCTTGATCAGAAATGTTGCTTAAGGGATCCAGAGGCGTTGTGATGTTTGATTTCACTCACTATATCTTGTGTTGAAAGTCATACACACACGCCTGAGACCAGCATGCTAGTTTCACATGCCATGTCTCTCTGGGATTCTATCTGGTGTTGGTTTCACTCATTAATGCGTTTGGCACTTCTGATGAAATACATGAGACTGTGGAGCAATGAGTCATAAAGTAGGATTGTCATTAGTTTACAGCCTTAGTTTCACAAACCTTACAGACTCATGTGAGACACTTCTCTTTCAACTTATCTGTGAGGATGAGTGAGTCATAAATGAGTTATACTGTTATTTGTGAGATATTAGGTAGTTTTGCATGAAGAGGGAATGTTCCCTACAGTGTATCATATTTACATTTACATTTACATTTAGTCATTGAGCAGACGCTTTTATCCAAAGCGACTTACAATAGTCGAGGAGACAATGAAGCGGTAAATAGCCGATACAACAATAGGTGAACAAGTGCTACAACAATGTTACTGAGTTACACAGAGAGAGAAGTTACAAAAGATTTTTTTTTTTTTTTGATAGAGTGAGTAGTTAGAAAAGAATTGAGTTGGTGAGTTAGGTGTATTATCATATAATATGAGTAAAAGATGAAGGTTAAAGAGATATGATTATGATGCAGGAAGACGCACATATTTTACTGTTTCCGGCAGTATATAAATGATAATAAAACACTAGACGGTCTATGAGAGTCTTAAAAGCAATCATTTGCCTTTATGCTCTGCTTATACATTAATCATAATACATTTTCAAGTTGTCAGATATAGTTATAAGAAAGAAGTCTTTGATATTAGCAATTGAGGAAATAAGATGATGATTAAAAAGTCCCATCTTCAATCACTTGCCTTTGTTTTACTATAGAAGAAAGAAAGTAAAAGAGAGTTACTATAGTAAAACCAGGGCATACTAACCATAGTTGCACAGTGAACTGTTGCACGTGGCACAAACGGTAATCAATCTGCCAAGATTCCTGAGTAAAAACATCAATATACCGATATCATGATACAATGCCTGTATATTTTATAATGTGATATTTAAAAGATTGTCAAATCATTTACTGTGGATAATTGTAATAATAGAGATCTTAGCATCATTAAATAAGACTAGATTTCATGAAGAGACAAAAAGCTGTACAAAATCCTTAAAAAATTCCCCATTCTAAATTCTAAGGAAATACTTATAGTTTGGATTATAATTAGTGTAAATGTAAAAAAATATGAATAAATTATATCATTGTTAAATCCCTCTTTATCACATTTCTAAGTTTCTTAAGCACACCCGAGTTCTGAAGTTTTCTGGGTAAGCAGCTTGGTGAAGCGTCTTGCGTTCTCTCTTGAACAGTATAATAAAGCATATTCATGACCATATGTGACATATATCACTCCAGACGGAAGAAGCTTAAACTTCTTTTAAGAAGCATGCACAGAAACATTAGAAGAGACTTTAGTTCGGTGGTGTGCTGTTGAGACATGTATTGTTCTGTTGTGTTTGTTCTGGGTTTAATGAGATCCTCTTATCATGGACATTGCCTACAGAGATCTATGAAGAGACACAAGATGATTGGGGAAGTGATAGCAGTGATTCGTGAGGCGGCGCTGAGAAATAAATCTCTGGCCATTTATCTTCTTGCATCATTGAGCGTGTCGGCTTCTCCAGCTGTGACTGTAATTATCTGTGTGCATGCGCTCATATTGAAAACACTTTTAAGTCATGCACTCTGTAGACTTGACAATCTCTTTTGGTGTCGTTCACGAGTAAAGCTGCTGTGATTCTCTTTCTTCACAAAAATATCAGTGCTATTAGTTTAAGCTCAGCTGAAATCTAAACCTGAATGAATCAATCAGGGATTCAAGATTAACGCTACATCATTTAAAATCCAGTTAAAATGTTAAACAAATATTTTAGGTTTAAATAAACATATATATATATATATATATATATATATACAAAAGCATAACTTTATTTAAAGCATATTGCATTTAATTATAAGCCCTGTTTGATTTCAAAAAGCAACATAAAATTAAAACAGATGCTCCATTACAGATAAAATATAGGATATACGGAAAAGATTATGGTACGCATTTCTTTATTTTAAATTATTACATTTGAAATATACTTATATAATATTCACCATATATGATTTTTAAATGTATATAAAATTATTAAATATAGTACCAAGATATATGGGAAAAATATGTATGCAAAAATATATACTTTACATTTGGTGAATGGCCATAAGGTATTTCTCTCAGTTTAACAAAGATGAAACGTTTCAGTTTATTTGAAATCATTCCAAACGGGTAGTTTATTCAATAAATAAAAACAACAGCAACCAACTTAAGATTTTATGAGTTAAACAAGACGGTATGACTTTAGGATGAGTTTTATTATGACACTACGTTTATCTTGTTGATTGCAATATAACACAGCAAACAACCCCAGCACAAGACACTCCTCTCATATATGAGAGACGTGAAAGAGTCCAGGCTGAGGTGACAACTTCATTTGATAACTATTGATCCCTCGAGGGAGATAATGTTCTACAACATCATTTGTAATCAACCCTTTATGCTTTAGGTGCGACAGCAATTCAATAAAAGACGATTAGGACCTCTAAACTCTGCGTGTTTGTCTGGGTTCATAAAATAAGACTTGTTAAACAAAATCATCTTTGCCTTTTGATATTTTGATACTTTCATTAAAATATAAAGCTTTGGTGTATTGCTTAAAGATACATTGAGTGACCGACGTTACATTTACACTTGCATTGAGTCATTTAGATAATGCTTTTATCCAAAAAGACTTAAAAATGAGGTTTAAAAAAGAAGCATATATTACTAAATGTTAGAAAGAAAACGTGAGTGAAACAATTCCAGTCTTAGTTAGAACCACGTTCCAAGTATTTATTTGATAGAAAATGTGAGGAGGACAGGAAATAGGTTTATTAGTGGGTCAGATGCATGCGTAGAAGAGGGGATTTAAAGATGGAAACTGTCTGCAAAACCCATTGTAACCAGCAGATTGGTCTACCATTTTGGGTAGGTGTTTTAGAGTGATTTCTTGCCTTTTTGCACCAACAGACGTTGATCATTTGCTGAGCGCAGGGTTCTGGAGGGCACATACATCTGTATCAGCGAATGAAGGTAGGGGGGTGCTAAACCTGGGGGTGGTCTTGTAGGCAATGAGGAGAAATTTGAACTCGATGCAAGCGACTATAGGGAGCCAGTGTAACCTGATGAAGGTGGTGTGACGTGTGCTCTTTAAGGTTGCCACACATCATCTGCAGAGGTTTGGTAGTGTAGGCCTGCAGTCCAATGAATAGCATTGCAGTAGTCCAGCTTAGACAGGACTAGAGCCTGCACTAGGATTTGTGCAGCATGCTCCGAGAGGAAAGGTCTTACCTTCCTGTTCTGATTCCTATATCTGCAGGAACTGGCAGTACTTGCAACATGATTCTTGTAAGTTAGTTGATCATCGATTACTAATCGCACACTTCAAGCTGTGCTGGAGGGTACTATGATGGATGGTCCTAGTCATAAAGAGGGGTTTTGTTGGATCTTCAGGTTGGGGGAGATGACAAGAAGTTCAGTTTCAAAATGTTCAGTTGTAGATGGTGGTCCCTCATCCAGAGAGCGATATCACTCAGGCATGCTAAGACCTGTGCAAATACGTCTGGTTTTCAGGGTGCATATGCCTTCCGAATGACTGATAACAGTTATGTCATGTAGAACGAGAAGAGCAGAGGCCCAAGCACTAAGCCCTGAGGTACATTCAGGCCAGTCTTAGGTCTTAGACAACCGAAAGCAGTATATTTTCAATGGATTGCTGATGATTGTTACACCCGGACTCCTGCAAAATGGCCCATGTCACACCCGTTGGCATGTATTAGCCATTAGGCAGAGGGTGTAGCACTTTTCAGTGATTAGTGAAGCGAACTGGTCAGGGGTAGGGAGTGAAAAGGAGACAACAGAGGCAACAGGGCAGGTTGAGAGGAGAGAGCATGCTGAGGTTTCGCAGGAAGTTACAAGCAGGGAAGGCCTTGTCATGTCTGGTGCGGACAGGTCAAGATCACAAGAAACACAGAACTAATCCGACGTATTAAGCAGTTTTCTAAGTGTGGTGAGTACCAGACTTGTGGGTCGCTGGTGAGTAAAGTCACTTGAGGTGAAACGATGCTGTAAAGTTGTCAGGGTCAGCAGCTGAGGATTTTCCAAGCTGAATGTTGAAGTCTCTTAGTACCATGAGGTGGTTGCCATCTTCAAGAAGAGATGAAAGGAGCTCATCAAACTCTGGTTTGAGCCAAGTCTCCGTAAGTGCCAACAAAGAGAGACCAGCTTTATTAACAGTTTCATACAATTTCAATATTCAGCAGTTTCATAAGCCGATGCGAATAGTAAGCGAGTATAATTGTAAGGCAGTAATAGTATGCAGATTATTAGGGTTGTGTTTTCTACGATGTGACCGAGAAGATTTACAAGTGTTAGTGAGAGTAAGAATTTTAAAGCAAATGGTTAAAGATTAAAGTTAAATGAATGAAATGTATTAATTACCCTAAAATGTGTCTAATTTTTGTATCTGAATATAACAGGACATACCTTCAAGTCCCAAAAATACACACATGAAACAGAACTAGCATGTGATCCGACATGAACAACTCGCCCATGCCACGTGACACGTCAATAGTAAACAAACAAAGCACAACCTTGTGTTTAACTTAATAAGGCAAGAATAAAAAAAACATTTACTTACAACATAACTGTGCACTCGTAATGCTTCTCATATATCTGAGACTAAGTTGGGACTTTAATGAAACTTAACAGTTTATCAAATAAAAAAATACTGTATTCAACGTTCATCAAAAGCCAAATATTAGATCTATAAGTTATTCGATGAGTATTAGTTTAAATGAAGACATGAAAATATAAGTTTGATTCTGTCATGAAGCAGCTGCGACATAAAAATATCTGTCTCTCCCTTTTAGACAGAAGTGAGACGCGGGATACAAACGCATCATTGGTCTCCAGTCTGGTGGTAAATGAAGAGCATGAATTGACACAAAGAATCCAATAAGCATCCTTAATTTGTGCTACAGGATCAGGAACTCAAATGGCCTGTTAGCAGATTGACCACAGCTGTGAGGACTCAAGAATATGAACACACACTGAATGCACATTAAACATTTTTTCACAATGACATGCACACTGCACAGAATACTAAACATATAGCACACTAATGTGAACTACTAAAGTGCACTATAACTACTTCCGGACATACATTATACTACCAACAAAAGAACCCTATACTACCAAATAAAGAACACTATATGACCTACTGAAGAACACTATACGACCTACTGAAGAAAACTATACGACCTACTGAAGAACACTATACGACCTACTGAAGAACACTATACGACCTATTGAAGAACACTATAGGACCTACTGAAGAACACTATATGACCTATTAAAGAACACTATACGACCTACTGAAGAACACTATAGGACCTCAAGGATGCATTTAATTAAACATAAAACGAACACGACGACCCAAGCTGTCAGGAATGTATCATAAGATGATGTGTCAACAAATAAATTCTAATGAGAATTTGTCTCTTCTAAATTGCTTAAGAAATATTAACCAAACCTAATCTGTCAGCCAAATGTCACCATTATATTCTTTTTCTCCATTTGGTAATAAATCAGTCCTGTCATTTACAGCAGATTCCTCTGAGAGTAACATAGCAATGCACTCCAAATTACAACAAATCGGTTTCTTTTAATATTTGAACGTCTCTGGGATTCAGATAAACAAAATATCTGAGATAATGCTACTATCAGATCAGTGATTGACATCTGAAGTGTTTCTGCTTTCACCTGTTTCAATGATGACAAAGATCTAATGAGAATCAACCTCAGACACATCGCTGTCATAAACCACATCCAGTCATGCTTTGAAAACACAACATTTAAGTTATTCTGTACTATCAATTTTTATGTCACAGTGTGACGTTCAGGTGAACATTGAGTTCTTTTTTTATGGATGAGAACTCTCGGGCTGTCCCGATCGTGACATGCATTAGCTTGCTTTGCTGAACAATTGCTTCTGCCGAACAGAAGTGGGCTTTCTACTTTTGAAAAGGACTTCTCAGCACAAATATTTGGATCAAAGCCGAGCTTTACTTCACAGACTCCACAAAATGTGCCAAGAGAAATTGGTCTGTGGTTTTGCTATGCGAGGCAAGCCGGTGAATTGAATAAACCCCAGCCATATGTGCAGAGGACTCTAAGTAGTCAGTGCGAGTTCCTTAGTCATTGAGTGTTACCCATAAGGAATATTTACCATGATTTTATTATAGTAAAATGTACTAACCTTGGGATTATTTAATGTGACCTGCAATGTGTCTTGACCCCCACATAGACATATGTTTTGAAAGTTGGAAAGAGAGGTGTGTGTTTTCCAATTCACTTAACATGTCAAAAAGAAATTACAGTCTGATTGTCTAGAATTTAGGATAGAGCCAATGACAGGCCACCGTGTTTGAATGTTATTTAAAAACATCTGTTAAAGTTTCGCTCCAGCATAAAATGCAGCTGCATGGTGTCATTTATATGGCGATGCCCTAAAACATTAAATTCTGCGACCATTAATCCAAATGGATTATAAATCAGATTTGATAGTAATGTACCCTCCTGCCATACGGAGGCAAAGTTAGTGATCTGACCGATGAAGCCACACTACAGCGAGTGACTGTCAACACTGCCTCTCCAACTCATTTACTCAGATGAAATCACATTTGCAGAGGAAAATAAATGACACTTCCTTCATCTCTCCTCATGTAAACCCAACAGTGAAATGTGCACGGCTAATTGTTGCACTTGAAAGCACTCGATGCTGGAAACACATGGATGTCTGACGGATTCTGAAAGAACTTTTCTATCTTCCTTTCTTACTGTCTGTCTCCATTTTAGTTTTATTTTTTAAAGGATAACAAAGTCAAGCAAACAATATCAATCCCCAAAAAAATGCTATTTGGGAATTCACAATGATAATATTACAATGACAACATTACAATAATGTTAATGTCTAATTTTAAGATACGTCCATATATCATATTGTTCCAAATGTAAGAGAATGTTTATTTCT
>JAWHQN010000158.1:384987-412487 GCA_033220385.1 Triplophysa yarkandensis
CTTAAACAAAAGAAGGGTTAGTTTTTCAGCATGACTTACTGGACTCATGAGTTTCTTTGGCCTATGAAACGTTTCACTGTATGTCTTTCTTTAAGACAGCAGCCCCCCCACAGAGATGACTGAAGCCCCCGCAGGTTCCCGCAGTCACAGTTTAGTGATGGAGGTCATCGTGAAGGCCCTTGAGACCCCGCGGAGAGCACCAGACCTCAGGCTGGCCCTCACATGAATCACCAGAGCCAAGACCCGACGCAGGCACCAATCAGCTCACGGACCTGTCCCGTTCTTAAAACTCTCCCCTTCATCTCCCGGCAGGATTCAAAGCTCCAGGTCCCGGCGGCAGAGACCCTCTTCTCTCCATTGAGTCACTAGTTCCACTTCTTTCTCACAGGCTTTCCCGCAGTAAAGGTCTTTTCTTCTGAAATGAGCAACTTGAAAGCAGCGGGTCTGCTGAGAGTCCGTCTCTCGTGTGCTGGGACTCCCGCTGATGAATCGACGGCCCTCCGAGACTCCGTTTAGCCAACACGTCCATTATTGAGGTCTGAGCTGCGGTTGAACCTCTGAGCTGAATCATTTCACTGCAGGTGACAAACGCTTATGAGAGCATTTATAAACTCTATTCATCAACTTCATTGTCTGCTCACAATCAGAATTAAGAAATATGACCAAAACCAGACGACTGACCACTACAATCATGTGTAATGCTTTCAAATACAAGTATAATTTTCCATTAAATAAAAAGTTCTTTATAACCTCTGGAAAAAAAATGGAATATATGAATAAGCCTTCTCTTTCATTGATATTTAAAAAGGATTTTCTGCTCAAAAATGAAATTATATCATAAATTACTTACCCTCAGGTTGTCCTAAGCTTGTATAAATAGATAAAGATATTTAGAAAAATGATTGATTTATGTGGCACAACTCACCACCATTGTAAAAAAATAATATTCTTGTAACATTCTCTCAAATAACATTCTTAGAAAAAAGACAGGTTATACAGGTTTAGATCACTTAAAGACTTCTAAAAATCTAATTTGTTACTCTATATACAAAAAACATTGGATTATTTTACACCCAGTTGCATAAAAAGAAATGAAACTATAACCGTGGAGAAAATTAGCCAAGAAAATATTTGTGTAGAAAGAAATAATCCCATTTGACCTTGAAACAATTCAATATAGGTTTGTGTATAACCCAATGTAAAGCATTCCTTCACACAAACATCAGAACAGATGCATTCTGGTACATTAAACTTTCATTAAACTTTATCTAGCAAGGACACAAAAGTCATGAGTTTGTAAAACTTTTCATATTCTGCTTCAAAAGATTTTATTATAAGTTTTTATGCTCATTTTAAAATCACCCCAGAGGACAACAAAGTTATTTATATCCCCTATCACATCATCAGTTACTTTCGTGTGTTTTATAATCCACACTAACATTATTTTAAAAACACAATTAACTGAAAACATAGTTTTAAAATGATTTGTGACAACACTTAACGGTTACACTTAATTTAAAGATTAAACATATGCCATTTCTTTTTAATGAGGCGAGAGATTTTTTATATCATTTATGGAAAAGGAAAGTGCTGGATTTGGTGTATTTAATTAAAAGGCCATTTACAGAGACAATGAGGACAGAAATAAAAACTGGATCTTAATTAACTTTCTGATCCAATATTACATTGAAGGACCTAAAAGTAGCACAATTAAATCTTTTCCAAATGAAAGAAACATGCATGGACATGGCAATAGAATAGAAAAGGTGTTAAAAAACAAATGAGTTCTGTTGAAATGCTTTAAGTCACTGTGTGAAGTCTAAATCTTTTAAATGCACCAGTTCTTCCTCTAGCAAGTATTTTTGTAAAACTGTTTCAAAGCTAAATAAAAGATGTGTCAATCATAAGTTTTTCATCTCTTCTTGACGGTGAATATCCTATAGAATTTCTTAATATGGTCGTTTTATTCACGCTTTTATAGATGTTCTGTCATCATTCACAGATTCAATGATGGGAGAACCTCAAAATGGCTGAAGAATAGTAATGTCATGTTTAAGATCCTCTTATTAAAACACAAACACATGTTATGTCATCAAAAAATAATCTTATGCATCTGCATATATAATGAGATGAACACTTGTCCTGCTCCAAACCAAACACCAACAAAGACAAGATGCTTGGACATACTAACAACTATCTCATAAACATATACGTATACATTCTCTCCCTCTCTTCCTCCCCCCATATAAAAAATGAAAATTTGATCACTGACTCGTTCATAGACTTTCTACAGCAGAAGAAAGAAAGAAAATACAGGCCTGGTTTTACTATTGATGATTCAGCTGTCAGGTACGGTTGTGAATGATATATTATGTAGAAAAGTATATATTAAACAAAGTGATTATACCATATTTCTTTTGCTTTCTCAGCAAATCCCATCATGTTTTACGCATACATTTGTTCTGTATCGTCTCTACACGGACCTCGACATTTATTTATCACTTTATCTGCACCAGCACATGACTAATCCACAAAGAATCCCAACAGGGCAGAAAATCAGACAGAGATTTACAATCCCCGCGTAACATTATGAAGTTATTTGTTGGGATTTCTTATTTCTGGAGTCTGATGTTGAGTCAAATCTAGGAAAGGACATGTTGCAATATACTGAGATGATTTAAAGAAAAAAATATGAATATTTTATTCAGTTACTAAAGGGCCATACTCATTATAACTGCTCATCACAAGTTTAGGGAGTTGATTTAGTTTTTATAATCTTACAAACTTTCCCGTTTCAATGCATATGCCAACCTCTTGTTTCTTTGTGTATGATGTCACCACACTAACACATCACATAACAACAACAACAATGATGGAATAAAAGTGAATCTCGGAGCTGAATTACAGCACCACACACACTGGTCTGGCGTGTATCATACATTGTTTTGGTTCGGTGTCTGGCGTGAGCGGATGTTTCTAGAGATGTGTTTACAGGAAATCAGATCGGATAAGGTCAAGCTCTGGCTTTGTGTGGATGTGACCCTTCTCGATCCGTGAAGCTCTCAATCTCTACATCTAGTCTCCAACACTCTGAAAACCATTCGATCTCCAACCAACCAAACTAGGGCTGGAAAAACCCCCAATGTGATTCAATTGACATTAATCTGTATATACACAGTGCTATTCACAACAAATTTAAAGCAGCTGTAAAGAAAATGTGATTCCACATTTCAAAAGCACTATACCAACAAATGAAAGGAATAAATTGGATCAAGTTATCATCACTTTCTTCACAGGTGTTCTGTCATCTAGTCATCCTAAATCTGAAGCCATAAGGATTTCATGATCTGTTGCTACATCAGCTTTAACTTAAATAACTTGCACTTTACTTAACTTTCTAACTAGAGCCAGTAGCTTTTAAAAACTCTTTTTCACTATTATAGACTTAAATGTTGTTTCTTGCAAATTAAACTGTTTTCTTTGTATTGCATCAGAAGCAGCTCATGCTGGCACAAAGATGAAAGTCTTATTTTGATGTGCTCTGACACTTAACTTTATTACCTTCCAATTTTGAGCAATCTGTAAAAGAAAAGATTATATCAAAGAGAAACAAGAGGGTCAACTTCCTGTTATGATTGAGATTATGATACAAGTTTAAATACCTGACACTTTGAGATTGATAAAAAATCAATGTGAGTGTTCAAAGCTGAAGTGTAAAGTCAAGGGAAAGGACAAGAGCTCAGCGGACAGACAGAAGTTTAATTAAAAGCCAAATGGACTGTCAACAAACAGACATTGAACATTCATTAGGTTTTGTCTCCAGGCTGATGGAGTAAAGTCTGATGAGTGTAAAGTACAGATGGTGACCGCTCTTGCTGGCGTGGGTCGGCTCATTTTTCCTAATGACTGTGATACGGAATTAGAACTCATTGAGAGTACACATTAGGAAGTCTTAGAACAGCGTGTATTTAACGTTAATGGCCCCACGCTCACCGTTCATCCGCTCTGGCAAAGACATGACAACGTGTTACTTCCAAATGTTGGTTTAGTGGCGTTCTGAAGAGAAATTGACCGCTGCCTACTGTGCACAACACTGTTGGATTTGTGGGTCATTGCCAAGGCAATGCTTTAGGGTTTCTAAAGAGAAGTTTCCACTTACAAAGCACGAGTTTCTAAATATTAGACAAGCTTTATTCCTCTTGGCGGATCATTTATAAAAAAAAAAATGATTCTTTAATGCATTTAAACTATAAAAACATCAAATGTGTAAATGGCGGTGTCACCTGAATGTATTTGATATATTTAGGTAAATGTGGACAGGGTTCTAAAGTAAAAGTCTTAAAAATAAGTTTTTGATCCGTCTATGTGGAAATCTGCGCTGACAGATGGTGATGAACTGTTTTTTTTGTTTTGCATGTATGTAAAACCATTTACAACACGACACAGTAGATCAATAACATGAATGGACTATCAGACCGATCAGATAACAGGAGAGCAGGGGACAGAACAAATCATTCGACCATCAGTACATGAGAAGGGTAATCTTAATGCATACTATTACTTTAAGTTTTTGTTAACCCTTAGGAGACCAAAGTGGGACTTTGACTTCAAGATTGCTGTTTGTTAAGGGAAGTTTTAAAAAAAGAACTTAATATCTTAATTTAACCAAGCCCGAGACAATTGTTTTTTTCTGTTAACAAATTTTATCTTTTAAAAATGTTTTTCTTCACCACTTTTATTTTGCACTTAGTAAAAATCTGAAGAAATCTCTCAGTCATAGCACATCTCACCTCAAACTGTGCGCTTTGATATAAGTCAGGACGCGTTACGCGTTTAAATGAAGTTTAAGTAAAGTGTGATGTTCTTCTTATCAAGTGCTCAAAGATCTTAAACAACAGGCTTATTTCTGCGTGTTAAACAAGTTTCAAAATCCAAATGTGAGTCTCAGAGTCTGTTATAAAACAGTTTTGTATAGCAAAACAGTATTAAACCTTCAAGCCAAGTCATTGGTTTGTATCGTTCAACTTTTAAAGTGTTTTCTCCATTGAGTTTCTGATTTCAGAGTTTTTGTAAGAACCAGACACCGTCCTAATGGAAGATTGCGGTCACAAATGGCCAGTTCTTCAGAAATTTCACTGGAGCTCTTTCATTATATCAAACTCTTTCATTTTTAGAGGAGCTTGTATTTCGGGTTTGTCCCTAGCAGACACAGCACATTACTCCAGGATCTGAAGGTGACAATAAGAGCATGATGAAATATATATAAGTCTTGTGTCGTCCCGATTATATCTTTATCGGTGTCTGTCTGGGGCTGGTCCCATTACATGGAGTCTTCTTCAGAATTTCAGAAGACTCTTTTGAGCAGAAAAATGGCTTTGTTACTTATGTTATGTTGAACAATATGAAAGAATACGAGGAGTTTAACTTCACAATGTCATTTAATCATCAAAAACATGAAATCCTTACTGTAAATCTTAACAATCAGTGATGCGTCTTAGCAATCGTCTTACCCTGACCTCATAGGTCGGTTGGTGGGTGGACGTGCTATATTCCAGGGATTCGTTTTTTTTAAAGGTCCTGGCAGTCATCTTTGGACCCATAGCATCATCTCTATTACATACCAGGTGATTTTATCACTGCTTGGGGTTAGATTGAGTCATACTCAAGTCTCCAACAGAGGAATTATCCATCCATGCCATCAAAGACGGTTCACTGAACACTGAATGAAAGTATGGTGCCGACAAACCTCATTCTCTGACCCAAATCCCACTGGGAACCGGTGAGGTCATCTGAATGAAACTTATAAAGGAAAAACAGTGTTTTCTACAGGATCTAGAAAGATTTTGAATGACTTCAATTTTTCCCTGAAAGCGTGACAGGAAGAGAAAGTTCAGTCAACACTATTTATTCCCTCTCATGTGTTTGTATGCTTTTATTTCAGCAAAACAGAGAAGATGAATTTTAAAAAACAGTCAATAGGCTCCAGTGTGTTTTTTGGTTATCAACACTCAAAATTATGTTCTTTTGTCTACATACAGATGAATATGTATAAATGATTTATGATTTATCGTGAACTATCCTTTTAACAAACAGTGGAAATGCCAAAAACAATGTTAAACCTAAAAATGTTTGAAAGGAAAACGGTCTTTTTTGAAGTGGGCCAGTATTCACCGGTCGAAAGAATGACCAAATCTGTACTATAGAACTCCAAATACCTTAGCAACCGCACAGCATCTCCTTAGCAACAATCCATTATGCGATCTAGCAGGCAGCACATAACATTTCTGTACATTTGAGCACATCAAGGTCACTGAAAAAGTCTTGCGGGTGTTTTGTGTGATGTGTATTCACACTTGACAGTAGATTCTCAACCCTTCATGATAAATCACAATATATCTCATCAACATACGCCATCTTTAACCTTTCTTAAAGATATAAATAACAACAAGACGAGCAGAGTTATTCAGAAATATTTACTTCATCGTCCTGTTTAAGAATATTTTCCCCATGTTTTAAGTGCGTGTGTGTGTTTGTGTGTGTGTGTGTGTGTGTGTGTGTGCGCGTGCGTGCGTGTGTGTGTGTGTGTGCGTGTGTGTGTGTGTGTGTTTGCGCGTACAGTACTGTATATGCAATACGGATGTAAAGCAATCGATCATCCCGACACGAGTGCAGAACATCCCCACGAGACGCTGGTTTCATATACTCAGTTTTTCACAGAACAATATCTCACAGACCCTTCACACTGTTAAAACACCAGCGCGGTTAACTGCTATCACAAAATCATTTCTGCCAAAATTCACTGGAAAAAGCTGGATCATACTGTCTTTTAATATATTCCAGCCCACAGGCCATGCCGGGTCACGGTAAATGACTATTTTGATGCTCTTGGGAGTCTTTTAAGTTGAAAAATGAAATTCAAACAGCCCCATTTAAAAGCTTCAGGACAGACAGATATTGTATATTGGATCGGACATGGTGAGAATACATATGAACTTCAGAGACTGGGAATCAAAGGGCTTGTGTGCTTCATTTCAGCATGTTTTAGATATATATTAAAAAATGCATTTGGTAATGCCTTGGAATTATTGCTATTAATTTATAGTAATGCATTCATGTCACTGAAAAAGAAAAAGAAAAAAATATGAACTTCAAAACTAAAAAATGAATGCCTTAGGAGAAATTGTAAAATTTGAAAACATCAAAGATGAGATTTCTGTAACATCACAGCCATCGCGTCTCAGATAACTTTCATGAGTAAAAGAGACCGAAACTCACAAATGTCTCCATTAGAGTTTCAGAAGAGAATGTCTCAAACTGAGCTCAGATTGTTCAAGTCCGCAATCAAAGGTCAATATTATTAAAGATCTCAATGTGAACTCAATCATTTCTCGTTACATTTTCTCAAATCAAGATTATTTTACCTCAACCATCTACGTTCATCTTTAATGGCACATTGAGAATATAAAGTGCTAGAATGTGAATTCACTGAAATATAAAAGCCAGAGCCGCTTCTTAAGAATCCGGCCCCTACCTCAGTAATTCAATTTGGGAGGTAGCTGATGGATGGACAAATAAAATGTTATTTTGTTTGGCAAGGCTTGAGGGAACGAAGGCAAGAAAATGATTTACAGTGTGTTTGGGTCCTGCTTTACTGCATTGTGCACATAAAGCAAACGCTGTTATTATTTCAAGCATTAGCGGGATAACAGAAAAGTGTGTTTATGTTAAACCACTGTGCGTATCTCACAAATCTCTTTAAAATGCATAGCGATCTAACATCTGCTCATGAGCACGACCGTTACAGGATGATTCCAATTTTCAAACATCTGCATTCATATGACAATGGAAAACTTCATGTCCGTTTCAATTCTATAGATTATGAAGAGGAAAACTGACCAGTTTGTCTGAAAATCTGAATGCGTTAAAACAGACATTTAAGACATTGTACCAAAAAAGGATGAAAACTAGAGGAATAAAAGAGGAAAGGCGTGGACTCCATTAAACCTTATAGAAAACCTCCTGACACACACACACACACACACACACACACACGCGCACACGCATACACATGCACACACACGAACGCACGAACACACGCACGCACGCATGCACACACACACACACACACACACTGAACACACACTGAACACACACTGAACACACACAAACACACACACACACACACACACACACTGAACACACACTGAACACACACTGAACACATACTGAACACACACTGAACACACACGCACACACACACACACACACACACACTGAACACACACTGAACACATACTGAACACACACTGAACACACACGCACACACACACACACACACACACACACACACACACGCGCACACGCATACACATGCACACACACACGAACGCACGAACACACGCACGCACGCATGCACACACACACACACACACACACTGAACACACACTGAACACACACTGAACACACACAAACACACACACACACACACACACACACTGAACACACACTGAACACACACTGAACACATACTGAACACACACTGAACACACACGCACACACACACACACACACTGAACACACACTGAACACATACTGAACACACACTGAACACACACGCACACACACACACACACACACACACACACACACACACACACACACACACACACACACACACACACACACACACACACACACACACACACACACACACACACACACACACACACACAGGCCACTCGGTTATCTGTGAAAAGAGGGTCTTTGAGCAGAAATTACAGCATACCTTCACTTTATAACAGCTCAAGCTGAGAGAACTGAAATTAAACTGTTTCTCTGCCTTTCAGCAGCAACATTTCAGTCTGCTAAATTATTTTTATCTGCTGTCTTAAAAGAAAAAATGTCATAAACTGCGGCTGTAAAAGAGACATGAGTGGCTGACCGCTGACAGATGTGTTTGAACACAAAAACGCTGAACAATTTCGTGCCGTTTCTCTCTGCGAATGTGTTTCTTTTGTAAAAAACAACATAGGTACAAGATCAGGTGAGCGCTTAAACACAACACATTATATGACATTTAGAATACACATCTTCACTTTATATATTATAGAGAAATGTTCGCAAGTTTACAGTTTGTAATTGTAAATAAACAAATTTAAGAGTTATAGTTAAAAGTATAAAACTACACAAAAGGAACTCACGAACGGTTTTTGAGTGTTTTGAAGATTCTTCTGCTTTCATCCTGAAATACTTTTTAAACAGAATTCCTCAAACTCACATCTATTTTGACCTTAATTAAAATAAACTTAATTAGAAAACTTTAATTAAAATAAACAATACAATACAACAATGGTTTTAAGTGAGCTGCAGATTAAAATAACCTTTATTAAAATAAACTACAATTGTTATGTAACTAAAAAACCACATGCCGGTGGATCAAAAGACCTCTATAACCACGAGATAACTATGGCACTGACACATACATGTTTCTTCAAATATGTACAATTGAATTATAAATAAAAATAGTACATACAAATACAAATGAATATATACTAAACTTTTTTACATTCCAAAGTAATCAAATAAAATCCTTATTATTAAGATAAAGAATGTATTAGTCTTTACTCACCGTCATGTTCTTCAGACCCCGTGTTCCCACTTCCGTAAAACCAAGCAGCAAATGTAAGCAACTGAATGTTTTATTGTCGTTTAGTGTTGTTCTAGAGATACAAGACAAATGTTTTTAATACCCAGAACAACACTTCTCATATAAACATGATAACAAAATCCATATTTGTTATATATATGTGTTTATTTGTATAGTGATTTTTAACACCGCCGCTCAGTGAGCATTAAATGACACATTTGAGTTGCATGACATTGCGTCACACACTATAATGTGCAATAATCTGGACAGCTTTCTGAGACGCGACCCACCACAGTTAAACCAAATACCCGGCCTTTACTAGTTAATCTTCCACAAATAACCAAAGCATGAAAGGCAGCAATCACGGTAAATTACAAGTTACAAGGACTTAAAACTATACAGATGGGATGAAAGAAGATTGGATGAAGTCAAGCTTGCTAACTTGTTGGGTGTGGAGCTTAAGTGATACAGAAAGTCTCATCTCATGGAGAGCCGTACGGAATGAGACGGAAATAATGTGTGTGGGCAGCTGTGAGTGAACGCTGCATCAAACATCTCCAAACTTTCTGATGTGTTTAATAGAAACATGGACACAAACAAGCTCACAATGTTATGTGTCATTGCACACTTCGTGCATATGTCAGTCATCTGTGTTTTTCATCATTAGAGACACACAAACAAAACTAAAGAAAGGTTCCAAAATGTGTTTTTTTCCGTAAAGAATACTCATCATACACAGAACCTTTCTGCTGCAAATAGTTCTTAATAGTGGAAAATACTTTTCAGAATAAAGAAGAGAAACACATTAACCTTACATTTAACGGCTCTTTGGGGAATCAAAATAGTTATTCTATCCTTTTCTTCCTATTTATAACTTAATTTATAACTTAAATACTCTAAAGGGAGTTACTTATTTATTTATATCTAAAATCTAGTATTATTTACAACAAAAGTGACCTAGAATGTTTTTCGTAACTATATACATTATAGTACATAACACTTAATGTTTAGTGTGAACGAAATGAATGCTCACCTCATATCCAGGAGTCACATTGAGATGATTAGAAATAAGACATCTGGTCAGTTTGTTCGGCGGTGTAAAGCGAGATGGGACTCGATAAAGTACATGAGTAAATAAAAAAGAGCTTTAACATCATTCATTTACTGAGGATGAGAGGACAGCAAAATCATCACACACTACATCACAAGGTACAGTATGTACAAACCTGGAGAAGAAAAGAATACTTTAGTGTATTATTATATTCATACATGTTTGACACGAGTTAAAGATTGTTAAAGATGAATCAGGATATTTTAAAATCAATTAATCCTTCAGAGAAAATAAAAATTAAATACAAAATTACAAGGAATATAATTTTAGCGTGACATAAAACATAAATTAAATAATCAAATAAAAATATCACAAATTGATTGACAATCATAATCAATTGGAAAACCTCACATTTCAGTATTTTTTGTGTAAAAATTATATTTAAGAGAAAATAATTATTAGAGAATATATTTAATATAATTATATTTAAGAGAAAATAATTATTAGAGAAAATAATAACTGGCTACAAGTATAGCTGTAATAACTATAGCTGGTAGAGTATTGTGTTTCAATCCCAGAATACACTTACTGTGCAAAAAAATACATAAATATACAAACTTAATGCACTTTAGATAAAAGCTTGGAGTAAATTTATGATAAAAGTTAGGTGTAAAACAAAGTTCTATTTTACTCGATTTAATAGTAACTAAAACAAGGTTTAAAAAAAGACAAAAATGACAGATATAACTTAACAGAACATAACTTCCTGGCCAAGTGTGTATAGTTCCAATCATGTCTTTAATTCTTAACCTTTCATTTTACATCTCAGACTGACCTTGTGGTCACTTTTTATCTCTTTAAATGTCAATAATGAACTGAAGCAAACTTGACTCATCATCAGCACATCCATTATCTCTGATAAACTTCAAGAAGAATACTCATCTTTCATCGCCTCATTCACATCAGATACCACTCCATGTTTTATTCTGACTTTTCAGTTCTGTCAAAGACTTCAAATAAAACAGCTGTGAATAAAGCCTGATACAGCCGACACAGTTTTACATTTTCACCAGACAATTAGTGTGACCAAAATAATTCACGGTAATGATAACATCTGTTACAGTGAAAAAAGTGCTTTTCATTGCCACTGCATCATTTTTCTCCATCAAAAGGCAATGAAAGAACTATTGAAAAAGCTCTCTATGACATGTAAAACTACTCTAAAGATACAGGATCAATATTGTGTGGCTAACTGTGTTGATGTTGAAATGTAGCAAAAAACAAAAAAAAAATGGATAACTATTTTAATTGCGTAAAAAGTTTAAGCATTCCCCATCTTCTTTAAAAGGTTAATAATGGGTCTCAATAATGCTGATTTATTTATTAAATTATGTTTACGGTTTAATTTTCACAGTCTCTTTGTTGTTCCTGCTGTTATGGGTCACACACTGGGCTATTTGATTTGCTGGAATAACTTTATGAAAGTTGTACTTATCAATAATAAATGTGATGTTTTATTGAACATTTGTATTCTCTATCACACAGTTGTTAAATTAGTTTCAGAAAATCTGTTTTACTGGTGTTAAACTCACTGTACCGCTGGCCTCTCATGACTTCTGGCTTCTGTAATGTGATGTTAATCAGGGAAATGTCAAAACTGCTGCTGTTTAGACAAAGATTGAATGCAACACTGATATCCACATCATTGCATCACCGTTAAATAAATAATACAATTAATAAACAACATTGATTCAATCTGACACAGTAGTAGTTTTTCTGCTAATATTCTGATTTTGTATGTTAGGTTTCTCTGTCTTGTGAATATTTTAAAAAGATCTCAGAGATTGTGATCTAATTTAAAGACTGTCAATTACACCATGATTTGTCCAGAAAGAGACCTAAAAGCAAAATCAGCACAGATGACTGTTAACAACTCAGGACTCAATAGAATTCTGTCCCATCTGAATTCTTGTATCTTAAGATATGATTCATGTGAGTTTAATCATAAGAGATCAAACATTTACTTTCGTCTCTTAAAAAAATCAAACGATGAACCAAAACTTGACTGTTACTTTCACAATTAAAAACAATTACACTACCACGCTTGTAGTATAGTACAACTGTAGTGACCCAGACCGAAAATTATAGGAGTAAAGAATAATGTCATAGAAAATAATATGAATATTGTAAATGGAATATAAGTACAGTAGATTTGAGTGGAGTGGTATAGAGTAGAAAAAAGTAGAGTAGAGTAGAATAGAATAGAATAGAGTAGAGTATGGTGAAATAGAGCAGATTAGAGTAGAGTAGTGGAAAGTATAGCAGAGTATGGTGAATAAGAGTAGAATAGAATAGAGTAGAGTATGGTGAAATAGATCAGTGAAGAGCAGAGTAGAGTAGTGGAGACTATAGTAGAGTATGGTGGAGAAGAGTAGAGTAGAATATAGTAGAGTATGGTGGAATAGATCAGAGAAGAGCAGAGCAGATCACAGTAGAGGAGAGGAGAGTAGAGTAGATTGGGATAGATCAGAGAAGGGTATAGTAGAGTAGAGAAGAGTAAAGTACAGTGGAGTGGAATAGAGCAAAGTAAAGTAGAGTATGGTGGAGTAGAGTAGAGTAAAGTTAAGTAGAGTATGTTGGAGTTGAGTAGAGTAGAGCAGAGTAGAATATGGTGGAATAGATCACAGAAAAGCAGAGCAGATCAGATCAGAGTACAGCAGAGTAGAGTATGGTTGAGTTTAGAAGAGTAGAGCGGAGTAAAGAATGGTAGAATAGAGCAGAGGGGGGTAGAGCAGATCACAGTAATGTAGAGTAGAGTAGAGTAGAGTATGGTGGAATAAACAGAGAAGAGCAGATCAGAGTAGATTAGAGTAGAGTAGAGGACAGTAGAGTAGAGTAGAGGACAGTAGAGTAGAGTAGAGGAGGGCAGAGTAGAGTATGGTAGAATAAAGCAGAGAAGAGCAGAGAAGATCAGGGTAATGTCGAGTAGAGTTAAGTAGAGTATGGTGGAATAAACAAAGAAGAGCAGATTAGATTAGAGAAGAGAAAAGGAGCGTAGAGTAGAGGGGTGCAGAGCAGAGTAAGGTCGAGTGGAGAAGAGCAGGGCAGAGTAAGGTGGAATAGAGCAGAGTAGAGTAGATTATGGTGGAATAGAGCAGAGAAGACCAGAGTAATGTCGAGTAGAGTTGAGTAGAGTATGGTGGAATAAACAGAGAAGAGCAGATTAGATTAGAGTAGAGTAGAGGAGAGTAGAGTCGAGGGGCGCAGAGCAGAGTATGGTCGAGTGGAGAAGAGCAGAGCAGAATAAGGTGGAGTAGAGCGCAGTAGAGTATATTATTGTGGAGTTGAGTAGGGTGGAGTAGAACAGAGTATGGCAGAGTAGAGTAGAGTAGAGTAGAATAGAATGGAGGAGTAAAGTAGAGTAGCGTACAGCAGAGCAGAGTTAAGCATGTTGGTGTAGAGAACAGCAGAGTGGAGTAGCATGTAAAATCCAGGGTGAAATCTTGTGGATGGTTTAAAATCCAGACTTAATACGGCCAACTGTGAACGAAGCCTGGATCAGGGCTTTAATAAATTAATAATAATAATAATAAATGTGTAAGGTGACCCTTTTAACTTTTTTGCGGCGGTCTGAAAAGAAAAGTCTCAATATGGAATTACCCAGCACATCCTGACCACATGGGATTAATTACCAGCAATAAAGAGCCTTGACCCTTCAATATTTACAGGCCTTGAGTAAAATGTTTTATGAATGAGGCGTCTCCTCGGCTGAACGTTTAACGGATTCACTGAAACACATTAGACTGCTCATTTTATAGTCTGTCCAGAAAGCTACATGCTTAGTTTGTTATGTCCTTCTCATGTGTCTACCGAACACACTTTCAGGCGATTCTAGCATCACAGGGATGTAATGTAGTTTACAGCAGATACTTGCTAATGCTCTTATGGAGGTCTCAAATGAAACAAATAATTCATCTCTCTGCGGTTCTCAAGGACAGATCGCTTCTGTGATTAATAGCAACGCTAATGAATATTTATTCGTTCGTGTTATCAGATGTCAAGGCACGGCGATGTGGAACAGCCAAAACAAACAAGTAAATGTTCTCTGATAAAAGCAAGTCACCAGTTCTGGTAAATGCATGTGTACAATACTTATGTATCAGGTCATATTTAGAGTATAAAGTACTCTTGCCATATAGAGTTCGGTTGTCATGTTACCATTAAGGTATTTTCCGATACTATTCCACTACCAAATATCATGGTACCAAGAAGTTTCTGTGCCATTTATATATATATCAGAATCAGAAACAAAATTGAAATCAAGTTTTTTGGAAAAGTGTGATCCAAAAGAAGTGTTTTTTTCTGGTTACAGGAACTCTTGGAAACACAAAACTACACATAACCAAACATAGAAAAGAAGAATGTAAATCGAATAAGTAAAAAATATATATATATATATATATATATATATATAAATAATGTACAAAGATGCAGTTTGGTTCATTTAATTCTACAAAATAAACACACTTTTAATTAATACTACTGTAATATTTACTATGACTCAAAACATTTGTTAATTGTAAGCAGGTAATGTTTCTGTAATAAATACTGAAGTATACTAGAATGTTCACGACTTACGAACAAATTCAAACAAATGACAAATTTCATCTAGAAGCCATAACTATAAAAGCTCACTTTAAATGTAAACCTATTATGGCCAGTAAATGGCAGTAATCAGCTGGTGAATCATTTAACTTGTTCGTTCAGAACGACTGAATCATTAAAGAAGGGAGCAAGTCTCTTGATGATTGACGTACTGAACCATAAACTTATTTGAGATGTTCAAAATATGGACTCATTTAGGAGAGACACACAGGAAAACATTCATATTTAACATTTACATTTATTCATTGGCAGATGCTTTTATCCAAAGTGACTTCCAGTATTATACAGTGTACATATATCACTACACAGTAAACAGATGTAAGATTTCAATTATTGTCTGCTGATACTGAGATTCAAACCAACAACCTTCTGCTTACAAGACCAACTCTCTAACCACCAGACCACAACTGACCAAAACTAAAAAAATGTGTCATGTAACAAAATACCGCGGGTATTTTGAAACTTTCGCATCATTATGCTACCGTATTATCGATGTCATGTGAAATTGCTAATTGAAATGCATGATCAAAGGTAGTTACAGCAATATTTTGTTCTCATATACTTGACTCTACGGAACTTGTTTGTCCATGAGCTCTGAGGCAACTAGGAGCTGTTAGACAATAATCATCATATAGAATCGATTGCACACACACGGCACACAGTTGACACGCACAACAGGCAGCTCAAAAAGTGAAATGTTTGATGCTGTCTTACTTATATATGTCTGGATTGAAATCTGTATGTGGAAGTGGAGTCATTAAACAGAGGGTTGGAAAAGTGCCTGTCAATATGTTGGCCTGCTGGGCTGTGTCTAGATATCGATATGCTGCTTGGCTTTCAGATAACTTGTACCAATGCCAGTCTGCTAAACAGAAATTCGACACTGTCTAAAAATAAATAAACTTAAATGGTGCAAGACTAACGCTGATTTGCCTTTTTCGTCTTGAGCACTCAGCTTAGGCTTTGTGTGAGATACTGGTTTTGGTTTGTATTCTCTGACAGATATTTGATGCTTTTGGCAGATGAAATAACTTTGCAGTGTATCCAAGTTATATATTATTAGGATTATATGTTTGCCAGAACTTGAACCTCTGTGACCCTCTGCAAATGAAGCTAAAGGGAATGAAGTAGAAGCTGAACATTTTCCAGAAAAGATTTATAAAAGAAAAATAATGTACCAATCAACCAATGTTCTGTATGTGTATAACATTGTTAGTTACACAACTGTAAAACTGCATTACAATATTACATGTTAAGACAGACATGACGCAGACATTTGGAGAAAAAATTTCATAAATACAGGAACAAAAAGGTAAGATTTTTGCCTATACCATATCTTGTTTAAAACTCATGTACATGTAAAATGTTAGTGAATTACTGTGTGGGAAAAGGAAATGACATCATTATTATAAATCACAGAACTCAGATCTATAGAGTGACTGACGGAGAGCAGAACACTTGCTCTATCCAACACAAGACCTCAAGGTTGTTCGAGTGACTTTTGTGATAAAGAGACATTGTTTGGTAACTTCAGGACTCCTGAACAAGGTTTGCTATAAATAGTCACCATCTAATGGCAAATCAATAAGAGAAGCTGGAATGATTAAGCATTTCTTCAGACACTAGCGACAGGTAAAATCCAGGTTCTTAGGAGCGGTAATAGTTCAAGTGGTGGGTTCGGAATCCAGACAATTTGTCTAAAACGAAAGGCCAAATTAAACAGAAACACATAAAACTATCGACTCGCTGAAGAGAAAGGGTGGAGTTCTAGAAATAAAGCTCAAATAGAATTAAAAGATTTCAGTTTGAATTGACATTTAAGTGATGTAAGCTTCGCAAACACTTATGAATATAAATGTATACAATATACCGATGTACAATATGAATCAATATATACTTTAAAATGTAAATGAGTTTGCTCGGATCTTAAGTGACATTTTATATAAAGACTGGAAGATGTGTCCATAGTATGCATTTTATTAAATACTGTATATTCATGATATTTTTGTTTCACGATGTATTTAAGGCTTACAAGTATACACTTCATTAAAATTGCATAAAAATATTTACTGTAGGCTTTACTTTCATTTGCAATATTACACGGACAAGGATATAAAAATAGCAAATAAGTCATATATATTATAATCATAAAACACACAGAATAATCCCTATTTTGGAAAACTAAGAAATAAGCAGGATTACTTTTCCCAAAGAAATCTGAGTAGCTGCTAGTTTTAAGTATCTGTGCGTCAGGAAAACACTCAACTCTCACACACTCAAGACTGTTGAAAAAAACACACAATCCCTTCAAAACTAATATGCATACACGTCCTGTCAAATTTGCGTTCATCCAGAAATATAAATCTATTGTTCATAAAAGACACAAAAGCCCGGCATATTTTAATAAGATCCATTGCTCCACATAAGCAGAAAATCTTCTGATATGATGGAGGTCCATCTTATGAACATCAACACACACATCAATTGTTAACAGCAAAGATCAGTAGCAGCGTATCTACTGTGAAGATGAATCCATCAAAGCGCGAGGGAACATTATTACCCAACACAAAAACATGAGGACGATCAAACATTGTCGAGGTTCGTGTGTTTGTGCCTTTCTGTTTCTCAGTTGTCCGGACAAATGTGTTGAAATGCAGTGTGCAACTTTATCACAGATACTGCCAGAGAGCTTCAATTCATCATGTGTGTCTGAAGAATGATGCTGCGGAAAATCCTGTCCTCATATATTCTGCTAATTCTTCAGAACAAGCCACTATTGTGGACACTGTGGTTAAAACAAAAATCAAAATGAGTATTTACTCAACTCAATACAGAGTCATTGCTTTCTGAGGAACACAAACCAACGTTTAAACAATTTATTTTGCTCGTTAGCTTTAGATGACCCCATCTGTAAAGCTCCCAAAGGACAAATAAGCAACATAATCATGTAAAACATAACGACAGTTTGTTCATCATCCCTTTTAAACAGGTTTGGTTTAACCGCAAGTCTTGACTCGTGGTTGGGTAAACTATACACCGGGGTTCTCAACCTCTTTGACTTCAAGGCCTTCGATTGTATTCAACAATATTAAAAAGCCACCCTCCAAATTATAAACCTTAAAACTTCTATTTGAACATTACCTTATATTATAAATAAAATTACATTATAAAAGACATTTACTAATTATAACAATTGCAAAATAATAAAGATCTCTTGATTTCTTTTTAATGTTAACAAAACGGGCCCCAAATGAGAAACACTGCTTTAAACAAATCCAACGCAAGAGAAATGTGTGTGTTTATTAAAAAACTAATAAAATAAAAGCCTAAAAATATTCAACTAAATGAAAAATTTCAAATGTTGGCTCAGAAACAACCTTGAAACTGAAAGTTTAAAGACCTAGAATCCTAAAAATGAAAAAAAAATAAAATAAAAAATAAAATATTAAATTAACAAAAGCATAAACAAAATGTATTATACATTTACATATAATAAAAGTAAAATTACAATAAATATGAACCCAGTGGTTTCTGAATCAAGAAATGATTCAGTGAGTCTTGAAAGGCTTGCAGAGAATTCAGAACTGAACCCAATTGAACACCTTTGGGATGAACTGAAATACAGATTGTGAGCCGGACATCATCGTCCGACATCCCCAGTGTTCCCATGTCAGAATGAGAGCAAATCCCAGCAGCTGAGCTCCAGCGTCTAATGGAAAACCTTCACTTTGAAAATGGTGAATGAATTACCTATGGCTTAGAAATGATCTGTTTAATGAGCACATCCGAATGAAATATTTCAGTTTCCACATACTACACAAACAGTCTTGACATAATATAATACACTGTAAAAAATATTTATGTGGCAACTTACTATACTTATACTATACTTATTCGGTATATATTATACCAAAAATCCTAAAAAAGAAAAAATAAAATAGGCTTTGTTTGAAATATTGAAATAATCGAGTTAACATCCAACATTTTATTCCTCCTCATTTCTTTTAAGTTTGTTTAATGAATAATTCTTATAGAAATAAAACAAACCATTTAAACGTCAAATCTTGTGAACTATTTCACATAAAAACACAGTAATTTTTTTTTTTTGAGTTTACTAACACAACACTTCATGTGACACAAAAAAAAACACATATTTGCTTATTATTTTTTCATTATATTCATTTTAACACATTTAAATATATATACCACATCCAACGGCTCTCTGTTGTGCTGCAAAGTTTGTTAAAGTTAATGGTCATATACTTCTATGTCTCATTAATTTTGTGGACTTATACGTGAAGCTCATATGCTCCATTAAAGTCATCTCTGACCCACATGCACACAATAGAGTGATTATTTCTCCTTTTTGCTCTTTTTATTAAATCAGTCTAATTGCTCCTCCCATATTAATAAAAGGCAGGTTGTCTCTGGTTGGTTTCACAGGTTAATGGGGCATTATTTAAGAGAAATGTAATGAGATCGTAACTATGTATTAAATGGAAACGCCGTTACAGTGCGGCTACACAGATGGGCAAGCCAATGCTGAAATAATGTCCTCTGAAAGAAAATTGCAGACATCAGCGATTGCATTCATATTCCCCGCAAGATTCCGAGCGTGTTAAAATCGCAAACATTGGAAATAAAATTCATCCGTTTTTATTATAACATGTCTGCTAAACTGATTGAGCTGTCAGTTCATAATCCCACAGACGCCCTGGGCCTTTGTGCATACTGTATGAATAACCCCATAATACACAAAAAGTTCACATATTTCTGCTTGACAATACATTTTCTTGATAAATCTTATCATTTACCCGTGTCCACATTTTAGAAAGCTCAAACATAAGACGTGTAAGCTTAACAAACCGTAGAAACCCCCAACCAGAAGGAAAACCAGTAATGACTCCTGTAAACGATAGTTGGTTACAGAATATAAGTAATGCGGGGTTACTGTACCCAGTGTTGTTACTTATAGTGAATAAAAAAAATCTAGGAAATATTGTGTTCTATTTCAGTCTTTACGACACTTTGTTGTGTTCTAAAGATTTCCGTAGCATTAACAGTTTAAAATTATAGAGCAGTTCAACATTAATGATGAGGTTCAAAAACTTTACTACGGTAAAGTATACTGTATTTCAGTGCCACAGTCAGACGGTTCGCTCCGCGTCTCTAGCTAAATTGAGGGTTAATGTTCAGGGCGACTGTACAATTTCTCTGCATGACAAAATAATGTAAGAAAGGGTCTGGCTAAAGTTCATCGAGGGAGCCGGGGGGCTTCATGCCTGACGAATGCATTATTTGCTTGATAAACTGACACGGACAGAACAGCAGAACTGGACGAGCAAGTAACCTTTGCAGTTGAATGGGAAAATATATATATGTATATATAAGTGACGCATATCCGAAAGTGTAAAAGAAAATTTATTTGAACACATCATTGAGTTTTTGACGCTTTATTTTGACAGCTTGTGCAATTATTCAAACTGTACATAACACATTATCGACAATATTTGCATTGCAAAACATATCATAAAGCAAGCCTGAAGGTAAATAGAGAGTGTGTTGCAAGAAATTATGTTTTAAATGATGATGTTGCCATGACAACGATATATGTAATGAGTTCTATAATGGAAGAAAATAAGTGACACTCTTTTGAAGCATGAAAAATTCACACCAAAGCAAAGTTAAACAATATAGGATCCTTCAGTCATTAATCTATATATACATACAGAGATGACATTAAAATATGAATATCTACCACACGTGTGGATGCTCAATTATGACAAATTATAATCATAATTATTTAGAAAGTGATGTTTAGATCACGATTATCTTACACATTTACACACTGACTTCGGGAAATACATTGGTTAATAAATAAATGATTAATAAAATATTTTCAACATTATATTTAAAAAATATAAAAAATAAATGTTAAAATCATAAAATAAGATATGAATACAATAATTGTTTTAACATGATAGCTTTGTTTGCGTAGCTTTTGGAAGCTAAAGATTAAAATAAAAATCGATTAGTTATTTTCACAGCCCTAAACAAGTAAGGGAAAACTCATCGACAAACACCAACAAGACCAAAAGTGTCCAGCAACCATTATTACTTTCAGATTGTATCTGTCAGATAAGCTGGATTCACATTTACATTTTCATTATCCATATTGAAATCTTTGAATTGCATTTTCACTATGCGCTCACGCACAGCTACTCAGCGCTGGAGATATTGGGTCGTTTTATCCGTCGTGTTCAGAAAGAAGTGTACTGGACTATTTCAGTTGACATATTAAAGAGTGCCGTCTACAAAGGCTTCATGAGTAAACACTAAATGAGGTTGAAATTGGCCATTTTCCTGAGGCCAGCCGGAATATAACCCCTCATCTCCCTATCGCCCACTTTCCGGAAAATCCGCAGAATAAGATGTTGTGCGGGGTCGTTCTGCAAAAGAGTCTGGCGAGTAAAGGACAGCGGAAATGCAAAGCTCAAATCATGTAGGCAGATTGGGTCACTAAAGAGCTTCTTGGACAAAAAAAAGCTCCTTTACAAAACAGAATTTTGATAACTCTGAGGATTTCAAATGTATTGGTGCGTCCTTTCAAGCCCCGATTGACAAAAAGAGCTTAGACAAGCAAGTTCATTCACAAGTGTTTGAACACGGGCCGCTGCACTCCGTTGCCTCCACATTGTTGGTCTGAATGTGCTGCCTGCTTGAAACTCACCGACATTCAACAGAAAATCAGTCCTGACAGGACTTTGTGCCATATTCTGTATGACCAATTAAAGAAGGAATTCTAAAAGACATTGGATTTACACTAAACCATTTATTCACCATCAAGCCATTTTAAGGTTTAGCAGAAGACAGAAAAAACTCATCGTGAACGCATTGCCAATATCAACTTGACACTAAAATGAAATTACAACAACACAGCTTTTAAACATGGTGACAAATATTTGTGAGTTTACTTTACTTCACATACACAGGCAGAAACAGCTTCTGGTTTAAAACAGAATCCAGGATTCTCTTTTCTAAGTTTGGACAAAAACACTGCTGGAATACAAGAGGTGCTTAAAAAGACAGTTCACTTAAAAACACAATCATCATTTATTTTCCCTCCTGTTCACACAATGGAAGTCAATGTGGTTCAGACTTGGTTTATTAATAAAAGTCTTCAAATCTTTATTTTGTAGATAGCAGACATACAAGCATGTCTGAACTGACATGAGGATAATAAATGATTATAATGAAATAATATAAGTAATAAGTAAACCTCCGCCGGTCAAATTATGAGAAACAAACCTACAAAACAACACACAATATACATACACAATACAAAAGTATGTTTAGTTTTTAGCTCGACAATAGTCATTTTGTCCAACTTAGCCAAATCACAGATAGCACGGTGAATATCGACTCATGGCATTTAATATTTAAGCTTTCATCAGACATTTATGTTTGGCTTTATTCAGCCAGAGGCGTTTCGGAATTCTGCTTTATTTGACAGACTAACCCTTTTAAAAAGCAGTTTAATCGACTTTCTTCATCCCCTTGTTCTTGTTTCTGTTTGGAACTGGACACACAGTCACAATGAAATGTCACTTTGACAAAAATACCTTATAAAAGGCTTATTTAATTTTAAGAGTTTTTGCAGTTTGGATTTCACATATCTGCATTACCAGACACTTTTATCCGTGGAGTATTACTCCTCACTCAGGTAGAGTATACGTTTTATCGTCTGGACACGAGAGAAAGTAAATAATGACAGAATTCCTTTAACTTACGAAGGCCATTTGTCAAAGTCTGGCAGAGTATACACGACTCATCTATTCATAGTTCATCTATTCTGATAAATAATGATGCCGATCACCAACATAATGTACTGACTGCATAAAATGCCACAGTATTTGTATGCAAATAAAGAACATAGAACACATTTATATTTGAAATCTATTCATTCTTTTTATAGAAGATTTACCTGTTGTAAAGAGATGTATTGAGATTTGGAGAACATGACGCAATTCTAGAAGAAAAGCCAACATGAAAAGAGTTTTACATTACACATTCACATTAAATTTCGCATTTGGCTTTATCCGATTTTACATTACTTGTATTATACATTTATATTAGATTTTAATTTTTAATTTTTTTGGGTAAGACTAATCCACGGGATCAAACCCATGTCTCTGGCGTTGCAAGTACAATAACCACTAAGCCACGTGAAAGCCACATGTTTTTGTTTTGACCAGATCATGGGGTTCACATTACCATTAAAAGAAATTAATGTATTCCTAAATTAGTTCCTTTTTGTAGCCTGCTGGAGAATATGTTTAGAATGCAAGGAAGGCATCTCATAAATCTCATCAATTTTCATCCAGATCAAAGTGCCCTAGAAACAGGGAAAAAAAGTCAAAGGGACGGGAAAAAGGTGGATTCCGAGAAGGATTAGCAGCAGAGGAACATATATTCTGTCTCTTCTTTGTTCAGATTTAGTTTCGATCCATTGCCATCAGGAATCACATTGATGGATACTGAAGAAACGGCATTCACAAAACCATTTAACTACAATAATGAAAGATATTTCCAAGAAAAGGAAAACATATGATGACTGGAAATATATATATATTCAACACCATCTATTTCTCTGCCTCCACTTCAGACTTTGACATGAATTAATCTGAACAAGTAGTTAATCCAGAAGGTTGTTTCTCAGATTTTCTCCTGAAAAAGAGTCAAACTCGCAAATGTCTTCATCAAAGTTCCAGAAGAGATCTCAACAATGTCTTTAACTCTGCTCTCTATAAGTCTATATAAGTGAAAATCCAGATTTGAACTCAAACAATACTGAAATCCAGAATTACTTTGGGCTGTAAAAGAGCAAACACTGAGAAAAAAAGCTTCTAAACTATTTCAACCAAGACAAACAAATACTTGAAATGTCACATCTGGTTTGAATGAAGCGGTTGGACATTCTCAGCATTTCCATCGAATGCAATACACAAAACTGTAAAATTGGGTGAGAAAATAAAACGAGTCAGCGTGCCGGAAAAGAGCAAGCTGGCATGCTGTTTAATGCGATGTGGTAATTAGCTGTCGGTTAAGACAGTTCCGCACAGAAGGATCTAGTGAACCAGACACGAGATGGGCTCAGAGCATCTTGACACCAACCCTGGGGGGCTTCGAGTATCTGACTGCTATCATTCCAATTTCTAAGTCTAACCTGCTTCAATTACTGCCGCAATTCTTCAGATAAATGTCATTCATTTCATGCCATCTTATCCTTGACACTGTGCTCTCTAAGACACAGATCTGGATGTCACGGCTAATGGTTTGAGACTCTCTGAAGATAACGCTAAGAAGCCTTTATTTAGTGGTAGCATGGCTAAAGAAAAATCACGATTTATAAGAGTGAAGGGTTGTAGTTGCTGGAGTGTACATTGTATATAGACTTTAGTTGTATACACATTTTTCTTTAATTTCATGTTGCGTGCATAATGTAATCAAATAATCTTTCTCCCAGATCTTTGACACAAATCTCTTTAAGGTCAAATGAAGACCTCCTACATCCTCAATTTCATTAGATAACGTCTCAACATTCTGAAAGCTCAGATGATCACATCCATAACTCATCAATATCCTAAATCCCCAGATTGTTTCATCAACTAATTCCTTTAATCCATTCCCATCGACAGAAAGTCCAGGGTGATGCAGTGCTGCGATCAGGCGGTGATATTCTCCTGAAACCCTGCGGATTCTGAGCAAAAGCAGTCAGTAAATAGACGGACGGGAGTAGATTCTATTATTTGCCGTCACAGCACGAGAGTGGAACTCAATATAGTGTGATGTACATCCCCAGGCAGCTTTAAACGATCCAGTTTATTTTGACCTTCAGTAGTCGGGGCGGAACAGAGCATCTCAAGTGATTGAGGTGAATGAAGCCCTCCGGAGACATACGACATCAGCCTCTGTGGAAACCCATCGTGAAACTTCCAAATGCCCTCAGGACGAAACCACCAAAAATTGATGTGCAAGGAAATGGCAAAAAACCTTTTATGGTGGATCTGACTTGTTAACCTCACGGAAAATGTAACGTTGCTGTAAAAGGTTTAATTGAATCGGAGGCCGTTCACACGGCGGCATTGTACCCTGTCTTTATAAGTCCTCTCGTAAATGGTAAGTGATGGGAAAGTACGCGGCATTTGAGAGGACAGACGTAACTGCTGATCATCATAAATCTGGGCAGATTATCTCATTTCATAGGTTAATAACAATTTCACACGGTTGCACTTTTCATTAACATCAGTGACCTCACAATGTGAGATGCTAACAGTAATGAGCGGTTGTTGGGAAAGGTAACCTTTGCCTAATGGACAACGTGAGGAATAAACAATGCTTTAAATCCACTTGATGTATAGTTAAAGACTTTAAATGTGGTTAATGAATGATCACTTACCAATCCAGAGAATCGCCGGTTCACTTACTCTTTCACCAGTTCATTTCATACATTTACAGTTTTTATGACAATGAAATAAAAACATGATAAAGATATATCATAATTCCAATTTTTTCTAGGCTTTGTTTTTCTAGCCAATCATCAGCCACCAGCTGATGATTGGCTATCAATCGCATATTAACAAATGAATTATATATATAAATATATATGCATGTAAACTCATTCAAGGTTTACAACATCATCATGAAAAACCATATCACCTGATGATGTTTGTCCGTGCAAATAAAACAAAATGAATACATTTAAGACACCTCATTCCAACTTATTTGGAGTTTTCGGAGACAATCTCGTCCACAATGCCAAACATTGCATCTTAAAAGTTATTTTCAAGATCTTGACAGAACACGCGTCATGTTTTTAAGATGAGAGCAAAACAATATCAGCAGAAAAAAAGAGCAAAAAAGCAGAACACGGAAAACAGCCCAAGGCCTTTAAATGCCTAATATGCAGTGGCGGTACAGATGGAGCGCTGACCCATTTCTTTACACATAGTGTTGTGATTGCCTTTTGATGCACTGTCTCCTAATGACTTGTTAGGCGGCATCGTGCCTCTGAGACGCAGCCCTGATTTCACCTCGGGCTCGCTTGCCTTGTTATCCACATAGACATGAAAATACCTTCATCTGGGGAGTGCTGGATTGGAGCTGGCAAACAGGGTTGGCCACATCTTAGTAGGTTACAACCCAGAGGATCTTGTGAGAGACCACAGGGTAAGTCCTGTTATGCCACAGGGAAAAACAAAGCGAACAGAGAAGCTGTTGGGCTCTCATTACAGCGAGGAACCGCACGTGAAAGGCTTCTGGACACAAACGTGGACCCCGCTATTATGTCGCTGCCATACATAAATAATAAATAATGAAATATAAATGCTTAAGCAACATTGTGAGCTTCCTCTGAGATTATAATGAGGAGGGGATAAAAGTAATGGTTATGTTTCCAGAAATGGCTTGGAATCGTAAAAATGCTCCAGTGACGGTCATTAAAGTGCTTCTCTCAGACTGTTCCTAAAGAAAATTCAATTTCTGTGTATTCTCATATTCTATACAACACGTTCAACAAAAGTTTTAAAACAACGGGCATCCTCAGTTTGATGAGGTGGCTGATTTGAGTGATTTGTATGTTTCAGTATGAGCTGCCTTCAGGTTAGTGATGGTTAGTTTGAGGAATGATTCCTACGGTAAAAACGCATATGATTAACCAACGATAGACAGTAGCTAACTTTAAGACGGAAAAACAGATTTCTAAAAAAGATTTCTAAAAATGAAAATGATGAAGAATAAAACATGCTGTTGTTAGAAAAACTGTGAGAAGAGTGATGACGAGTGAAGGCCCTGCCTTTAAAAAATGAATTCTAATTTTAGTAATCCGGTTAATAACAGCCCAACCACACAACCTGAATATCGTTTGGCCTCCAGCGAGAATGTCCAGCTTTAGTCTGATAGACCGAAGCAGTTTTATCTATAAGAGAAGAGTTATGGTGAGTAAATAAGTGTGTTCTAACCTCAAAAGAACTCGAAGGGATTCTCATGATTTTAAGCTCTCTCAAAGCTGAAAGCTTCAAACGCTGAAACTATTTGGAGTATCTGATGGCTTTCGCTTTATCTGGTGGCATCTCAAA
>JAWHQN010000158.1:417487-526234 GCA_033220385.1 Triplophysa yarkandensis
TTTGGTGACCTCTTCTTAGGAGATCATCCCTCTGGTCATATTGTGAATAGGCGATCGTTCAGCAAAAACTCTTCTATATGATACTGTCACACTGGGAGCTATAAAACCAGGCAAACATGCAGCAGGGTATCAGGATATGCTGTTGTAAAAGACGGACATTTCAAAGGTTAAGGGCGAATTGCACACTCCGGACAAATGGAGGTGTAAATTAGTCACTCGGGGCGAGAAAGCAGGCAACAATCTCCAGCTCATATCGGCCGGAGCGTTCTGACTTGGCTCAGTTGGAGATTGATGCCTCTCTAATTGCGATCTGAGTTTAAAGGTCATGACCTAAGGTTACAGTATGATGATTGAAAGAGCAACAATTTATCACAAATGATGAACTGCATCTGTCTGGCGGCTGTCATGCTACAAATTCAAGGCCACTGAATTCAGAAGTCGTCACGATTGACTTTGGATAAAAGCATCTGCCAAATGAATAAACGTTGACTGTCCTGACATGTTTGGAACTAAACAAAACAAAAGGTTTACAACACATTGACTTTTCAACCTTTTAAACATCCATATAAACCAGGTCTAGTCACTTGGCTTTCTGACATGGATGATGTTCTACAGAGTTGATTTCTAAATTAATATCACGACAAATTGTATATAAAATTAAACAATATTAAATGATATACTAACCCGCATCAGAATGTTCACGCCAGACGCATGTGTCAAATCAAACTGTCTATAAAATAAGCATGTATAGAAGAAGAACCCGCCTGCAGGAAGTGACATCATATTGTAAAAAATAATATGCCTAAACGCATACACATCAGTAGTTTTATAGTATTAGCCCGTATCCACATTTGGAAGGTTGAAAAATCAGTTCATTTAAAATTTTTTATGTTTTAATCTAATGACTATATGACCCGTTGACATCAGGGACTATTATGATAAATAAAAATGGTTATAGTTTATGACAATTTTCACAGCAAAACTATAACGGTAAAGATACAGTGCATCCAATTTTATTAAACAGTTGGTGAAATCTTATAATCGGAACATTCCCGATAGTTGAAATCAAATCAAATATCGGCCTAAATATTTTTGAAAGAGTTAAAGTAAATGAATTAACTTTAAATTCAGCTTACTTGAAGCACAAAATTATTCACTTAAAAACAAAAAGATAAAACTGAAATTACAATGAATTCAGCTGACATTGCATATTACAAACATGCATAAAAAAAATAATACACATGAATAATAAACATAAGAATATGGAACTGCAGCATACATTCAAACCTAAAAAATATTCATTATCATTTGTGTGGATCCTAATATAGATATTTCTTCAGTTATCTTAATAGTTACCATTTATGGATCGTTACACTGATGAAAAATAGCTTGTCACAATTTCACAGAATGTGTGATGCAGTGGCGATGTTCATAAAAAGCAGAAAGTTTTATGTAGTCTACATGCATCTCTACGCAAAAGTTGATATTATAATCATAGAAAATATTTATGTTTGGCGTTTCAACAGTTTCATGACAACAAACATCATTTAAAAAGTCTGCGTCACATTGATAAAGCGTCAAGTGAGACCAAGGTCATTTTTACAAGGGCACTAAAAATGCTTGACATTCTGAACATCACACAGCCAAAAAATAGCCACGGCTCCTGACTGTCGCCCCGGACGACAGCTCTGCACATGAATAGAGAAGAGGATAAAGACATACCCTGAGCGTGTCATGTATATTTCTACATCCATCACTTATCTGCTCTCTCACGTTACACAGCTGACACTGTAAAGCCAGAGTAGGGCAACACAATATCAATGTGCATATTAACCAACCAATGCTTTGTAAATCCTTCAGCAAACACATTCCTGTCATTCCAGACGTTCTCCGGTGGGATACTGAATCATCAAGTGATGCCATTCTCGCGACAGACGCATCAGCAACCCGGTTGTTTATTCAGTATGTAAATGGGTCACTAAATATTAATTGCAGGACTGGGATTTGAGCGGACATGATAAATATATCCTAATGAAGGGGTGCGCGGCATTATGGGAGAGTCAGCGTCATAATTCCTCATCTTGCTAAATTTGTGGCAAGGGTGACAATAAATGAAGAGCGAGGGAGGCATTCATGCACGATTCGATGCCATCACACTTGAAGAGATTGTTTCAAAGTTAGCATAAATGATGTACACAAACTCTAAGATGGGAAATGAGCCAACCGAGTAGGCCGAACGAACTGAATTCCCTTTGTTTTGGACTGTCAGCTCTAAATGGATATGGGGGTCAAGAAATTTCCATCCCGCTGCACCGTTGTCATCCCCGAGTAACGCGTTTGCCAAGGCACACCGAGGTGGGACGAAGTGGAGCCAAGACGGGAATCATTAAAGACCCTCCTTCACTTGGACTCGGGCTGTCCCTGTTCATCAAGAGAGTGTCATTATTATAGCAGCCAGTCAAAAGGAATTAGGCTGACATTTGGCTCAGATGCAGCTCTGCTGGAAGCCACTCAATGCATAATCACTACCGGTATTCAGTGTTCACAGATTAGCTTTAACAAGACCTGTGATGTTTCACAGAACAACGCTCAGAGTTCGAGGAGCGATTTGCATCCTACAAGCATCCATCATGAAGACCATGGTACAAGGTTTTGTCATATCTGTCATACTTCACCATGGGCTCAGTTGAAAAGTTCTAAATGTAGGCTCTCTTAAGTATGGTATTTTTTCTTAAAGACAAAAGGAGAGGACAAAATTTGTGACATTTATGATTTAAGGAACCAGATGTGGAAACGGTGAATGGTGGAAAACAGTTAGTTTGGGTTAAAGTTAAATGAAATGTGTGAATTTATAACAGAGCTGGCTCTGTTTGACAATGGATTACATAATAATGATTTGACTTCAGAATGCATTATTATGTAAAATGCTAGAGAAAGAGTTATTTATTGGCCATTTCTTAAAACATAAAAAATAAAATGGTACGTGACAGTATTAAGCATGTCTTGCCAGTATTATTTTGAGTTACCGTATCAAGAAATAGTTTATTTTAACAAAATTCTCTCAAAAAGTGTAATGAATTGTTTATTTAACATAAGTAAAAAATAAAAAAAGGTATATTAACCAATGTTAAATCAAGTCATGAGCCAGACTGACAATCAAGCACAGACCGAAGTTAACTCAAACCAAGGCGCATACATCCAATGAAACTTTAGCGGCATGAATAAAAGTTTAAAAGAGTAGATTTGGATTTCTTTAATTACAAAAAGCTTTATAAAGATGTTTAATATTATCATTAATCCTGTATAAAGTATATCCAAACAGTACAGTTTATATAGAATCTGAAAGTCCTTGAAGGTCCACATGAGCACACAGTTCTTTGTGTATAGTTGACACTAAGTAAATCCATTAGCAGACACTTACAATATTGAACTTAAAGAAAAATATGAAAAGATGAAGAAACAATCTTGAATGTTATGCATACAGGCGTTGATTTCCTTTCAAAGCCTTTAGATCTGGTATTTCAGCAGATGAGCACTGGAACCATCAGGGCTCGGTTTTATCTGTCACGGGTCATACATCCTCATGAATGAAAAGTAGTCAAGAGGGCACCTGCGTTCTACAAAAGTTCATTTGCATAAGAACACAAGAGACACAAGCGCTTGTTAAAACGATTTAAACAAAAAACCAAAGACTTACTGCTTCTGTTTCTCCACAAATGATTGTTGAGTATTGACTCTTGTTTTTTATTATGTGTACATCGTAATTTCAGGTGTCTGTGTTGTTATATAGCACTGTTGTCAAAATTACACCAATAACTTTACAAATAAACAGTATAATTGTCAGGTAGATAAAAAAAAATGCTGAAGCTATATTTAAATTCGTCGCTTATTTATTTAATCAAACATTTAATTATGGACAATTTGTAAATATTTTTTTTATACTACAATGAGTTTGTTTAGTTTCTCAGTATATTAGGGATAAACTACCATTCATTATTATTTTAAAAGTATGGATTTTAAAGTCAGTTATTAGCACAACAGATTAATTCCTTTAGGGCTGTACGGTTTAGGTAAGTGTTGATTATCATCTTGGCATATAAAAGAAAAATCTTTTTTCAATTAAAAATATTTTAACTTGAAGTTGAGGGATAAAATCAGTCAAAAGATGAATATTTCTCTCAAATTATGCATATAATTCAGCCTGGATCTTTCTGAATATTGGACTTTCTGAAGGTAGATGTGTCATACATTTATATAAAACCAAAACATTTTCATAAACAGATTTCTAAACTTATTTCCCAATGTAAAGCATACTGTCACAGTTTTGTAAGAGGTGAAAGTAGAAGCGACAGAGAAAGTTTAACAGAGATGTGACTGCACATCCACTGAAGTCATGAGTGGGAAGTGAAGCGGTCACATCGCAGCCTCGGACACAAGAGACAATCAGACGTTCTGCACCAGCAGCTTAACATTCGCCTCATGTCCAGCGTTCAAGCAAATCGATGTAGGCCAAAAGTGTGACGGTCCTCGGGATTTCACAGGATTGAGACTGCAAACCTTTATGGCCAAAACAATTAATTTCATTTCACTTCAACTCTCATGTTCACAGGATTTAGAGTCTCAAATAAGAACATCACGCGAGACTGAAAACTGAGCTCAATTTCTTTCCTTTGCTAATTTTACATACAGACAACAATCATCTATATGAAGAAAACGTTCTGGTCTTAAAGGACATTCAAAACCAATATAATACAGAATACATAACAGTCTTCAGAGGTGTTGAAAGACCCTTGATGATATACACTTCAATATTATTTCTCTCTCTGTACACTGCAGGTCTTCTAACATGAAATTCAATCTCACGTTTCTACAGTTGAAGTAAACGCAACAAAATTCTCTACAGAACGTGTTTCAAAAATATGTTTTCAGAAATCTAACAAATGTCTCCATTAAAGGTCCAAAAGAGATCCTAACAATGTCTCAAACTGAGCTCAGATTTGTTAAACTGGAATCAAAAGTCAATATTATTGAAGATCTCAATATGAACTCAAACATTTCTCATTAGATTTACTCAAATCCAGATTATTTTACACTTTACGATCTCCATTAATGTACACCTCTTTACCGTTAATGCGTTTCAACTAGGGTTCAAATTAGCGACAATTTGGTCGCATGTGTGCCCGAAATGTAACTTGTGTGACCTGAAAATATATCTGGGAGTATGATGCGAACTGTCCTAAAAAGTATGCAGTGCTACTTTTTCTAATTCAATCCTTTAAGCAAATAACATGCTGGGTGATTGAAATTTTTGAATTCAAAGATAATTCTAATCATGATTTGTATATTAAACACAGGAAGCATCACATTGATGTTTAATAAAGTATTTAGACAGGCCATGACATTACTAATTTTTGGGTGGTAACTCTTTAATTTTTTCTTGCCATCAAGTAAAAAGGTTAATTTCGAGCCCAGATGTCAACACTGCTTTGATTATTTTCTTAGTTTTTCTTAACACAATTTCAAGATTTAAATAATCTTCCTATAATAAGTAGACTATAATATGTAAAAAAAAAGAAGCTTTGAACGAAAGGTTATTATGGGTGGCAAAAATGGATAGGTTTCTTCAGTCTATTATTATGAACACAAACATGAGGCCCATTCTGAATAGATACTCTAAAAATAAACAGTAATTTGTCAAATTATTTCCGGGCCATTAATTTTTGGGATTCAGGTCTATCCAAAGCGTGTAGACACAGCTGTGCACTTGGAGGATTTGTCATGCAATAAATGTACACTCTCACGAGAGGCTAAACCAGCAAAGCGAGCACGCCTGGACATCAAGCAGCGTTCTATAACACACAAACAAACATTCAAGGGGTTTTACATGCCAGAGGCTACACTTCGACTCCAAAACATACATTCTGCTCCTAAATGCTTTGAATTCATAAGATTTGGTAGATCCATGAAAAGTTTGAACCCCATGTTGCAAGTGAACACACACACAGATGACGCTCATTGATAAATATGTGCCTTCAGTCCGCTCACAAACACTGGAGAAGCTCCGGGTCCACGGCTGGGTTTGATTTATCATAGGACTTTTCACTTTCATGATGGGAGATTCTTACACTACCTCAACAAATTGATCGACCTAAAGCGAGGCTTCTCATCTGTTCTGTTACAGAATTTGGTTTTCTATTAGTTCACTGATAACTCTGGGATGTTCTGGGATCTGAGAATATAGATATCTAATGGCCAAAGATAGACATAATTCTAAAAAAAGCTAACTATGCCAGTGTCAATGGGATAAAGACACATGATACTCTTAAATTGAAGTATACACTTGGTAAAGTTTACATAAGTTTAAAAAGCAGCATTGAAAATATCTCAACGATGGGTCCGTTTTGTCTCAATACCCGGACTGAAACAGGAAAATATTCAACAGAACGTCACAATCTAATGGCACATTGTTAGTATCTGGTGAGATGGCTAAGTCTTAAAAATATTTGATTTCATCTTCATTTCATCAGATTTGAACCTGTAGCAATGTGTCCGTGCAAGGATTGAAACAAGGAAACCATGATTACTCTACGATTGCTTATTTATTCGGTTTGCAACTTTGGATTGAAACAAGCGAGAGACTTTAGACTTCAGGACAATACTTTATTTTTTTAAACAACTATGCATCTTTGTATCATTGATACTGCAAGAACATTTATGAATAATCCAACTCTTGAATTAAGTAAAGATGTTCTAAACAACTTCTTAACCTTTCGATTTAGTAAATTCATATTCATCAGTTGGTTTTTACTTAAAAGTTTGTAAAGTTCTTGTGATGGAAACTCAATGTGTGCCTATTTTAAAGCCTCAAAACACACTAACATGTTTAAATAAAGAGTGTAACTTTAAGTCATATGGCAAATATAATTTCCACTGAAGTTATAGGGGAAAATATGAAACTGTGAATGAACGAATGATGCCTTTAATATTAACATGGCCAACCACAGATAACGGCCAAGAGTGCTCGAGTATTTGCATACATTTACACTACTGAGACTCAGAGTCCTGTAGTTTACAGCTAGGTAAAGAACGACATGTCTAACAGACATCAAACTAAGACTGACCTTCCAGATGCCTCTACAGTATGAAAGACGCAAACAAGAACCATTTATAGAGTGTCCTTAAACCTAAAAACTGTCATTAAAAGAGACGATCTGCAAATATGAACTCAAATTCATATTCAAGAATATTAAAGATGCATTCCATATTTAAACAAAACATAAATAAGCAGCAAACAATATGACATAAAAACTATATATAACATTCAGTAAAAAAGAAGGCAACACTTCAAATAAACTTTGCTGCTGAAAGTAGACCAGACGGCTTTGATTGCTTTACTTCATTTATTTATTAGCAATTATTTCTCTCAAGCAGTCTAACATGATCACAGAGACTCTATAATCTTTAATTTGGTTAATAGAGTTCATAAGCAAGCAGCACAACTAATTTGAATGTGTTTTGGGGAGTGTTGTGGGAGTACACTATCTTAATCTGAGTAATACCACTTCCACCTGAATAATGAAATTTGGCCGTGCGAGGCGTTCACCTCCTGGTGCGCGAGAGGAAAAAAATAATTGGGACATCACCACCTTGTTAACTTATTTCTTAGAGTTCGTACTAAATAAGTTTCTCATTTGAAATTTGCATTAATTATCTCGCGGCCGCAATGAAATAGAGATTAACTTAAGCAGAGGGGATAAATTAAAAAAGGCGAACAGGAGAGAGAGAAAATTCGGGGCTGGATTTATGTTGCTTGGCAACCGTTAATGTAAGATTCATATGTGCAGGTTTATTTCAGGGAGGTCTATTGGAATTCCACAGACAGATATCAATTAATCTTCTGCTCATTTATCTCGGCACATTTAACCGTAGGTGCAAAGAGCGATAAGAAAAATAAAAATATTGAAAATGATGTGCCAAAAAACACAGATTTTTGAGAGAGCTCTTTAATTCAAGAATCTTTATACGCACTCAAGGGCCATTTGTAATGTCTGCCAAAAGTCCAATGGTGTAAAACATCTAAAATATGCAAACATAGCGTTTAAGAATCTTGTTTATAAACACACGAAATAAATCTGCAATATCAAAAATATAATCAATGTAGCTTCACTTAATGACATCTGTACTACGTTATCGCATTGGAAATAAGCAGAAATGTTCCTCTGAGAGGAAATGAAAATCCACATTGTCCAATTTTCTTATATATATTTCTACATTTCTTAAAGGTCCAGTGTGAAGATTTTAGAAGCATCTAAAGGAAATACTTTTGAAACACTTGAGTTTAAGGACACAGATGTTGACGCATTTAAAACTGTTTGCCAAAGAAGATGTAGGAACATTTACAGACACATTCTATAGAGCAGGTCGTCCGTTTAGGGCTGTTGTTGGGGGAAAGTCCATGTAAGGGGGCCCACGACTAATATTGATAGAAAAAGTTCGATTTAAGGTAATAAAAAAACATAATTCATTACTTAAAGTATTTAATAACCCTTTGATGACATAGTTACATAAACTATTACATTTCTGTCAATAAATCGAATAGTTACACATTGCACCTTTATTATTTATATTTCTGATGCAATGACATTGTGTTGACTTTGTGTGACATCACAAGTGTAAACAAAGACCTCTGCTCGAGGAACGGTTTGAAATAAATCACCCTGGTGGAGTTGATCTGGGCATACGTGTCTGATCCAGGGCCAGTCCTCACACATGTCCGGTTCATTGTGTCGGACACTGGCTTGGCTCCCTCCGGACGGTAAACATTGATATCCGACTAGTGTTTGAACAGATTGACCGGCACTTAATGTGACTGACCTACAAAACTGCTTTATGACTACAATTCAGTTACAGAAAATAACACCTTCCTCACTCTTCTTGAGCTCTAAATCTCTGCTATATGTAGCTTTTTATTCGTCATTGTTCTTGGCGTAAACAAGCCTTAAAACACAATCATAATAATATAATGTTCCCACTAATAAATGCCTTATATAATGCCTAAACGCAAAGCATCACGTTACTTACTGTTTTTGCCCTGCGGTAAAAGTTACTTCTATTTGCATCGTACAGGAGTAACGGGAAAAACTTGAAGTTGAGCGTTAAACAGCAATTGTCCAAAAAAGAGATAATTCGTGTAGCCTGCGCCGCATTGACTTTGACTGGCTGAGATAAGATTTAGCCAGATACCAACCACGAGTGAAAGTGTGCCGATGTGAAATTCACGGTCTATAAGGCCATAGAGCGAGAAGAACAATGTTCTGTCTGAAAAAAACTAATAAAAGTTCATTTATTTTCCTGAGTAAATATGCCTGCTGTATTTAATTTCCATACAAAAAGACAGAAATTATAAGAACAATTACTTCTGTATTGTTAAGTATCCCTTTGACAGATATGCATGTTCTCCTTTTTAGTAATTTCTTAATTTTATAATGTTAAAACAAACAGTAAGGGCAGTACATGAGATAATACAATCATGTACACCCTGATTTTATATGACATGAGATAAGTTTTAACATTAGGTAATGAAAATGAATGTGGTGGGTGGTGTTAACAGTAACAAGGCAACGTAACGGCCTAAACCAGACACTAAAAATAGAATTTCTTATTAATTCCTGTCATCTTTGGGGTGAAATGTCAACCTCATAATGTTCTCGACAGGTTGTGTAAGATTCAAGGGTGTATCAGAAGCAGACCTTTCCTAATAATCATATATAATTAACCATCAGCGATTTATTTATATATTTCCCAACGTTCCAGACAGCCGGCATTTGGAAATGCCTGCCGTGTTCTCTTTGCCAGCGCACTTAGCTTTCCTTCGCGCAGTAAGAGTTCACCCCATCACAAAAGAAGATCGAACGTTCCATCTACAAAATTAATTCTCCATTCGCTGCTCAGTCGTGTGTGAACTGCGCCTATTAAGCGCTTGGCAAAGTTGGCTTGAAAGGTCCTTTGGTTTACAGACCAACATGTAAGGTGAAAAAAACAAGGTCAAAGGTCGACATTAGAGGTCAGGCATATTGAAAACCGGTATGCGATGTATTTTTGAGAGGAAGGAAAAATTATCAAAACGCAGTCTTATACTTCTGTTTTTTTATAATTCTGTTTTACAATATGTTATGTGTCACCAACACGGGCAAGACTACATACAAAAGAATACATACAGTTGTCATACTTTCCACTCATCATTGCTTTTATATTTCCTTTAATCTTTTGTGGTCTGACAATTGTGATCTTAATGCCTTCAGATGTTATATCCACACAGGCTTTTAAGCCCATCATCTGTGACTTCCACTAATAACACGATCTGCCAAACCCAATCATGCCTTCAGATGGCTTTTTACCCCAGATTTTTCTTGGCATGAGGTATCTAGACTCACAGATATTTTAAGAATGTATGAGGCCAACACGAGACTCTTAGTGTCAGGCTGCCCGAATGACAATTCAGACAAACGTAATATTTTCTGAGGTGACGGTCATCCGTGTTTGAGCGATAATGTCATGCTATTTGTGTACGACACAGGGCTTTACATGGATTGGTATAAGAACTGATATTAAGAACTCACTTATTTTCTAACTTCTCACTCTATCAAAAAAAAAAAATTATCTTGTAACTTCGCTCTCTGTGTAACTTGGTAACATTGTTGTAGCACTTGTTCACCTATTGTTGTATCGGCTATTTACCGCTTCATTGTCTCCTCGACTATTGTAAGTCGCTTTGGATAAAAGCGTCTGCTAAATGACTAAATGTAAATGTAAATGTAAGAAATAACATTAAGCTTTGAAGGCTGAAATCTAACTACAGTGATTTTACAATTCAAATAAAATGTTTAATTATTTTAAAAAAATTAATTTGCATTTTGATTCCCATATATGTATTAATTCATAACTTTAAATGTGTAACGCTATTGAGGTAGATATTCCAATACATATTACAAATATTAAAACACAAAAACATTAAGATTAGCGTAACGCTGTTGCAATATTTTACATTCATATGTTTCAATGGCACCACAATTTAGTTTGTCATGTTATTAAAATATGAAATTATGATAACTGTATATGTTTTTTCACATAAAAAGTCACAATAATCGATCTTTTAATGATGGTTTTCAAAGTGCCAAAATGATTCACCGTCCGGACAGTGCGAGACCACTTGAAGGAAACTGAGATCATTTATCACACCCCATCCTGTCATGTGATATCCCTGACCAGAGCATTTCCAGTTCCTTAGAAACACTGTCCTTATTTTTTCATCCGCCAATCTCATCTAAGGTCATGACCTGGCATTTTAAACACGCTATTATGATAAAGCTGTAATCATTTAATAGGAGATGGGAAACAGATCACACAACAAATATCGATTGATGATTCTAAAGTGCTTGTGAAACAAGTGTCAAGGTCTGTGTGCTTAACACACAGATGTGGATTTTCATTTCCTCTCAGAGGAACATTTCTGCTTATTTCCAATGCGATAACGTAGTACAGATGTCATTAAGTGAAGCTACATTGATTGCCATCTTGATTTTCGACCCATAAAAAGCGTCCTCTACTGAGATTAAAATGACAGATTCGGCAACAATCAATGATCGTTTCCGTGTAAAATATCTTTTGCATCTCTACAAGAGATGAAACACTTTACATCGATTTTTTTTCGCCATTTTTTCCAAGCAAAATATAGAATGCTCTGGCATTAAAAGGTCAACTGCTCCTTAAAAATCGACGTAAAAATCATATTACAAATTACAGAAACAAAAAAAATCTGTGTTATTAGTATAAAATCGGTATTCTATTTGCACAAACATTCTACTGTTGCTAAGAAGTTGTAAGAGGTTTCTAGGTGAAAAAAAGCTCGTTAGAAGATTGTTATTTCAACTCATATTGGCAACCAGGTAAAATAGTAATGGATTGTCATAAGACTTTGTTGGATCAGAGGACCTTTTAAATGTCCAACCACAAGTACCAACAATACATATAGCGATGCTTTCCTTAGCCAACGCCACAAATTAAACAGTACTTAAAGACTGGAGCTAAAGTGGATTTCACCTCATTTGCACATAAAAAATGCAAAGACGGCGTAACTTACGGGACCAATTCTGAGCCCAATCAGTTCAATTGAACGCTTTGCCAGAGCGCATCGCTAAAAGGCCACAATCAGTTTCAAGAGGTCGGCTCGATCGAGGAAAGCAGTGCTGGTATTTCAGACGGTCATTTCTCTCTCTGAAAGGAAATTGCATGCAGCCGTATTCCCCAAAGCCCAGCACACCGAGTCAATTACCTTATTGGGTTAGAAGCTGTAATGGCCTCTGAAGGGCAATAGAAATTACATCTCACACTCTCATGCTGTTGGATTAGACCAATGCAATGGTGAATGATTGAGGTGTCCCATTACTCTTGCACCAAAACCCTTACACTGTTCTACAACTCCGTGTAATGAGAAATAGTTGAAATTAAGCAAAAAAACATGAAGGGATGTCCAATAACAGGGTTAGATTATCTAAAAACATCAAACGCATCGAACACATCTTGTGTTCAAAGATAGCAAGTGCCTTCAATGGGTTACAATAAAAGTAAACTTGATAAGACTAAAAGACTCTTATTTATGAATCTGCAGGAAAGCTGTGAAAATAAAGATGTTACACCTACAAATGAAACTTTCAGATCGGACAACTTTTAGTTTTTAACCATTAAACGACGGACACAGTCTTGAAAAACCTCGACATGAGCCATCTGCTGCGAAGAGCCTGCGATCACAATGGAAACTGCGTCCAAGAGTTGCAAATGGGGTTCAAATGCAGCAGTCAAGCAAAATAAAAGTTCTGAACTACAGCAGAATCAGTTTCAGTCGGCAGGATCACGGATCGCCACAGATCATATGATGCATTTTGCACACGGAAACGGCAGGAGATTCCAATCTGAGACACTACTACACAACTTTTATGAATCATGTCCGAATCATTTGCGCAAAAGAGCTTTGCGGTGACATTTGATTCATCATATCTGAGGATCTAATGCACCGGACATTGCGCTGCCCTTTTTAACAACTTTGCATTACTTCTGAAAGGATTTATTCTGCTTGACACCCCACAAATATCACAATAAACGGTCAACCATCAGTCAAACATAGTTCTGTATTACAGAAGTCTTAAGACAACACCATATATATGCCACATACTGTTCATTATTTTATCTTTTTATTCATGTCTCAATAATTGCACCAATGTATTTAATGTATCCAATTTATATGTGAATCTAATTTGCAAGTATTCACAGTAACATAAAGAACATATACAATTCAACTGAATCTGAATTCAGTCAAAGAGGAAAGTGGGCAGAGTTTGTACGGACTGAGAAGGCTTATTTTGAACAAAAGAGACTTAATCTGCACAGGAGGACCTCTGCCAAAAATAAATATAGAAATCTCAGTTGGGGTAATATTTTGCAGTGAGACGAGTTGAGGTGAGAGAGCTTTTTAGCCAAAATTCAAATACAATGAGTGGCATTATCCTTATAGTTTCACTGCATCCAGAACACATAACAATTACTGTAGTTTATCTTAGTATTTAATGTTAGTAATTTAGAAATATTCTTTGAGCTTTAAACCTTACCGTGGTATATTTTAAAATATGTATGATAGTATAAAGTCAAAACATCAAGATATTACTATTTCCATGTACTATGTAGATTACTCTTTCCATATAAAGTAAACTACAGTACTTTACAATCTACGATAGTTTACTAAAGTAGAAGCTGAACTGTGGCCACAAACTTTTTTTGCATTGGTAGAATTTTCCCAAAAAAGATTTTCAGTTTTCTGATTTGTTAAATTTGAAGAAAGTTCCCTTTTTGGATGATCTCAAATGAACATACCTGAACATCCAATCAAAGCCCTAAACTTCATCCCTGTGAGTTTGTTTTACTGATGAAAAATGACAGTGGACCAACATAACAAGTAACCTTAAAAACCAAGAACAAATCGGACCACGAGGATGGATTGCCAGATTCTTCAATCTGCGTTAATGTTTCTGCGCCACCCCTTTTTAAAGGCATTTTTAAATGTTCTGTTTATAATGATGTAGTTCCGTACAAACATCATTTACTGTAAAAAAATATGAGACAAGCAACACATATCAAATTCCTTTATATTAAAAAAGGTTAACAGTGATCACTTGCATACCAGTTACATGAACTTAAAGCAACAGAAACGGCATTGGTAAAAAAAAAAATATCCCGATTGGAGCATCCCTAGTTCGCAGATTTGGTTGCTTTGGTAGCGGTTTTACACGAACCTGCAGCAAAAGTCAGAAGACGAATGACATGAGTTCCGCTGTTTTACTCCTACTGGTTGTCGCTCCAGAAATACACTTGTCATTTTTTTATAAAGTAAAGCAATTCAAAAATTTTACGCATCGCTGGACAAGCCCACTTCCTGTCGCCAACAGTCATCATCGCTCATATATCTGGAAGTCGCCCGCTCACCTTTGAAATTACTGACATCGTGTTGCTTTGTGGCTGAATGTCACTGGCAGTTTGAATGGTTCTTTTTATGCCATATATACAAAACTGGGTTAAAACATACTAGCATAATAGCTTAATATATAACCCAACGGTTGGGTTAGTTAATTTCTGACCATAAAAATGAATGACATTCTTGTTCCAAGTTTGTGTTCTGTTCTTAGGAATATTTAAGACACATAAAATTGTTAAATCAAACTGAATTAGAGGAAAAACAGTTGCCTTTTTTCATAAAGACCGTATTGAGTTGCAAAGACAATTCCAACATTAACTTGAAAACCGCCATTCCAAAAATCTTCTCCCAACGCCAGCCCTGCACAGACAATAACAGCAGAAATCACAAAAGGGAATAAAAAGAATTATAATTGATCTGTGCATTATTAAGCGCTCCATGTTGCCTAAAGCCAAACAATGAGGAGTTTCTCTGATGATATCCGTCAACGTGTGCTTTATTACACATCTGAGAGCTTTTAATTTCCCATCGCCCACATTGTCAGCAAAATATACACAATGTTATCTGGTATGAGTGACAAATAGAGACAGAAGAGAAAATATAACATCCATCCCGCTGGATATGTATTGATCATGGGAGGTGAATGCATTTGTTTGATCGAGTTTCTGAGAACACATCGCCAAACAGGTATGAACTTTTGTTCCGTAAAACTAGCGATGATAAACTAACTTTATAAACATTTTTTTAATAGACTGGGTTAGTCTGGATTTTTAAATTATGGCTCAGTGCAAAAGCAAATCTGAACTGCTTGAGATTAATCTCAGGATTTGCATTTTCAGAACAAATAATCTTATTGAAGACAGAACATCTACTCGGAAAGAACAAGAGATTTAAAATCTAAATAAAAAGACTACTTTATAAATAAAGCTTTTTAAGTGTTGGATTAATGAGTCAGCATCATTCAAATCTAAGGAATATAATTATGAGTTTCAAGAGAGATTCACAAACCTTTTCACTGAATATATTTCATTTACAACAGTAATAATGAGTCTTTTGAGCAGGATTGTGTAATGTAATTGTAATCACACGCACATTGTTCTGTTATATTTAAGGAAACCCATTCACGAACAAGACTATTCATTTTTCTCATCGTGTGATGGGTTTATTTGTTTCAAAGTGCAATGAAAGAGTTTCAGTACTAAACATAAATAATTATTTGTCTTATAAAAAGTGTGTTCACTTCAAACCCATCCTTTGCGTGGCCTTTATGTGACGAGGACAAAGGGAAAATTGATAGTATAATAAAATATTCACATGTTGATTAACGTTCATGGACCAAACATTCCTCTTTTTTGTGTCACACAGCACTATTTCTTCTCTGTGTCAGTAAACAAAACTTTCAACACCCAATACCCAAAAAAGTGCCAGGGCCTAATTTGCTAAAAAGCACCAATTTATGATGTAGTAAACGATCGATAAAGACCCGTTCTAAACCAACCTCTAAACCTAACATCACAAATTCAAATCTTAGAAAAACATACAGATGATACTGTACAAAATTCTATTTGTCAAGTTCACATTTCTATTTCTAAAACTGATTGTCAATTTATCATTAACTACGTCTGCAAATATAAACTGTTTATAAACTGTGTGAGTAAATAAGTGTAACATACAACACTTTTACTAAAATCCATTGTTTTCAGTTACTTCTTATATCAAAACAATGCTATAATGTGCTTGAAATATACAGTTAACCAGTTACAGTGCAAATCCTAAAACCTGTCAAACTGCAGATTTATTTTACAGTATTCAAGAGACAAATCTCCATCGCCGTTTAACAGGTGCCCTGAGACCACAGGACCTCAGAGACCTTTTACAAATTAGTTTTGATACTAAATTAAAGTGAAGAACAAATGTCGGTTGTAAATCTCTTTTCAAGCCTTTAATAGCATCACCTAAAGCAATACCACAAACCTACGAGTAATGAGACCAAAAAGACACCCATGAATTTTACTACCTGGGTAGCAAAGCACTGTCTAGAGTATTAAGTTGAAAAGGTCAACACAATCTTTAAAAAACTAGATTTAAAACTAATTTTAATGCTCACTGTTTAAAATTAACCTATATGACATGCAAGCTCTCAGCTTTCCGAACTTAAACTATTCAATAAACAGAAATCTGACTGCAATCCAACATCAGCAATTTGTTCATTAAAGTTATAAATGGGATACTTGGATATTAGGTCCGCATGATTAATAATAAAGAAAACATGATCTCGATACATACATTAAAACACTTCTAAATGTAGGAGATTCCCTTCTATGTTTTTCTCTTTTAAATCTCGATTACTGCTCTCCTTTTCCTCATTTCATGGGCCACGTTAACCTGTCTGGTCGGGACCCTGAGGGATTTCAATCCGGACCCACCAGATTGATTTCATGCGGCCAAGTTCATTTTCCTACGGCCCGGTAGCACCGACATTACCGGGTCAAGCGGGAACTGATGCGCTGTTTGACAGGTTGTCAGATAGAAACTTTTCATAGACACAATAAGACGTGATGAGCAGAAGTGCACAACTCCAAATCAACAAGATACACCCCGCCAAGTGCACAAACACTTCAGAATGGGTTTGGGTTAGGTGAAAAAAAAAGAATAAATGATGATGAAAGAAGTAAACTGTTATTGGTTGAGTTATGAATGTTTATTTAAAATAAACATCTATTTTTGTGTGTACTGTAGGGCTAATGCCAATCCATTCAAGGTCCCTTATGAACTATTTAATGCTTGAATAATTGCACTGGGAAATAAAATATGCCGAGTGTGTTATTTTTTCTGTATCACAGGTGTAGACTGTAAGAGGAGGACGCTCATCAGCATAAAAGAGTTTAGCAAACACACAACAATCTCAGTAACATTTAATCTTTATACATTTATATCAAGAGATTTATTAATATAATTGTGTAGTGTTTAATTAGCATTTAGTCCTAAAACCCTGGGATTTTACTGGTATTGGTACAGACTGAATTCTTGGTACTGTGACAATACTAGATCTGGACTTTTTACGATTATGTTAATTCAGATTTGGACCTTTGAATGTAGACTTTGAGAAGCCCTGTTCTATTAAATCATTTTTATTTATTTATTTTACTACGCACTTTAAGGTAGGGCTGCACGATTATTACAAAAAAAGTAACTGTAAATTATTCTCCTAGATTATGAATTGACATTTTTTTGACAGTTAAATGATTTTTCATTTATGTTTTTTAATGTTTTTTTCATTTATGTTTTTTATGTTTCTCTCTGTGGTTAATTCTAAACATTCACAATTAAATATTATAATGTATATAACAAATAAGAGTTCTTTTGTTGAAGTAAAAATACAAATCTTTAGGACACTTTTATTAAGAAAGTTTCACATCACTGCTTCACCACTGTATTTAGTGTATTTAGTGACAAAACATACTGTCGAAGCACGCAGAAATGAGCAAAAATGAAGAGCTGTAATTAAGGCTTTTATTAGTAATTTTTCCCCCATAATGGTAATCTGGATTAATTGTGCAGCACTACTTTAAGGGGAAAAACAAAAACGAAAACAAAACAAAATTTAAGCACTTTAATATATTAAAATTCCAGTTTTTTTGTCATAAAGAGCAATACATTTTGATTGAAAAACGAGAATCATCTAAGAGAATCATGATCTCCATTCCCTTAAAGAAAAAAGTGATTTACATTTAAGCAAGATCGTGCAGCCCTACCTGATATTTTCTGACAGAATAGTACAGGCATCATCCCCAGCCCCAAGCAGTGGGTACAGACAACATGCGTTTATGTAAAATAGATTTCATAAGGAGCCAGAATCTCATTTGATGTGCAGTATTTGTTGGTTTAAACAAGGGTTTGTTAATCTCACAGAATGGAGCGATCACATGTTGTGTATCACAGCCAGGTGATGGGCAGCCTCCAGATGTGCAAGGTGTTAAGTGAAAGAGCCAAAGGTTTGTTAACAGCATCCGTCAATCGTGAGCTAAAGGAAGAGAGGGACTATTGAAGGCCAATCCTGGAGGCTTTGTGTCATGTCCCCCTCACAACCAAATGTTCAATAGGAGGAAAGTGATCCAGAGCAATTATGTTCCATATTTGATTAGATGAAAGAAAAGGTTTGGCAAACCAGTACATCCATACCACAAGTGTTCCTGTAGTTTAACCGATAAAGTATTGCGATCATGGCTTTAACCCCACAGAGGAGACAAGATTAAATGCACCACAATGCTGGTATTTAATAAAAATATTCTAAATATATATTTAGTTTTATTTAAACATTGTGCCACTTATCTCCTGTTTTCAATTGAGCATATTCAACAGAAATACATTTCTTAAAAAAACATTAGGCCTGCAGAGACTGGCATTCATTTAGCAGATTTTGTAAAATGCATTTGGATTCATGGGATTAAGAGATTTATGAAATGAAAGAAAAGTTTAAAGCACATATCAAATGTCTATTTAATGTGAGCTTGATAATTTCGTATAAAATGTGAATTGTTGTGATGGTCAAAAGCAAATCCACAACAATTTTTATGCAAAAAATAATTTCTATTTCCACAGAAATTGAAAGCTCGTTTATAAAGAAAAACAGAATATAAGTTGCAAAGAATTGCAAAGACCATTTTTTTTATAAAACGTAACAAAGTGTTTGCATTCAAGTCGATGCATTTTTATTTGAATATGGTCTAATGTTGCTGTAAAACTACAATATAGAGTAAAATGGCCATCAGATATAAATAGGCTTTGATTATTTCTCAAATTAATCCTAGTTAGAAATGAGGTGTAATACGTCAGTCTCACTAGGAAAGTTAATGAGCTATTATTCAGTCCTTTGCTCTTTCTACAACACGCTGTGTAACTAAACATGTTCTCGCTATATTTACGTCATTACTGGATGTTAAACATTAATTCATGAGCGTCAGAGGAACTATTGAATGTACTTGGGCTCGGTGAAGATTAATCTCGCCTGTTTTTAAATATGAAACGTTCGAATATAATGGATATTCATGCTCCACTACTTTTTAATCTAGACGCAGAACTAGAATCAAGAATATTGTTGAATAAGCATTTCAATTTGTCGTACTCATAAGACCCAGACACTGAAGACGGTCAATGTCACAAAATGAAGACTGGACTATTTATCTGAACATCATATTTTGTAATGGCTGATAACTAATACATGAATCAATACATGTACAGCAGACTAGATTATTCAACTTCCTTGTATCAATCTGGATACCCAAATCAAAGCAGTCAAACATTACTATAATCAAACCACCACAAACGTGTGAAAGGTAAAGTTCTTAATGCCATGCTTTAAAGAACACAGCTCGCCATCTGGACTGTATCAAACTTAAGACCACAACACCTCGGCCCTGGCAATTTTTATGAAACATATTCATCGCTGGGCCCCGGCGAGGTTTACAGTAGAGTTAATGAGGGCAGACCTTCTCTCTGACACAGACTCATCTCATCATCACTCGACAGGAGGTAACCCCGCTGTGCCCACAAACGCTGAGAGAGATGCTGACGTTTCCGTGTCACAACTGTGTGCTGAATTCAATTACATTTTAAATATCGCCTGTAAAATGCATGACATTACAGGCTGACTCATAGCAACGCTGACTTTTACTTGGAATTCTTTATTTCCTTGGGTTTGAATCCGGGGGATTTGAAGACAAGTATCTGAAGATATATTTCCAAAATGAAAAACAAGATTTTTTTAAAGTGCACAATGGTAACAGCTAACTAACAGTATAAAACAATAAAATCTTTTCCAGCTACATCTAACTCACTAACTCACTACTCACTCTATCAAAAAAAAAAAAAAAAAAACTTTTTGTAACTTCTCTCTCTGTGTAACTCGGTAACATTGTTGTAGCACTTGTTCACCTATTGTTGTATCGGCTATTTACCGCTTCATTGTCTCCTCGACTATTGTAAGTCGCTTTGGATAAAAGCGTCTGCTAAATGACTAAATGTAAATGTAATGTAAATGTAAAATCATGTTGCTACACCTGCTAAAGATCTGAAGACATCTGCCGGGTAAAAGCATCTCAGACCGAGCTGTTGTACATCTGGACATATTCTGGATGTGTATATGACATCTGACAGCAGACGTCTCAGAGATGTCTTGCAGATGTATGATTGCTATCAGGGGAGTAAACTCTCATTTACTAACATTTTTATCAAACGACGAGAGTTTAAAATAACTATAAAATATTTTATCTTAATCAATAAGCAACTCCTTCAGAAACCATTCAAACCACAATAGAAACACAATGACAACCATTCAGAATGCCAAACAACCACCACAAAGTTGGCCAAAGCACCAAGAGAATATATTGCCAAAACCAAGCAAAGAGGAGAGCAGATGTCAAATCTGTAACATATCAATCATGTTTGTATGAAAGGCTTTGCTTTAACAAAAGTAAGTTATATCTATAAGCCTATCTTTATTGCTCCATGTTGCACAATTCAGTCATGCAAGTCCCATGTTTAAAAAACAACAACAAACTACACATCAGCAAACACATACAATAAAAAATATCAACAAAAGTGAGTTTAATATTTCCTGTCAGAGCAAACACAACCTCATCCCATCTCATCTATTGTTACCTCACGTCCTGGAATCCTGTAGCTTGTGCACATTGTATCCATAAACTCCATGAATATATTACACAAACATTGTTGTTAATCAAGGTAAAACTTTCACTTGATTTCATTTGTTTGACAAAACAACAAAACATTTTAACATAAGCAGGGGATCATAATAGCTTATTAGGTATTTCCTCACATCGGGTGTGTCAAATTAAAAGTCCTGATTAATTAATATTTCCGGCAGAAACAAAGATAAACAGAACACTCAAATCGTCAATGTGATAGGTGAATGCAGAAGGTTTTGCAAAAACATTGTTAAAATGTTTTTAAGACTTTCAAAGACATTAATTTATCACGAAGCTCCGTGGAGAGAACTCCATATGGCCGCTCTAGCGCAGGAAGGCCTGTCCTCTTCTGTAATGAACCAATAGTCAATAAATACGGAAAACAGTGAATTTAAGTTGTGTTATAATGGAATATTGTTATTGCTGTCCTTTCAGTTCTTTTATTTTCTTTATTTCTGTTAATGTGTTTTACATTTACATTTACATTTAGTCATTTAGCAGACGCTTTTATCCAAAGCGACTTACAATAGTCGAGGAGACAATGAAGCGGTAAATAGCCGATACAACAATAGGTTGACAAGTGCTGCAACATGTAGCACTTGTTAACTGTTTTATTGCCCATCTTTCTGTTGTGCAGTACAGATTATTTCGCTACATTTTATACGTCCGCATGACCTTGTAACAATGTGTTTACCTTGATAAATAGATTTTCCCTCAATTACCTGCATTTGTAATGTTGTTGGTATTTCATCATATCGTCTACCTGTCAGCTCGCCGTGAGTGCCTGGCATCAGAACAGGAACTGTGGACTTACCCACGTTTACACATTATACAAAGCAAATGGCTGAATTACAGGAATATTATTATCGGACATGACAGTTATGTTTTAAAGACAAACATATTTCTTCCTTGTTGTCATTGCAGGATAATGATATTATGATATTGTCTTTGCAAAGAACTGATCAAATCAATATTAATATTAATAAATATGTTATGGTTTTTCTCACAGCACTTACTGAAAGACTTGGAGGTTTTTATGTGAATTTAGCATGGACGACATCGAAAGGAAATATTAATGTACAGGAAAACTTGGTTTGTTTAATTGGGGATACTTTATTTTTATTAAATCGCCATTTAAAGTTGGACGGCTGAACAAATAAAATGGATTTCTTAAAATTGATAAGATATGTTTTTTTATGTGACACAATTATATTGCTGTTATTGATCTCACCACATGATGGGTTGACACACATTCTTGTGTTTGAGTTCCTGTAATTAACAGAAAAAAGAAAAAGAATGAATATCTGGTTCCAAAAAGCAAGTTCGTTACGACATGGTTGCATTTTAAAACATCTTTTCGTTGAGAGCTTCTGGGGAGCCTGGAGGCTAATATTGTCCAGGAAGTTTACTTTCAAGAACACAATCTGCCTGGAAATAAGGTAAGAGTTGCCTTGTCTGACCTTGGTCACCTTGTAATTAATCATGCATCAGATCGCAGACAGTCGCCCTTGGACTGTGTGACAAGTTTCTGCTTCCGTAACTCCACCTGGTGCCACCCGTCCACGACAGGTCGGCCTCCGTCTCTAAAGATGGTCGTCGGAGAAGGCGGTTCCACGGTGTGGCACCTCGTGGCGTTTAGTTTTATTTAGTTTCTGTGATGGCCACACTTCAGTGCCTCCACAGCTGCTGTGCGCTGGTGCCCATCTGTTAAGGGTATTGTGGGCACTGTGTGCTGATCCTAAAGTCATTACTGCCATTCGTTGCTTACACACTTTTGTTCTTTTTACTCATATGGAGTCTGCTTTGGGTATGCAGGGCGACGAGGACGAGATCGGAGAAACTGTTGGGGAGTTGTAACTCAATTCCATGGTTGTCGTCTCACGGGGACGGATGGTTTAGGAAACTTTGGACCTTTGGTGACACTTCTGTGCCAAACAAAGAGATCTTAGGGAGATGCACAGAACTTATTTACTGCAAACAAAAGACACGAATGCTCGAAACTTTACGTCCAAATACAGCAGAATTATAATTCTATTTCTATTACTAAAGCTCACTAACTCACTTCTCTTCTAACTACTCACTCTATCAAAAAATAAAAAAAAATAAAAAATTTTTTTGTAACTTCTCTCTCTGTGTAACTCGGTAACATTGTTGTAGCACTTGTTCACCTATTGTTGTATCGGCTATTTACCGCTTCATTGTCTCCTCGACTATTGTAAGTCGCTTTGGATAAAAGCGTCTGCTAAATGACTAAATGTAAATGTAAATGTAAATTTATGGTTTATTTATGACCTGCTGTGCGGCTCTGTTTCAGAATCGATCGTTTGTGTAACATGAAGGAGCCCGCCGAGCATTTTCATTTCACACTAAAGCCAGTTTTGGTTTGAGGGGATTAGGTATTTATCAAATTAGAAACCGTATTTAATAATCATAAAATACGAGTAACGGTAAAATCACACTGTGAGGACGGAGGGGAGCCACGCTTGCTGATGCATTTATTCACAGAATGGACCAAACACAGCCAGTAGGGTAAACAGAAAAGTGCAAGACATACACATTGCAAAGGTCTCTTTGATTAAGGTAGATTTTTTAATTTTAGTAAACAATCATTAAAAACACTCTACCCAGGGCTTTTAAAGACCCAGATGGGAAAAGAGAATAGAAACAACAAACATGCTGTTGTGGACGTGGGTGGCATGAGCAACAACAAGAGAACAGACGTCTACTGCTGGTACAATGTTGTAGGTTATAAAAGTGGACATTATATTTGATTTTTCCTCACAATTAAATGAGCGTTGGGATTTAATGAAATTATTTAATGCTTTGGTTCACCTGGATGTCCTGTGGGCTAACTTCTAAACTGAAAATTATCTGTTCTTCTACCTTGTCTTATTTTTCTTTTCTAAAGGGAAATATTTATTTGATTTGTTCCAAACTTGATCTTTTCTGTTAAGAAAATTGTTGCATTAACTTTTTTTAAATGATATTAAAAATCAAAACAGTTTATATGTGAGGTTAAAGCACTTTCTCTTGTTTTTTTAATGTAATTTCTCAGAGGTTGCTTTAAGATACCTAAGGTAATCAGATGATGGAGTTCTCACTTGTGTTCAATAAAGACAAGAGAAAAAAGAGAACTTCCATGACAAGTATGAAGTGGTGAAATAATGCAGTTTAACATTTTGGTTTTTGGAATTTGAGATCATATTAAGATCTTGAATAATATTAACTTTTGAATGAAGACTAGACGAATCTATTGCATACATCTTATGCTTTTGAACAACTAATTAAGATATTAAAGAGATCTGTGATATTTCTTTATTGTTGGTCCTTCCTGAACCTACATAAAAAACAGAAGCTCCAAGAGTTCGGAAGATCTTTCAGAAGTGGAATGACCCATGCTCTATTTCTATCTTTGGTATTTTGCTTTGTTTGTGTAGAATCTTTTTAAAGTTCAGTTCAATGCCATGAGATCTCCTCACTACATTCTTAACCATCTGGACTTTCCCCCCATGGATTCGCCTTCTTCCTGCCAATAGCAAACTCTCCACTATCCACTAACAAAGTTTTGGCCCTTCCGGCGGTGCACGGGATGAACAGCGGCCTGTCTCTGTTGTGTTGGCAGCTCAGTCATGTTATAAAAGTCCAGTAATGAGCTCTGACAGCACTGAGGCATAGAGAAAAGCGTCTCTGTAGACATCTTCGCCCGTTCACCTGAGAACGCTGCCAGCTATGAACATCTACTGAAGGTATGAACTAAAATAGTCTATCTTTAAATTCCAGTGTTGTTTTTGTATCATTTACGTGTATATTTACTATGTATAAAATACTGTACAGGTATTAAGGCTTAAAGGTGTTAGAAAATATCTATTTTTTATTGGTGTATTTTTTTCCATCATAACTGTTCAACTGCGCAGACTGTGTAATTCTTAAAATGTAGAATAGAAAATGCATCCATAAAATGTGTATCAAGACCACCATGAACGTTACAAAGCATTAAAATAATGTCAAGTGCACACCATTAATGTATTGAGCAGATGTTGTCCTTAAGCACAATCTAAACTTTTTAATAATTCTGTCTTATTATCAAATTTCACATATTTCATATGTATAAAAATCACATATACATAAAAGTTCATGATTACATTTAAGCACATTTTTATGCAGATAAACAATGAATCATAACAAACTTTTTTTGTTCACAGAATCCCAAAAGATATTTTATTTCTATTTCATAACTTGGCAGTTGAGTTTACTGTAGTTCAGCCGTTAGATCATGGTGCTTACAATGCCAGAGACATAACACATACTGTACATTTCAACTTAATCTCAGATGGTGAGATTAAACTGCAATGGAGGTGTAATTGAATGTAAAAAATAGAAATGTTTGAGTTCATAGTGACATCTCTAATAATAATGAATTTTGATTGAACACTTGACAAATCTGAGTTCAGTTTGAGACATTCATGAGATCTCTTTTCAAACTGTAAGGAACACATTTGTGAGATTTTTCATTTTCATGAGAGCTATATCTGATATAGGGCTCAACAAAGTGTCAATGTTAATATTGTCTGGGAGGAATAAATGAGCGAAAGAGGTTATGTTGTGTTTGTTGTTTGAGGGTTTGTGTGTTGATGTTTGTGTCTTTACTAACTGCTATTTATATGGATAAATAGAATTCTTTTCTTCTCTTGAACAGGTAATTCACACATGTGAAGTGATTCCGTAAATCCTAGAGGAGTGGACTAAATGATTTTTGATGTAGTCCAATGGCACTGTACAGGGTATGAGAGAGCTTCTCTCAGATTAATAGACTGAGCTTTCAGCATTCTGCAGCGGTCTGATGGAAAGGATCTTTATAAAGGTCACGCCGGCTGAGCTGTAGGTCTCTAAATATGTAATTTCCGGTCCTTTATAGGCTTGTCAGCGAGGTGCAGGAATATTCCAGAAACTAGAGAAAGTTATATTCTGACATGAACCTCATTTCAGCAAAACTGACAAAATTTTGGCCTAACACTTACGTAGAGCTATCAATCACAAGGAAACTGTGGAATACGGCCTGACAGCGAACGGCACTACTTTTTAATTTTCTCTTTTAAAATTGCATTTGTGATCCACCAATGAAGTTTGGAGCTATTCCTTTAAACCCGCGTTATCTTTTATAATAATAGAGAGACACAGAAGAGAGAAATCTCACTCGGACTGACTGTGACCCGACTTCTCACATTTAAATCTCAATTTATAAGCAATTTCAAGAGTAATTTAAGGACTGATGTCATATCGCATGAAAGATCATTCTTTCTTAATATATCCCAGATAATTATGTTTCTATCCACTCGAATGCATGTCTTATTATACCACAATTTCACTATAGTAAATAAGTGATTTTTTTTATTTTTGTTGGACTGATAACTAGTTTGATTAAATGGTTGCTTTAGAGGCAACCACATTAAATTTGTGGCAACAAGGGTTTCGTTAATAAAAGTTAAAGACCAATAAATGTTCACCATTGACTTTTCAGTGAACTTTTTCTTTAAACTTATTTATCCAAAAAGTATAAATTCCTCTCCTTATTATCACTTCAAACCTGTCAGACTTTCTTTCATGCGCAGAACCAAGAAGCAGACATTTTGAAGAATGGTGATTCATTTCTATGTTATGGACAAAAAACATTCCAAGTGAAGGTTGCCGGTTCTGTACATTCTTCAAACTATCCTCTCCCGGGTTTGGTAGAGCAATGAAAGTCATACAGTTTTTAATTTGTGTGTGAAAAAATAAATACATCAGTTTATAGTTCACCTTATAAGGAACATATTAATTGGGTTTATTACAGATCAGCTGTACAGTATAGGAATATTTTCTGCCATAAATGAGCAGAATGACATCGGCGTATGAATAATGACATGTAATCTAATTGTGTTTTTCTTCACCCAAGAGAAATGAAGTGTCAGCGCGCTTCACAGTTTGGGTGATAATTGTATTTCTCATGAGTGTGTTTGGTTGATAGGGCCAGCCCTCACTTCACCAGCGACATGATGATGGAAATGACTCTATAATTAAGGAAGTTCTGACAATGAGCACGTTGATGCAATATGATTTCAGCTTTGCTGCTGGCGTGGCCTTGACCAATATTTGAACTTTGTATTTAGAAGAGAATTACTGAGGTTCTGTGCATTGAGTTTTTAAACAGCTGATGAATATTTAACACAGTCTCTCACAGTATAACACCTGTGGATAATTCATATGATTTTGCTTTATTTTTTCCACGGTACAAATGTATATGAAATCAGCCGTTCCTTTATACCGTATGTATTATATCAATGTCTTTACATTTCACCTGCACAGTACCTAGTCTGCACAGTATGCATGGTTGTTTATTGAATACCAGCATGTCCTTATGTCCATTTAAGATATCCCGCAATGCATATTCAGCATGATCCATGTGCCAAAAATATACAGCTGACTAGACATTTTATTATAAGCGGCTGAATGAATTTGACTGACGCCACGTGTTCTGTTTATTGCACATCATCTAAAAACATTTCTTTCTTCACTGCATGTAATAATGAAATGATGGGATGAGAATCTTTCATAATCAAACACTTTCAATCATCACTCATGCTTCATTGCTTCTTTTGTGTGTACGTATATTCATATAAAAACACACATCGCTGTCTCTCAGTCTGATGTTCATTATGCATGATCGACATGTCAAAAGGTTATTAATCAGAAACAGTGAAAATTTCCCTTGATGATCCAGATGTATCACAGATCAACACGATTGATGCAGGTGTCTTCTGTATTTACAAGAGGAAAAAATAATTAGGAGAAAATATATTTGGGAAAATGCAGAACAATCCCTCATATTGAATTTTCTGGCATTATTTTAAATTTTCTTATATATTCTCTGTCTCTCACCCACAGGTACAAACATACATACCCTCTCTGATATTCTTATAGTAACCGCTGTCCTTTAGAATGAGTTGTATACTTCTGCTTATTTTTCTTCATATTTAAAACAATCCACATGGATTCACGTCACTGAATATGTATTCTATTTCCTACACACAAAAGAGAAAATAATTAGACTTCATTAGACTCCAAGAAAGGAAGATCTGTTTAAAACTTTGAACTAAATAAACGACTTTAATTCCTAGTAATATTCAAAGCAATTATTTGAAATAAAACATGTTAAAACCACACAAATACCTTTTGCAAACAGTTAAATGGCTTAGATTAAGTGATTAATGTAAATATAATTCAATTTTAATGATTAAATACACATAAAATAAATAGAAAAAAGGGAGATTTCTCCAAAATGATTTGACTAATTTAACCAAATTAAGTTAATTATGATGTTTTGTTAATTCCATGAATTGAAAACTTTTATAGCAAAAATGGGTGAAACACAAAACATTTACATCTTAAATGATAAAAAGATAACAGAAATGAATGTTTGGTTTATGAGTCTTTTCATTTTGTCAGTCTTAAACATTATTGTTGGATTTTATATTATTCCAGAAGATTATTTTTCTTGAAAAACAATACAATATTTCTCTTTTTGGCGAATTTGTATGAAGTTGTATGTTATGGATCATAAAAACATGTCATTACGAGAAATAAAGCAATAGAGCAAAATCATACAAAAATGTACAAATTCAAACTTGAATGTGTCATGATTGTGATTTTGTGGTGAGATTGTGTTGGGATTAAAGATCAAATTAAAGTGATCTTATTTTATATTAACACTTTCTCGACAGCTCCAAACTTCACAAAAACATTCGACTGCAAGTTTTCAGAGATAAATGATTTGTTCAATCAATGTCTTTATAATAAATAAAGTTGTTGCTGTGATTTGTTTCTTGTATCCTCTCTGTTTTCGGTCAAACAAACTTTAAGAACTAATTTTTATCTCGTCCACCGTTCTCTTACTAACTCAACACTCAGATGACAGATTGATGCTTGTTTCATGTCTCTGAAATCCTTTGAATGTTTGTCGAAGGTCTAGTGAGTAGTACATACTCAATGTACGCACAAATCTTTATCTACACTTTAAAGAAACTGCTGGAAATTCTTAAATGTGAGAAAATGAAGCGGTAAGAAAAGCATCTGCTTTCTTTAAACAACAAAGGAGAATTGAAGTTAATTATGTTTTTTGCCTCCATCTGGCATCTGTCCCGCTGTAGGTTTTGTGCTCCTCTGACACGGGTCTAAGCAGCGATGGAGGGAGGTTGTCATAAGCACTTAACTTTACGCTAGTGTGCATCCTGACCAGCACATTTACTTTGGCGTTCTGGAGTTTTTGGCACCAGGCTTTGTATGCTGACAACAGGAATTAAGGAGCCATCCCCTCACAGCAAGACTGAATCTGCCAACAAGCAGTCGCTTTAAACGTGGAAATGAATGGGAAGTTACTGTCGAGAAAAATTATATTTCCCCAAACTCAAGATAACGGGGCTAGCTGTCACATCGGCTTACAGATGTAACCTTCGGGTCAAAGGTTACTACAGCAAATGTTAAATTACAATAGTTCACTATTTATTTTTTTTTAAGATTATTTTTAATTAAATATAATCAGTAAAAGTCAACTTAAAATTGTTTAAATTGACTTTATATTTAAAATAATATTAAACCCTGTCATATAAATATAAATGTAAATTTGTTTATAAAAGCAGAATGTGATGTTTCGTTAATTCCTTTAAGTAGTATCAATTTAAATGGGACAAACTATAGCAAAGCCAGAGTTTATAATTTTCCTTCCGGATGTTTGAAAAGTCCAACACGGACAACAACCAGAAATCTGATGAAACGTCTTCTGACAATGTCTGTTATTTACATTCTAGCATTCAGAGATTATTCACACATTACTCATCCGCACATGACTCAAATTTCCCAAAGCAAAGATTCAGTCCGTGTGCGTACAGTATGTGTGTATAAAAGCCCGAGTGTGACACAAATCTATGTAGTTTTTCTCTCTTTGGCACCGACACACACACTCACGGCCTGTCTTCTCCACTAGCTTATCATCAGAGCAAACAATACAGTCCCATATGTAATAACAGCTATCATCACGGGCCCGGGACTGCATTACAGACTCAGATTGTGGACTTGATCTGGCCCTCGGGGGGAATTGGGCCAAGTTAACAGAAGTGTGGAGGGCAGAGCTGCACAGCCGAGCGTTCAGAAATGAAATCCTGATGCTGAGCCGTTCCTCATGCTCGAGTGAAGACTCCGAACTTTCAGAAGAACGGTGTGTCACTGACGACTGATGCTCTTTGTGTAGAGAACACAGCTTGAAGGCCAGACCGCTATGATGAGAATAAAAGTATTCTGATGTTATATATCTCTACATATACAGATTAGGATGCTGCCGGTGTGCTATTCTGTTTGTAGAAATACTTTTTTGAATAGGGTTCAAATATTGTTCATAAAGGAAGCAGAGATTATTTCTCTGAAGATGTTAAGATTTTAAAGTTGCTTTGGAATAGCTGTCACAGAAGCTTCAGATGAAGAATTTTCCATGTAAGTCAATCAAGAAATGGACAAATCTGTGATAATGTCAAAATGTCAAGTTTAGAATGAAAACAGACAGGTTATTCAAACCTTATAGCACATATGTCAATATTTGTTGGTTTTAATCCCCATATGAGGTCTGTCTTCAAATTTGTAGGTCGTAATATTATTATTTTTTTTTTTAAATGATTTACATAATCAAGTAATTATTTTATGTTTACCCTTGGCCACTTCTTGGATATTATTGATTAACATTAACATAATTAACATAGAAAATGGCGTAGACTGATATTAAACATGCTTTTTTCTTTATTTATATTGAATTTGTTTTAATTATAATTTTCTTTATTTCCTTAATTAAAAAAATGTATTATTTTATGAAAAAAACTTTTTAATACAATTTTTATTAAATGAAACAACCAAACCCTTTTTATACATTTTAAAAACACAAGTTAAGATTGCCATACATGTTTTGCAAATAATTTCCATACGCAATAAAATAAGGATGATGCTCCGATGTCTAACTTTTCATGAAAGGGTGAAAAGAAACACATTACCGATTCCTTTTTTATCCTGACATCTATACAAGAGCTCCTGTTCAATGCATTAAACACACTCAAGTGTGCAAACAACAAAACACCCACATGTCATCACATAATGCATCACACATCCTGAAAAAAAACATCAAATAAAAGGGGCTAAACATCACAAAGGGCCGTTCTCCATTGACATCGAGGGTTCTCCTGCAGGCCTTACATCATCTTTTCTCTGGAGAAATCACTTTCTCTTCCATGATACCGGCTTTAATGACGGACTAGGTTCACAACGCTCGGCTGACTGCTTTGAAGGAGTCTTTCATGGACATGTTGGGCACAGCAGGAGACCTTCTGTAATGACATGTTTCTGCTGTAAGACTTTAGATAAATCTGTTTGAAAGACGTTACTGATTGATGAGCTCATGATTAAACACCGTCCATAATTTATTCGACTGTCAGATATGTTTAATTATGATGAGCTCACGAGAGAGATAGACCTAGAGGTGACTTACCACATTCACTCTATACTTACAGACTGCAGTCACGTTTCAACAAGATATTACCAAATTCCATGAGGAAAACCCCGGAGAAGACCTCTTTAATATCTCAACAATTTCTCCTACACATTAAAATGGAGACCACATGAAAACGAGTTTTCAAACTGATCTATATCACGGATAAAAGTCTTTTCCAAATGTCTGCATTAGAGTTTCAGAAGAGATCTCAACATGTCTCAAACTGAGCTCAGATTTGTCGAGTCAACCAAAGGTCGTTGTTATTGAAGATCTCAATATGAACTCGGTTGTTATCAAAGATTGTTTTACCTCTTCAATCTTATTTACAACTCAATAATCTTTTCCACAATTACACTTTCTTTTAAAAAATGTATTCTACTTCTTTAATGATCAAGAATTATTCTAATCAATTGTAGGACAAACAATCTGAGACAAAGTCAACATGTTAATGAAAAACTGAAAAACACGTGTACGTGTGTAGATTTGAGTTCTGCGTCTGTAACTCAAAAACACAACATCATCCCACAACAGAATTTTGTGTCTTGGGTTCATGAAAACATGAATCTGCTGTGCCGTGTTTCTCTTGACGCTGTTTTTACGTCTAATTTCAATAATCGGCAATTATCACCTAATTTCGTTCGCCGCAAGAACGGCTCTCGGGATTTCACAGCACGTTAAACTGTCTCATCATTACACCTAATGTTGTAAGGCACAGCGCTAATGAATATGTTGAAAACAATTTAAATCACATGGAATCCTAATTATTGTTATATCACAATAGTTCAAACGTGCACGGATGAATTTCAGCGATGCTCCTCTCCCCGTCCCACATGGCATCATCTCCGGACTCTTCCTGCTCGTCGCCAGGCCGTGCTGTAGCGATCCCCATCTTGCTAACACAAAGTCACACATTATTTCTGAAACATCCTGCCTGATAAAATTCATTCTGAAAAGAGGCCGACGCTCATTGTGTCGGTGGTTGCTGGGAGACGACAGCGGCGGATGTTGCCATATGGCGTCGTCCTCATTTGCATGTTCGCCTCATCAGATCTTCATTTGAGTTTGCACAGAAATCACAATGACACTAGTATGATCATTGCCTCAGAACAAAAATATTCCATCATTACACTAATGGCTTCCGGTGAAGAGCCACACACACACACACACACACACACACACACACACACACACACACACACACACACACACACACACACACACACACACACACACACACACACAAAAACACAAAACACACACACACACACACACACACACACACACACACACAAAAACACAAAACACACACACACACACACACACACACACACACACACACACACACACACACATACACACACACACACACACACACACACACACACACACACACACACACACACACACACACACACACAGTTGTGTTCAGCTTGCATGATAATGATTTGAAAACATTTTGCATTTTATCTGGGAAATAATGAAAAGACATTGATAACTCTCTAAAATTCCATTCTTATTTTTAATAAATTATTTAACTAGAATATTAAATAATAAAAACAATCATGTTTTTGCTTTTATAAAATTTTGCTTTGTATAATCTTATATAATTTTATTGTTTTGTGCATTATCCGAAAATAGCTATTTAATAAACTTAATCTAATTTTAATTATACATAATTATACCCATTCATATTTTACTTTTAAATTTATATTTAAAAATTTAATAGCAGAGAAAACATTGTAGTAAACGATAACAATACTAGGAGAAAAAATTACCTCGCTTTACCAAAGAAGGTAAAGTGCCTGTGAAGTTTTATTTGAAAGTGTTTCTATTAAAGTTTCTAAATTTCTAAAATTGGTTAAACCGAGTTAAACATTTCATGTCATTGACTGACAATCAAAGTTTACAAAGAGGTTAAGGAAAACAAAATTATTAAAAAATATATTTTTAGGTTTTTAAAAAATAGGTTTCTAATAACTTCTTATTTGTTCAAATGTGAATTGTTTTGCATCATTTCGGAGACCCTGAGAATTATTTCGACTAGATAAACACGGGACGGATAGAATGGGATACGTTAAGAACCCTGCAGCTAACCTGAGGCCAAAATACAGACACACACATTTATTTCTCACGCAATTCAATTAACAAACCATAGATTCTCATTAATTCCTGCGCACTCCACGCTGGGTATAACGTTCTGCTCAATGCATTAAACAGTTACCTGTTCTCATTTAAACGTGTAGATTCAACCAAAATCTCAATGAAACTTATAACAAGTGTGTCAAGACATGTGCGACATTTAACGGTGAATAAAGATTTTTGGCCTTTTACATGAAACACAAACCGTACATATATTTACATTTTTTATTAAGGAGTTGATTTATTTCACATTGACTAACAGATGTAGAAGATGATCATTTTGTGTAAATATTTCATGAAACAGCAGCAAGCTGTCACATTGAAAGTCATTTTTAGTTGTGACTTTCTCCTTCGCTGAATAAACTTTAAGAATAAAGTAGAACAGAGTCAAACAGACACTTAAGGTTAGTGGTTTGCAATTCTAATTTCCGACCGCGGCCGTTCACGAATGTGCCAAACTTTCAGGTCACAGGTCATAATCTGGACATCACCAGACAACAGGACTGTACAAGGACACGGCATCGCTTGAAAATATTTCATTATGGCAGGGGTGAAGCATATCTTTTTATTTGACTTCCTGCGTAGCGTTCGCTCTGACCCGTCATGACGTCTCTCGGATGAAGAAAAACACAACACACCTCAGGGTAACAACACAAGCGTCTGATCTCCGTCTCACAGGACTTTCCGTCAGATAACAATGAAGAACCTATATAAAGTTTTTCTTTTGTGAGATTAAACTATCTGTGAATTTGTGGGCTGTTCTTTATAATACATTAGAAGTGTTTGCTGGAGTTCACCCGGAGGGGATCTTGTTTGAACATATAGTCAAACACAGGCGATCTTCCGGGAAAGATCTGCTTTCTGGACCGTCTATCATTTCAATTTCAGTCTTTAGGTCCCATGTGCTGAGAATGAGTTCATGGACCCCTGGAGAACAGAGACTGAATTGGACTCATATTTTATCTGTTATCTAATCATTTTAGAGGAACTTTAAAGAGGAAAACCACACTCTCTTTGGCCTCGGTCTTGTAATTGTTACGTTAGAATGTTGAGATGCTATCTACAACTTTTTATTAAAAATGTAAAACTTTTTCAGGTCGAGATTATTTGACAAAATTTTGAATTGGTCAAAACAGCTTTTCAAAAAACACACAATGAAAAAAATGGTCAATAAAAACAGACCAAGGGAAAGCAGTACAAAGTTTATAATGAACGCATTTGTGTTAAAATCGTCTTTCTACCTCCAACTTATTTAAACAATTAACATTTAAAACTATTTTGTATTGATTTATCAAGATTTATGTGACATGTTTTCTAACTTAAACCCCCTGCAATTTTAAGTTTTGAACAGAGAGGGTAATGTCTTACTGTAGAATGAATTCTTTCATATGAAAGACTTTTGTGAAATTATGAAAAAAGTTCTTCATGCTTTTCAATTCATTACAAAGTCAGTGATGTTTGGTCATTTACACGCATTCTACAAGTCTTTACACCTCAATGACAAGCATCTGTTCTGGCTAAACTCCTTAAGAAAAACATGATTCTTCACTTTGATCTGATTTTACAGGAAAAGATGAGTTTACACAAGCACACATCATATGAATCAAAATCGGGCTATCAGAATTATGTCAGGAGTCAACATCTTTATTGAACACAGCAAGTTTTATTTCCTTGATGTGAAACTGGAGAGCGCTCATCTCAGATCTCATCTCTGGTCCTATCCTTTAATGAACTTCTATCCAGACCTCTCACATCTCAACATCTTCACTTTCATTATCTCTCACACACACCTCAAACTTTCTCCCATGCTCTTTCATCTTCTGTAATGAAGAATAATCAAAAAACAAAAGTTTCCAGCAGAATAAATAAGCCATGCGTTTTCTTTGAATATTGTGATTATCCAGATGATCAGATGGGATGTTGTGTCGTTGGTCGGCTCTTTTTAGCTTCCCTGCTGGAATCTTAATGTGACTTCAGAACTCTACAATGCCCGCTTGGCCTTAAAAACAGGATCTTTTTTGTTCTCATGCTGCTAAAAGGCCGAGGCTTTGAACTTTCATTTCCCTGACTGCTGCTCAACTGCCAAATCTCTGCATCTTCCATCACTCCGAGTATAAAAGCCTTCCACGGACACTGAGAAGCTACAAACACACGCCATTACTTTACTTTATTTCCACTGCAGGAGCATTCAATATCGTTTCTTGCTAAACTTTCTTGCAAATGTGACATTGAAAAGGACCCAGAGGAAAATATTATCAATGTTCAGATGATTCTCTTTTATAGCTCATGAGATTTGATGAACTTCATTCAGTAGTTGAGTTTTATTCAAGTATCAACTCAGTCTCAGACATTTCTCTTAAATAAAAGCAGAAAGAAATGAGACCATTGTTGAAAGAGTCTAGAGGTAAAAATCTGCCAACGAATCTGCATTTCAGTTCATATCGACACATCAATCTTACAATCTGAGCTCAGATAGTGAGAGATACTGGAGATCTATTTTCACATTTGTGACATTTCTACCTCTCTGGCAGGAGAAATGTCTGAGACAAAGATGTGACTTAAGCAAACGTTACCATTCGGTCCCGACAAAGAGGTTTCCACTAATCTGAGCTCAGTTTAAAACATTGTTGACATATATTCTTAAACTCTAATTTAAAAATTATCTAATTGTCTAATGAGAAATATCTGAGACACAGTTGAGACTTATGCATTTGTTATCCTTTGGTCTCAGATAATTATAACTAACAAGACCTGAGGAGAGATTACGACATCTGATTTCATTTTGAAGCATTGTTTAGATCTCTTTTGAAATATTTTATAAAGACAATTGTAACATTTCTGACTTTCTGTCTGAGACAATGATGAGACTCAAGCAAACATCCTAATTTGGCCATGACAAAGAGCTCATTTTCCCTATGTTTAATATAACGTCACAGGAGACATAACTGAGAGATCTTATTTGTGATTTTTTTCTGTTTAATCTCTCAGAAAGAAGCTTTTTTAATGACACGAGGTCGAGTAAATAATGCATTTCTATTCTTGAATGAACTCACCGAATTGTCTTTTGCCCTCATGGATTGTTCTTCATGGTTGTGTGGCCTCCTGACGGAGGACATGGAGACGTCCGGTGGACACCTGCGAGGTCAAGCTGAAAAACATATGGCAGGTCGTGTTTAACAGAAGCAGGAGGCGGTGGTAGCTGTTCTTGAGCAATACTTGTTGTTGGTCAGTGACAGATAATATGTAAAATAGAAGAAGGTTAGGGCAGGATGACGGGATGTTGTTTCGCTCTGATAGGGATGCAAGTGAAAAGCGCTGCTTAAGATATAAGTCATAAATATGCAATGTGCCCCGCTTCTCTGAACTCGCAGAAACACGAAAGTTTACAATCATTTTGTTTGTTAGAAGTTTTCTCGAAAACAGCCGTCAATCTTGACTTAACAGACTGTCAAAAAGTTACAGATCGCCGTTGCAACGAGATGACAATATGCCATCAGAGTTTGTAGAATATTAACATTTTTGTTTTTACTTCTTCATTCCGTTTTCAATATATTTTATTCTCAATACTTTTATATTGTTGTTGCCGTTGTGACATCATGTTATATTTATTTTGATCGTTGTCGCCAGCTTTATTTGAACAGTATTTTGCATCAGCTTGTCCAGAGAGAAAGATGAAGCAGACGTTCTGTTATCACTTTTAAAAGTATTTTTGTTCTGTTATGATGATCATTATTACCAAGGCCTGCATTGACATTTTTTCTTTGCCGTTTCTCAAGTCTAGAGCTCTCTCTGCTTTTTTGTTTTCAGAGATATGAATTATGAATTGAAATATATATATATTTAATTTCTTCTTGCATCTTATGTTATGTATTTGTTATTAAAATAAGTTTTGGACTCATAGGGAGGTTTGTGCTCATGTCAAGACCGTGTCTAAAGGTTGTTTTCACAGCCGGTTTAAAATGCTTTCTTTCTGCTTAATATTTCATGTTGTTTGTAAATTGTACGGCTCTTTCGCTGAACACACACTATCTCTGGTCCACTAAACCTCCGTTCTCAATGAAAGAGCTAATGAATAATAGATTCATGGTGTTGTGCTGAGTCCAGAGCCACAGGCCTTTGGGTTTTAAAGGTAAAATAAGGCAAACTAGGGACGAGAATGGATTAAAAGGAGATGAAATCCTGAAAATTCATAATTAACTCACGCTACATTTAGCCGACCAAAGCACCTATAACTTAAACTCTCTTTATGGTGATTGTGGAGAACAGGAGAAGCTATTTGTGGTCGATGCGTCTGAGACAGATTTTAGTGCTGACCATTAATTGAAACAGCTTTCTCTTCAACACTATAAGATTGATAACACATGTTTATTAAATCGTTTACATGACCTCTGTGTTAAAAGTTAATCTTTGAGTAATATTATATGTAGTTTGAAGACATGAACGCTCTTTCATTACAATAATAGAAACATTTTCCTACTTACTACAAATAATAGTGTTTAAATAATGGTATTCACTCTGACCTTCATTATTTTCAGTTATTAATTTATTTAATTATCAACAATTATGTCTAGAGATTTTGGGGTTATTTACAAGTTTCAGCTTTTGTTGATTTCACTGTACAGTTACATGATAAGGGGCGATGTTATATATTTTCTAAAAGAGTTCGTCATAGTGATCAGAAATCTAAAGAGGTCCATGCTTTGAACTTAATAAAGTTCAAAAACATGATCATAAAGTCCACTGCCACATTCACAGTTTTGAAAATGGTCTTTGACATAGAAAGTTAACACTTGTTAAGGATTTGGACAGTGACAGACACTGTTAACATTTATTAAAAATCATTTTGTAAGTTGGGGATCTTACGCTATTAAGCTGTGCACAATTTCATCATTATTGGCAATTTAAAGATTTCACATCTGAAACAGATAGAAGTTTTCTTTGTGTTTGTATTTGTTCTGTGTATCACATGTGCACACTTTGAGAAATTATTTCAAAATTCAAAAGATTTCTTATCCAAATGTATCAATCAAGGTCTTACTTTACGTTCCCACTGCCACTGGCGAGAGCGTCAAAATGCTTCTCGGCGTTCTTGACGGTCTGACGCTCTACCGCATGGTCTTGTATATTTTATGTAAAGACAAACTAATTAAACGTGCAGACTAGATACAAATTACAGGTTAAATTATCCATATAAATTAAAATATTTTGCACCAGCAACACTCTTTTGCGTGCTCTATACACAAACACACACGCAAACACACGCAAACACACACAATGTTGATACACATCATAAACACAAGATTTCAGCCACTTTTCATTCGTTTATTTCGTGTCCCTCTTTATGATCATGTAAAACGGAAAATATTAATATAATAAACAATTAATAACTAATTTCTCCTCGATTCTGCGTGGGACCTAATGTGGCCGGAAATAAAGTTTTACATGTCTGAGTTCCCTTGACTCCTCTGAAGCGGGCCACTTTTACTTCTTGATTCGTTGCCGCCCTAGCGCGTCATAGCTCATTACCATAAAGTTAAACTCGCCGACTCACATTGACAATTAATGACTTAATGACCGCCGGCGGCAGTGTGAACATACGGTTACTTGTTTAAAAATTCTACTTCTCAGCGTTTCGTAAAGATGTTGTTTGAAAATGTACAACAATATTTTTTTTCGCTTGAAAATATGTGCATTATGTGATATGTTGATTGTCAACTTTTTAAAATAGAAATGTCAGTGAGTAAAGAGTTAATAAAAATGAGAAAAAGTATTTAAAATTAGTGTACGATTATAATAGTCTAGCGTTAGAGTTTTAAATGTCTTGACATTTAGACTCAATGTTTCACTGTGGACAAGATGTTTCCCCTCAATAGAAATATCCAGAATGGATGGAATCATTCAAAACCAATACACCTCATTTCTAATATGTGAACATTCTGAGATGAAACATATTTTCAGGTGGAATGTGTCTCATTTCACAATGTTTATAGGAAGTCAAATGTCTTCTCTTTGTTTGATAGAATAAAGCCTCATATAATGATACAGCAGACAGAGTCTATGTAATATCACTGTGATGGGTAAACAAATGCCCAGCTTTTCAAATCCGCTCGTGAATTACATTTTTGTTTAACAGCGGCACATTACAGCGTGCCGTGAAAGGCAAATTGGGCGTTGCGGTTGTTTAATACACATCACAGTCTTTGGATTGTATTCCAGTAATACAGATCCAAAACCAGCAGTTGTTTGATATCGATTTGCTGGTGTTTAGAGATGGCAGAATCGAGCCGATTTAAACCTTTTTCAGTCTTATTCCTGTGGGACAAACATCAGCAAAACAGCACAAACATCAGCACAACCTTGCTGGCTATTGTATTGAGACGTCAAAATGCTCTGTGACTTTTGTATGACCCTGCGTTCTGGTCTTCCGGCATTTGGAAAGAAGTTGAGTTTCCGTCAAAAAACTAGGACTTGTTTTACATAAATGTCATTTTTAAACAATGACATGAACCCATTAGGGATTAAACAGCATTAGAACACGATAAAAGGTTTGCTAGATAGTGAATGACTGTTTCTAAATCTGAACTTCATATAACAAAAGGTTTATATCTACTTAACAAAAGGTTTATATCTACTTAAAGATGGAATTTGAGGTCAATGTCGTCAGAAGCTCTTTTCACTTCTTTAACTCAATGGATTCTCTTATAGTCATACAGTAGTGAAAGAGGCGGGGCTTGATTTCATTCTTGAGATTTGATTGGATTGTAAGCGTGTGATGTGACGAGTGCTGGAATAGGAGAAAAACTGATGATATTATTTGACGTTATTAATGATCGTTTTAAAGAATGATGACAAAGTCAGACACCAAGGAAACATGTACTCGAGAAAGTAAATAGTGTGCAGATTTAAGGGACAACGTTTCAGTCAATTTATGTTTAAGGGCATTTAGAATAAAATCCCTTCAACACATCCATAAATTCTCCAAAAGATTTGGAAACTTCTCTTCCAAAGTGAGGACATTCAAGACAGAATTCCTTTTGAAACACAGAAACTTTGTAAGAAGAAACCAGATGACAATACATCTCTGCACTGCTAAATCTATTTCTTTCTTAACAATCACAATCATCACAATCAAAATTAAAAGAGCTTAATACAACACACAATACAACCAAACATGAGTTTTGATTTAATATCCTTAGTAAGATCTTATTAACATCTCAATTATTCTCTTAGACGATAAAAATGTTAACTAGAAAACAAAGGTAAACACTAGTCTCTCACTAATTGAGAAAATCTCAATTATTTCTGTATTTCAGTCTCAGAAGAGAAATCAAAAATGGCTCAAACTGAGCTCAGATTTTTCAAGTCTGCAATCACAATTTAATATTATTAAAGATCTCAATATGAACTCAAATATTACTCATCAAATGTACTTACATCAAGATTATTTTACATTTATTTACACATTTATGTGCCCAAACAATGGTATTTTTATTTTTTTTATTTTTTTCTCAAAAGCCATTTTACGATTTGAATATAAGTGAAGACCTAGAAGAAACACTTAATTTCCTCCAGTTCTTTAGAATATCTCAACGTGGCTTGAAATAAATGACATTAGGTAAAATGCTGGGGCCAGAAATCATCTATCAGCGAGGGTTGTTTTGTCTTTTGTGTTGAGTTTGATGTTTTTTCAGAACTCACCGTCATGAATCACAGCGCACCTACACAAGCACACCAATCGGCTCAGCGCTTGGCTTTAATCTTAGAGGAATCCCATCACAATTTTCCTCCAGTCCGTGGCAGAGTGGTTTTCTTCTTCTGACTAATGACACACAAGATTCAGACCACAACCCCGCACACACATTTCAGTCTGTCGCTACACCACCCGTGGCATCATGCCAACAAAGTAAAGTTTCTTTTTCATAAACATAGTTCCAATGCAAAATTCAGACTTTTACAGGACCAACAAAAGTGCTTTATATCAAACTTCTGAATGCAATCTGGACAAAGAATTCAAATCCTTAAAGTTGTGCAGATGTGAATATTTGATTTATCTAGCCTTAAATCCTCCAAAACACAAAACTAAGCCACACAAATAAAGAACAGTGTAAATATTTACTCTGATCTGAAATCTGATCATTAAAATTATACCTTTACTGTCACAATGCTAAAGAAAATGAAAGATTAGGCAATCAAACGTAACAATGTAAATACACGAGTTTCTTCATATGATTCATCCGAGGTGAATGAACATGTGGTTAAGAGCATTGACCTCATGTAAACAACATTCCCACACACATCTCATCTTCTGAAGAGAGGTCAAACACTTCGAGCAGTTTTACATTTCTCTCTCATGTTAACTATTCCTGCAGTATAGAGATGATGTCACTTCTGCATTGGTTTAAATAAAAATAGATTTTAACGTTAAATCATATCACTTGTCCTTTTTCATTAAAACGCAATGTGTGGACTCAGACATCAAATACATATTCAGCACACATTTATTTTTATTATGCACGCACGCACGCACGCACGCACGCACGCATAAACACACACACACACACACACACACACACACACACACACACACACACACACACACACACACACACACACACACACACACACACACACACACACACACACACACACACACACACACACACACACACACACACACACACACACACACACACACACACACACACACACACACACACACACACACACACACACACACACACACTTTAACCCAATAAAAGTATAAAACTGTACTTTAATATTTATAAAACTTAAATTAACAATTTATGTTCAATGTGTTATTTTTAATACAAGTGCATTTAAGATTTGTGTCCTAAAATCAGCAAGAACAAAACAGAAACATATCAAGTAAATAATATCGTAAAACAGCACATGAACTTTAAGAACTTTAAATAAAAGAAACAAAGTAACAAACTTTAAATGATCAGAAATATGAAATGATGGTGAATGTGGACTGAGCTTGACATACAGAAACAGTTGTGGTCTGGTATTTCGAGTCTTGGGCTCGCGATACGAAGGTTGCTGGTTCGAGACTCGGAACCAGCGGGAATACCACGACTGAGGTGAGTCCCTTGAGCAAGGCACCGTCCCCCCCACTGCTCTGGGTGTGTGTTCACAGTGTGTGTGTGTTCACTTACCGGATGGGTTAAATGCAGAGCACAAATTCCAAGTATGGAACACCATACTTGGTAATACTTCAATTCACTACAGTGTGTGCCTTGACCTTCACTTAAGTTCTACCACTTTAGACCTGAGAATGAGAAAAGTTGATAAAAAGGTTCACTTTCAGCTATTTCACATAAGAGTGGATGAGTGTGTAAAGCTTTACATGAAAGAATATGGATTTGAGTTCTGTTTAAACAAAAATAAACCATCTGATGATGATATTTAAATGCAGAAGAATCTATTAAGCAGTTCATTTGAAAAGTGAATATAAAGAGTCAACTCTATAGGGGTTCTACATCAACACTCATTTAAAAGAGTTTATTTAATGAGCATTTCAATGATAATTGCAGAATGAAATGCCTCATCATCATTTTCATTTAAAAAGATGAATAGATAAACAATAACAATAAGCATAAATCGACTGTAAATTGTGATTAGGAAATAATATTGTGATGTTGGGTGTATAATTTCTGGCAGTTTTATGACTTTAAGAATGGTTAATAATTTCTCCTCATGTTCAAGTTAAAATGATTAGCATTCATTGTAAAAGGATGTTTGTGATCTGTGTCGCAGTGTGAGACGCTGCCAGCCCGGGAGAAATGTATGCATTACCGGTTTACTTCATTAGACTTATTTTGAGCGGCTAAAGACCATATCAAAGATAAATTTAGTGCTGCGTTCATTGAACATCTAAATAACATCAGCATCATTAACACGATCATCACACAAAGACATTTCATCACAAACTTCATGATGATGCTTTAGTACCAAAAATCCCCGGAAGAAAATAAAATGTGTGCTGCGACTTTACATTTATTTTTTTTATTTAAAATAACATCATACAACTCAAAATCGGTCTCTGCACACTTAGAGAAGCCAATCTTAGAGAAGCCAAGCATATTTATATATATTACAGTTAATGTTAATATTTAACAATGTAACCCATGTAAGTTGTATAAATATGTAATTGTATAAAATAACATGTTTAATTTAAACTTGTAGGTTTATACTAACCAAATAAAATCTTATATAAAATCTCTCTTAATCAAATGTTTTGTGTGAAGTGACTGATATAGCTTTGGAATGGTTTGACGTTGAACACAACAACATAAAATTCAACAGCAAAATGTTTGGAAGAACACATTTTTAAGAAGACCGATTATGTTAAGTTATTGTGAGCAATGCTCTGACAGAAGATAACTTCCATTTCCCTTCAATTCACACAAATTGAACACATATCAAAGGAAACATGCAATCCTTGCATTAATCGGTGTTTTTCAAGAAAGAAATATTCTGCAAAACTTCTATGGAAATAGTTATTTTCCGTTTTATAAGTCTCATGGTGCATGAAAGTCCCATGATCATTCTTTTATGTTGCAGTATCTTTGGGTTCAATTTCCTTTCGCAATATATTAAAGTAAAGGATGGCTCGCACCTCTAAAGTAAAATGTAACCATAAAACCAGGCGTAGGTAAAAGTTTGGCAAGAATGACTTATTACAAGAAGAAACAATTATATGTCAGTCACATAAAATCTACATCATATATTGTACCATATATTTTTAATAACATTAAGTAAAATTGCTTAATTTTTGTGGAAATCTGTAACTCAGCTATTGAATAGAAATGTTTTTGGGCTGAATATATGCAGGTTTTATTGAAACATGTATGATTGCTCACAGGCTGCTGAAATGACTTGAAAGGCCGGTGATTTGAGAGAGAAAGCGAGAAAGGAAATGCTGGAATATTACCCTGTAAATCACACATCTAAAATGTCTCTTAATGTCATGCATTCAAGCTCTACTTCACGCAAACTTCTGGAGAAATTTAACGTGTACGTGAATAACAGCAGGATATCAAACTCTTTAGAGCAGTGCATGGACAATGAATTCAATGTAAATGAACAGAAGAATCAGAAACACTTGATGCTGATTTATAATGTCTTTTAATAACCTTGAACGGATTGTGCGTCATATCGAAAAAGCTTTATTACAGTGACTTTAACTGGAATACATGTGGTTATACATGCTTAGAGCATTAATGGTGTTGGAAGAATTGTTGATCCAAAAGTTTAATTGTATGAATTTTAAAATGAATTCTCTGTACTGCAAAATATATTTTGAAACTTGATAACACTAAACCACTGAGACATTTTTCAAAATATCTGCCAGTGAATAAAGTGACATACAGGATTAAAACTACATGAGAAGTAACGCTTCGTGACTGAAGTAGATTTTTGGATGACCTGTTTCTGTAAAGAAGGAAATGTAGGTGCCAGAGTAAAGTCAGATAAAGTTATAAAGTCACCTTTATTCTTCCGTGCTGGTACAATAGAAACAGTAGGAAGTCTTTTCTTCGTAACGGGCCGGGAGCTGACGGGAGCCGTGACCTCGGGTTCAGGAGGCAGATGGTTGAAGAGGCAGTGGTTGTAAATTAAGGAGATGCGATTGAAGTGGGAAGCATCGCTTGACAAGACCCTCCCAGCTCTTATGTTTATGGATACAGGATGAACAAAAGAGATATTGACCCAAACTCTGGAATTAAAGCAGTTTGGAGGATTTTTAAACAGCAAAGTCTAAAGGTGGAACAAAAGTGAGACGGAGACACTTTTAATGAATGTGGATTATAGATGAATACCGAGTCAGACACAAACAACAAGATGCATTCTGATTGGCTTTCAATGACAGGATTTGTGCATTAGTAGGAGTTAAGGGTTTCAAAGTGTTTAGTAGTCAATGATGGCTAAAATGAGCATGAATTCATCAAGACATTTATCAAAGTTTCTGAAGAAAGATTAAAGAGTTTTGGTGGGTTTGAAGAGGGTTTAAAGTAGAAGAAAGTTAAGAACGACTTGTGAAAGTCCTGAAATAGATATTTGCCTCATCTTCTCATCTTTTGATCTAGAACTGTAAATAACAATATGTGTTTACAACTAAAGAATATATATATATATATATATATATATATATATATATATATATATATATATATATATATATATTTAATGTCATACCTATACTTGTTATACTTGTCATATTATATTCACATATTTATATTCTTAACATTTTATATTATATATTACAATTATAACAATTATTTTTTTAAACAATAAAACACAATTATTTTTTATTTAAACAACTAAAATGAATTAATACCAAATAATTCATACAATATTAACTCATCATTTAAATTGGTTTTATTAAAATAAAGAAAGAATACTAGGAAGTTAATATCCAGTCTGTGATAGTGCATTATTCTGAATAGTGGCTAGTATTATAAAACTTTATATTTTATTGTATATTAAACTAATTTTAAACTACTCGAGAGATATTGGTTTGTTTGAAGTTTATTTTGTTGACATCAACCAGTCCGACAAAACACCGACAACCAGAAATCTGTCTACTAGAATAAAAGTGAAAGAAAGGAAATGTGATCCTGTTTATTTCCCGCAGAGCGGTGTCGACATCTGTTTATGACCTGAGAATTACACACTTCCCACAGTCACCTGAGTCTATGAAACATCCCAGACACACGAGTAATAAGAGTCAAACATGTTTGAGAGAATCTGTGATGAGACACATGAGCAGGAGTGTGAGGACCTCAGGGTTCCTCTCCGTGGGTATCAGATGCCGAATCACTCATGACATCAGGATCCTGCTCTTTGCTTTTGTTCGAAACCTGCACTGAACATTTGGATTCCCTGCAAAGCGCACAGAGTTAAGCTAAAAGATTGCTCTCAGCTTGAGCTCCTAATACATTATAGAAGGCAACCGTAGGGTTCCAGACCGAGAAATCCAAGAGAAATTGATCATTTTAACAAGCAAGCGTCTAATCCTTCACCAAAGCCCATCTGTGATATCTGCATATGTAAAACAAGGGTATTGTTTCATTTGTGCTAAAACTATTTAAGCATTTCTTTTCATTAAAATCCCATTAAATGTGGGCCTTAATATGATTGAATAAAGTTGAGACTTTTAAAAAACTCAAATAAGTTTATGGCATTATGTGTATAAACTGAAACTGATACATTGAGAAACTAAAATTGAATAAAACTTAAAGTGAGTAAAAGAAAATAAAACCAAATTTAATAGCTGTAAATGTTCTGATTAAACTGGGAAAATGTGAAACTCTAAACTTAAGTTAAGGTTAAAATAAAACATAAGTTACATTTATAATAATTTATAATTGAAAAATTATAACACACATTTTTTCTTGCAGAAAAAGTAATTATGTTATAAAAATACATTGTTATTTGCTAAAATTGCACTTAAATAGATACCCTTAAATAGATGGAAAATAAAAATAGACATCTAAAAGTATTCAAAACAAAAGGGAACTTCATTACCCATAATTCACAGTACACCCTCAGTAAAAGACAAGCAGTCAGCAGAGATGCTGCTGTTACCATGGAAATCATATCAGACAAACTCACCATACGCATAAAGCAATGGAAAATAAATCTTCAAATATCTAAACATTATTTTGTTTTATTATGTGTTATATCATATTTTATTACATATTTAGTCAATTTTTATATGGATCATTAAATTACTTAGCCAAAACATCATAACTTTTATTCATATACATTTCATAGTTTCAGAGGAGACATTACATATCTAGGGGAAATAACTGAGAATATTAGCCCATCATGAAGATGATTTGACACTATAGAAACACATTTATGTTAAAGATTGTATATAGGCTGTTTCTTCTCTGAGGGTTTGAACTGTAATCTTATATTTTTAATCAGTGTGTTTTACTGATAATAAGAGTAACTAACTTGATAAACGCATCCCATTTATTCCACTAATGGTTTACAGTCTAGACCAGGCCGCTTCATTGGTCAGCTCCCTCCGGCCGTAGTGATTTTTGTTCATTCATTTTGAGTTTACTCGTATTATTTTAGTACGTTATAAGGGCACAAAGACACCTTTTAATAGACAACTCTTAACATAAGATCAAAATTAGTTCTTTAAACTTAGCAAATGTTCACCAGAGAATCAGCAGCACATCTGTATTTATGTTTATGTCTAATATAATTAACTATTGATTTCAATTTTCAAGTTTTTGTTCTGATGAAATGTACCCGAGTGAAGCCCGATTCACAGAACATTATTTCATTTTCTTCTGTGTCAACAGATTTATTGCACCCTTCTGCCGAGAGTCCACAGGTTTACATTTACATTTAGTCATTTAGCAGACGCTTTTATCCAAAGCGACTTACATCGATTATACCGGCGGACGGGGTCTAAATGACCCTCAGCGACCGCTTTTAACCCCGACCAACCCGCATACACAGACTACTATTCTGAAGTGGTCACATTTGAAAATGACACCTGGAAATTTGTGTCTGGATTCTCATTTGATGGTCATGAGTTTATTTTGGGTGTGCTGTGAAACTCACATCTCCGGACATCAGCATCAAACGTTTACCAATATCAACATCCAGGTCAATATCATTAAAGATCTCAAACCTTTCCCATCCAGATAATTTGATCCCTATCTAAAATTATTTATATCTTAATTTGCTCTTTATTTTTTTCAACAATTAGACTTTAAGTTCATTTTAAAGACTTTGTAGAAACATCTGAGAGAAAGTTGACCCTCAAACAAAACATCACTGAAACCTGAATAAAAGATGATGGGATCATTCTCTGGTCATTCACACGTGTCTGCATCCCACTACTAAGAAACAAAACTTACTAAAACTGCTGCCATCATCAATGTTGTTCTCTTTCAAACCAACACCGGTCCTTTGTTAGAAAAAAGCTAGAAATTAGACATATAAAAAGTAGTCTGAAGAGTGGTTTCGATGGAAAAGACATTTGGAAATAAATATTCATTAAAATAAATACTTAATTTCAAAAGTTATCATAGTTGATTTAGTCTTTAATTGTATTAATATTTCAAATTACCTTTTATTTTAAGATGATAAGTTTCAATGTTGATTTTAGTTTAATTATTAGCAATGTTATATGCTTTTATAATTTTTTTTTCTTCTAATGTTGATACATAAAATATCAATGTACTTTCATGTTTTATATTATTTATAAAAGATATTTCACTCTATTTCTGGGGCAAAGTTTGAATTTTATGTTTGCTTTTTAGTAATTTACTATAAACAGAAATTTTATGAAAGTTTGAATGAAAGAAAATTAAAATAACTTAATTAATTAATAATTTAAATAGTCAATACATTTTTCATAATAACACTGAGAACAGCATAAAGGAATGTGTTTGATAAAAAGAATGTGGACCTTTTAGATTTCTTGTAATAAAATAAGGTCATATCAACACATGGACTTTCTTTAAAAGAGAACAGTCCCCATTAGAGACATTCCCCATCTTCTAACATCTGCTCCAGTTCTCTCCTCACATGATGAATAGAGTTCATAATACTGGGAATATCATATGGAAAACCACAGGTCTATCCCCACACCTACAGTACATCCATATGTATATCCCACTATAGCTCTATCACACGTATCTCAAAAATGGGCCATTAAAGAGCTATGATAATTATACTGCACTCCCTCATTTCTTATACTAAAAAGAAGAGTCGTAATCAAAATTAAAAATAAAATAGACCAAACAATGTTGTGGATATGGTGATGATAAACAAAATAAATTACATTATATTGTTTGTTCAACATGTATTCGATTTTGCTTAAGCATTTTATAAAAATAAATATTAATTTATTATAATAATATAAATGAACATATACATCATATTACAGATTTATATTTGATCCAAGTGTGTTTTATTACCTTAAATACTGTATTATATACAGTATATATCAGAATTACATTATTGATGCATATTAATGTTCTACAATGTGCTTTAACCAAGTCCAGTTTCCTTTGTTTACTATCCACCTTAATATTTTGATGCTTAACTCAAACCTGTAGGGTCATAAATAGCAAATATAGTGAAAAGATCCATTTCAGACATCACTTTTGAATTCAAGTATTATAAAGATTTACAGAGAGAATAAGATAGATTGTTGTAGAAAAATAAATAAATAAATAAATGAGTAAATATGCATGATTTATTTTGATGTTGAGGTAAAACATGATATTGTTGTTGCATCAGTTTTATAAAAAGCTTAAGGCAACGCATTACAGTACATACAGTACAATTTACTCTTTAGCTTAGTAACATTTTATCAAGTTTACGTCAAGCTTATGTCTACAGGCTTATTTTAAAGAAAAATTACAGCTAATATATACTGTATACAAGAACACACACTAATAGTTTTACTATCTGCATTAAATGTAATACTTTCTATATGAATAAATCCTTACATTAAACTTTATTGCTGTATTTTGGGAATGAGAACAACAGTAAATATGTAGTTGATCATCGTGTCATCGTTCTACTAAACAGACTGAAAACCCACCAGCCGCTCAGACAAGATTTGGGCTATATTTTGTCCTTTTTTATTTGCCGTTTTTCTTTTGTTAACCCTTTGAAATCTTCAGTTAGTTTGTTTCAGGATTAAATCCATTAAGGAAGCTCATGTAGTAAATCTTACTCTGGTAATTTTGCGGTTATGCCGAGTGGAGCAGTAAGGGTTGAATGAAACGCTCGTTGAAATATTACTCTTAAATTCACTAAAATTCACAAGTTTCTAATGTTGAGAGATAAAACAGGGTTGTTAAAACATATTCATTTTGGTATATAGCTGGGCACAAGCTCCTTTCCTCAAAGTTAGTCCAAGACTCAAGATTAAGTGTATGATCTTATCTATTACTTTCAGTGTATATGATAGAGAAATCTTAAGGTGCGCCATGTTAACATATAAACTCACAAAAATATTTCTCATTTCAATGCCCAATATACAACAACAACAGCAACAATGTACACAAATAAAAATGTTATAAGACTATATGACTGTAAGATACAGAAAACATTAATCATAACAATAAAACTGCTGATAGATGCTTTATCTCTACGTAAAATGTTTCGATTTTGACCCAACGGTGCCATCTCTGTTTGAACAAAACTGCATGTAACTTTGAGATATTTTTATTGAGTTGCATGATATTACCATGAATCATCTTTAAAGTCCTCTTCCATACCTTACCCTATAGACCACTATAGGAGAAGTAAGGGACACTAGCCCAATTAAACTAATAAAACTAGACTTTCACAATCACAACTTCATATTGAAATATTTGTGTTCATTGAAATAGCTTGGATGCAACTTTACAAATCAATGTCATTAAGTAAATGTAGAAATATAAATATGGAAATTTATAGCCCATTCAATAAAGGGCTATAAATTATTACTGTATCACGTTTACAGCTGAGAATCTTGCACAGTTTTTAACACTGTTTTTTTGTACTTGCCTCGCAATTATTTTAGGAAAATGTTTAATGACATGAGTGTTGTATTACATCATTAGACAGCTTAAAGCTTTTAAACACATGAACTTCAACGGTAATGTATGTTTCTGTAGATTCAGACGACAGTATGATATATTCACATGAATCTATACACAAGCCGACAGCGGACTCTTTGGCGGATTGAGTAAAATCTTTCCAGACATGATTCAAGAGTGATATTCTTAGATCACCGCTAACAAGAACAAACAGTCATATGAATGAATCACTGCCTACTGACAAAGAAGCATTTCTATAATCTGCTATGGATTCAAAAACACGAAAGATAGCCCACAGGTCCTTTCAATGAAAAGAGTAAAGATAATGTGCTTCAGCGACGATTATTTTTACTGTTGAGAAAAATCACAGCATCAACAAACCGTCGACAGAAAACCAACTTCACAATTCTCCAAAATCCCTTGAGATCATTCTAAATTCAATTTAGATTCAATTACAGGCATGGAATGAGTCGACAAATGAGAAAACAGTCCGTTTAGACCTCTGGCAGTTTAAGTACAGACATTAACTTTAACAAATATTAAGGAAGGGGAAAATGAAGCTTTTAGAGAACAAAACGCTCTCACGCTATATATTAGCCAACGACCAAACAGATTATTTATTCATTTATTCAACAGATTTGCATTTAACAAGCTCAACTGAGTTTAAAGGGAAGACATCTGGTCGCTAATAGATGATGATCAATATGGGGTGATGTGAGGGTTTCTAGTGTTTTCCCCGCCCAAAAAAAACACAAAAAACACAAGGACATTGTGAACCTAACACTAATAAATGAAGAGGACAGGACATTTAATCCATTCAGACATGAGTGGATAATGAACATTAGTCTTACAACCAGATCCAGTAGAATCGCTGACAAAAACACTCAGCGTTAGATAGTGAAAGATGTTTTGGAATAATTTGTAGCGATGAACCAGAAATCTTTATTAAAGAAGGAAAAAGGGTCCATTTTGATCTTACGTCAGTTTTTAATTCATGCCGTCTATATGCACAATGCATTATGTTCTCTAATAGCCCGCATACGTGATACATCAGCGATCCATTATTAATAATAAATAATACATCATAATAATACCAGCCGAGCAATTTACACATTATTCAATCCCATTCTCTCATGTCATTTCTTACAACAACATGAACCCTGCTGTGTTCTTTGTATGAAATATTAATCATATTAAACACAAACTCAATGCGGAGTGATATTCACAACCAAAGGCTGTAGACATTTTCATTTCGGGGTGAACAATTCCTTTACGTCCAAGTTTCACACTCACGCAAGCACTTGCTTCACATCCCACACAGATTTCAGCAGAAAAAACCCATCAACATTTATCTACTGCAAGCATCCCATCTCAAGTCTATGAGTCATGTTGATGAAGTCGAGGTTCCCGCTGTTCCAGTAAGTCTTTCCTCAGAGCTGGTGTTTAAACAGTTTTCGCTGTGTCAGATGTGTTTTTTGATACCACGGAGGAAGGTACATCATAAGGACCACCGGCCCGCTGTTTTTACTCATAAAAGTGTGAAATAAATGTTATTATTTACCATCAGGAGAGTCGCTAGGAACTGTGGGCAAAGTTTTGATGCTATCAGGCAATCACCATGGTTGTTATATGACATCATTTCCTCTTGATATTTTAGCAGGCATCTGTTACTGGTATAAACGAAATTGTTTGAAGTAAATGAGAGTTTCCTGGCTTTAAAGTGCTCATAGCTTCCCACTGGAGTCACGGTTTTGATTCCCAGGGCTTGGACCAAGTAATAAAATATAATTCAATGTAAGTCACTTTAGATAAAAAGAATCTGCCGAATGCATAAATGTAAATATGTCATTTTAAAAATAAAATGGAATATTCTGAAAATTATGAAAGGTAGACCTGGACTTAAATCTGTTGTCAACACAGTTTGCAGAATAATCAAAAGGCAATTATAAATTATTATATAGTAATGTTTCAATTATAAAAGGACATAAAATACACATGTGGATATTAAATAATTATGTTTAATAATACAAGATTTTCATATTTTTAAACTATAAAAAGTAAGAATATCATACGATTTTTGCTGGATGTTTTGTTGTCTGGTCAGGGCCACACAATCGTCATGATATTGGGTAACATGTAGGTTTTTGAAAGCAATCGGATCTTTACTTGTCAGGAGTTTCTCAACACAACATCTCTTTCAATTATTGCAAAATGATTATCATTCAAACAGCCGACATGTGGTTCCCTCTGAAGCTCATCTCACTCGACCTGATGCTTTTGTCCATGCACATTCGAGAATCATAAAATTCATTAAATTATGTAACAAAGCCAATGTAAGACAATACGCCAAGATAAAAGACTTCGTTGTCAAACATGATAAAGTACAAATGAAATTCTACAATATTGATTAATCAGTTGGGTAATTCAATTAAAAATAACGGTTACCTACATACAGTAGATACAGTGTGTACGAGGACAGAGATTTGTGCTGTAGAGAATCCATCATCGATAGAGAGTCACAACATCCCAGCTTGTTTTGTCCTGTATTGTGTTTCTGGCGTCACATTCATTAAAGTCATCAGATCAGCATTAGATCATAATGTCATAACACTGTCAAACTGACACTTGAGTGATGAAACACAATGACAGCTCATCCCAACACATCTCCAACTATTTCTGCATTCATCAACACTTTGTCATAGTACATTACTCAAATGTCTTTAATACCTGTTTGTGTAAGTCAAAAAGACCCTCCGCCCCTCATCCCCAATGAAAACAGAATCACATGAAAATCCTTTTAACCAATCCATGTCTCTCGGCTGATTCTGAACTAAGCAGCTTTTAAAGTTCTCAAGATGTCTTAAGTCTAAAAGAAGATTGTTAATATCTCAATGCCGATTGTGAACTTATAATGAAATGGTTAACAGACGGAAACATGTGATAAAACGTTAACAAAATTATAGCTTTAGCTTTATTTGTTTACTTGTCTTTTGTATTTTTAATATGGATACATCTTGCTTGATATGCACTGTTTATCCAAGTTCATATCCAGGATACACAAATTCATTAAACTAAAACAATTTAATAAGTCATTTAAAAAAATTAATGCTTTTTATCTTGAGAATTATTCTTTATTACAAAACATGAAGTAAGCTATTTGAAGGCCGTGAACTGATCCCGATGGTTTTCAAAGTCTTAATAGAAAACTATTTTTCTTCTCTCAAAATATCTGTTTTGTATTCTTGAGATTGAGATTCACTGTCCTCCAGATTCAGAGCTCCAAATAAAATAGAAGATGGGGCTGTTGTAGCCTTGTACTCATGTACACATTTAGGCCTAGCTTACATTTAAGTGATTAAAACATTTTACAAAAACAAAAGTTTGTCCAAGGTGGCCGCCTCCAATTTTTGAAATAATGAATGACAGAATTTAGTTTTTGGAGTGAGCTGTCCCTTTAGTTCAGATCAACATGATGGGAATAAATAAAGGTTAAACTACAGTCCATCATACACTTTATTTCAAAGCTTTACACAGTTGTTTTACTCGGCGGTTCTCAACCCGGTCACACATAATGCCCCGAATCTCGCACAGGGATTGAACCTGGACACAGGTCTTGACTGGGGAATGGGAAGTTTTGCTCTGCACTTGAAGTTTTCTTGTCAAATCAGCTTCGGTATCACAAGCTTGTGACCTCACAGTGAGACATCTCTTTTGGGTGATAAGAAATGGGTGATACTATAGCAAACATAAGCACCCAACCCCAGCAAAACACATCTGAAAATTCAACACACCTCCAAACATCATAGCAGATTTCTCTTTATCTCAGCTGTGCAATGACTTGTGCGGTATTCACCAGTCGACTCCTACACAGACGACACAAGCGTCTGGGTGATGATAAGTCCCTGTGAATCCCATGATCAATTATGCAGAATCCATCAGGAAGCACACAAGCACACTCCATATGGTGTAGATCCCCGCGGTACATTCTCAGATTCCATCTCAAGACGAGAGGATTTTTAGTCCATGGACATGCATGCTTTGTCTTTTCCTTTGTTATGAGCTTGGATGGAGAAGATGTTTTTTCTGCAGTTGCTTGAACATAATGGATGAGAAAAGAGTCAACATGTAGAAGTGTCAGTCCTTCTTCGGAACATAATATATTATACCAAACACGCATAAGCGCATATATGCAACAGAAGCAGCTTCTGAACGGCCGGAACCCTGCCTCAATAATCCAGATCTGGTCTGTTTCAATTCAATGCTGAAGTATCCATGGACACTTTTGTATAATAAAAGTGCTTACAAGGTTATTTACAGTGATGTCATGATAGCTTTAGATCCATAAAAAAGCACTCAGTCAAAGGTTCTAAAAAACTTGTAATAATCTGAAGAAGCTTTTGTGAAATAAAGTTTCTTTGGAGGTAAAAAGTTGCCTGAAGAATCAATATTTTAAGAGATGGTCGAAATAAAACCACTACAGATGCATTTCATTGTAAAGGACTCTGGAAGTTGTATTTGATGGTCACTGAGGTTTGAGTTAGAAAAACATTCCATTCACATTTATTCTTTGTAAACAGTGATGCTTTATTATTCCCCTGAAATATAATGGCTGCTTTTCTGAAATAAAACAGGAAGAAAAGAACAGAAGTCAGCCAACAAAATCCATTGGAAGGACAAAACTGAAAAGTATGTGTCTGTAAAGTCTGTAGTAACAGTAGATGACAATCAAATAGTTTGCTAAACAAAACATTTCTCATAAATTATTGTTGCTTTAACGTTGACCACTTAAGAATACAGAAACAACACTGTTTCATATTGTTAACATTACACAAATGTTTCAATAGATCCTAAAGAACTTTCATAACAGAAACAAATACATATTCATAAATATACAATACATGTTTTTTTATATTTTTTTAAATAAAATCAATAAATAATTTGTAAATATTATTAAAAAGTGAAGTTAAATAAACACAGGAAGCTCTTTTTGATGTAAGTATGTTTAAATGTTGCACAGTGGTCTATACATTTATTTCCCATAACATTTTGTTTGTGTTAGAGATTGAATTCTATTAAACGTGACAATTCATCTTAAAAAATTTTGGCCTATTAATCGTGTCTCATTTTCTTAAAGGAATTCAAAAATAAATCTGAGTAAAAACTGATGGTTAGATGACAGGTAACAGATAAATCCTCTGCAGCAATGAGAAGGAATACATCTGCAACACTTCCTCAATCTGTCTAGTTGAGTAAGATTATATTAAGATGAAAGAAGAAGAAACCAGAAAAAGCTAGATGATGATCCGCGGTAAAAACCTCTTAAAGACTCTTTCTTCCTACTGCGTATGAAAACACAAGAAACGACTACATAATCCGTCCCATATTCTTTACAATCCTCCAAACATAAAGCTCTCATATACAGTATTCACCAGACGATACATTTATATCTCAGAGAACGTCAGGAGGATGCTTTTGTTTTAAATTTGAGAACTTCACGTGTTTGGGGGGCCGGCGAGAGCACAGAACAAGAGTTTATGAAGTGTGAACAACAGTTCCACCAAAAGATACAGAGTATTGTGGAAACATGTTGTGTGAATCGAGTACACGGGGATGTAAATAAACACAAGACGGCCAACGTCTCAAGACTTGGCTCCCAATTTCTAATAAGTGGGTGTAGAGAGTCACTCTTGCGTTCCAAAAGAAAAAAAAAGCTTATGAGAAATGGCTAAAAACATTCGTCTTCGTAAGCAATAACAGTAACAGTGTGATACGGTCATAATTATGGGATATAATTATCAAATCTCATTTTCAGTGCTGGGATCGCCCGCAGCGCATTCAACACAAACTGAAGACACTTTGAAAGGCGCTCACATCAGAATGCATGACTTCACTTCTGTCATCTGAAAACCATGTCTTGTTTACTGCGATTGTATGATCCAAACGGAAATGGTAATAAAGATGCAGAAATCATGATCTTTAATGACTAACGTACACAAATTCTCCTCCACCCCATACAGATTTGTATTTTATATTAATATGATGGTCAAATGTGATTGTTAAAGACACAATATTGGTCTATGTTCACTTTAATTTTGTCAATCGAGTTAATAGAAGGAATTCAAAAGAATGATTGATTTTTAAAATCCGTAGATTGTTCTTAAGACAAACCTGTAACTCATAGAAGCTATTACAGATGATGTTTTTACACATACATCAATGTCAAATGTATCATAACAAAATATGATGTATCGCTGTTCATTAGTGACTGTCTGCTTTACGTCTTCTCCTTAAGTGAATATTCACATTTAAACATCACTTTTCATCTTCAAATCCAATTCAGTACGGCCTCATGGGGTCAGACAGATGTTCCAACACTGGGTATCACACAAAAGAACCCAAGAATCCACGCTTCAATTAGAAGAACTTTAATTTCCCTTGAGTCTTATTCAATTTGAGGGGTTTGCATGTCTTCATATAAAGAATGAAAAAATGTTTTTTTACAGAGTTTAAAGAAGTCAATTAATATAAAGATAAGACTAAAGCTATTGTCACAATACCTGTATGTATCTATGTATATAATATTGTGTTTACTTATATAATTATATTTATCAAACATGACATGCGAATAAAGGTTTTTACTGATCAACCTACATCATAGTCGAAATACAAACTGTAAACTCACACATTTCTCATTAAATTGACATTAAATGCAGACTATTTTACCTCTTACATTTTATATTTATTTACAGCTGCTTTCTCTTATTTCATTTTCTTTCATTTCTAAAAAGAACCTTCGGGATAGATGATCATATGATCTGAAACTGCTGATGCTTAAAAGAATCCCAACTAAAGTGTCCATCAAATGTAGAAAAACTTTCTTTATGGAGAAGATTAGTATTCTTAAGACTGGAAGAAAAGTAAAAAAATCACTTTGTTCTCAACGATTGTAGAGTCCTCAAAAATAGAAACATATACACGTCAACTGCATTGTGCCGGTTTGATTGTGCAAATCCGCTCCATTTTATTAAAGACAAAGAGCCGGTGTGTGAATGCATATGGCATGAGTAAGAAATAACCTCACAAAGTTTATGTGGTTCATTTTGTTGAGCCGCTGCCACGTCACACGCCAGCCAATCCAACCCCTGCTGTTTAAAGAGCACATGAACACAGCGAGTCGGCCAGCCGGACCCGATGATTGACTGCATACTGAGATGAGCCTTCACATCCGCTGAGCACACAGAGAACAGAGAACAGAACAGAATTATGCTGAGAGAATGTGACGTGAGTGATGTCATGTCCACGAAGTGTGTTTAACTTTCACAGACTATATTATAAAAATATTTGTTATGTATGTCATATACACCCGAATGTATTCTAGAGGAAATCATTTTGCTCAGAGGTTTTTCTTTCGGAGCTCAGAAGATTGGATGGAGATCACCATTGTGTTTCCTTTAGTGGAAGTCTCAACTTAAGTCTCACACGTGTTAAACGAAATAAAACACATGAAGAGTATAGGAGTGTAGGCTGTAGAAGTGATATAATCCGGATTTGAGTAGAGAGAAATGGTTGAGTTCCAGTTGAGATCTTTAAAAATATTAACTTAACAAGAGCTCAGTTGTTGAGATACCTTTTTTAAACTTTAAGACATTTCTCATTTGTAAGACAAAAATCTGAGATGCTGATAAGAGATTCTCATATTTGAACTCCATTTAATCTCACAGGAACAGTTTGAGAGGAGAGGAAAATCTGAGACACAGATGAGATTTAAGCAAGAGATATTAAAGAGATATTATCCTGTATATATTGTATACGGTGCATGTTGTTTAATTTAGATCCTGAAATGAGCATGTGTGTATACATTCTTCTTTAACTATATGTATGTTGCTGTTGAATCCTCCGTTATCGATCCGGTTTGTCATGTCTACATTAGAGCGCTGTATTCATGAGGTCAAGCGGTAGTTAGGACCGCTGTGTTTAAATGTCTCTCGAGCTTCACAAAGGCATGTGTAACTTTCAAGCTCATTTCAAAGCTGTGAATAATTCACGCTGTCATGCTGACCTTGTTTTGAGGGGCGTTGGGGTAAATAATTAGCTCTATTGTACGTCTGATTAGAAAAGCAGCGTCTGCGTTAGTCGATATCACCTCCGAATGCATAATGCATTCAGTGCTCAATACATACACGCTTCACAGCTCATATAGCGTGTCCTGTAAGTAACAATAAGCCTGATCAATCTTTTGCTGTTTTCTACAACACAAACACAGAGGATGAAAGGAGGATAAGGATGAGAGAGGATATTAGACAGATAGAAGGACAGATAAAGCGAGAGAGACACACGCAGAATGACAAATGAACAAAAGGCCTGTTTAGTTTTGAGTGGGTTAGAGAGATGAGGAGCTGTGAGTGTATTTATGAATCTCTTCATCACAGATTATAATTGCATAATTATCTACATAGGTTATATCCTCAAAAATATGAACGCTGAGAAGGATAACAATAGGTCATTGCAGGATGAATCATAACTGTGATATTCCTCTCATACGGATTCTGTTTCCAGATATTAAAGTATGAATTTAAAGGTACAGCAAGCAAACTAAAACCAGTCTGCATGACTCGTTTGCGTGATTCACGTTGCACTCGTTTATAAAGAATGAAGTATTTGCACAAACTCTTGTTTAAAACATGCGATGTTGTATATTTGGGGTTAGCTTTTTTTCTTCCGTTCTTATAATGTAATCAAAATAAAAGCGACTGATGTTAAAGGGATGGCATTAAAATTAAAATCCTGTCATTTCTTACTCAAACCTGACATTGTTTCAAACTTGTAAACAAAGAGAAATATATTTAAAAAAAAGTGAGTAACTGTGATTTCTGAGGCACCAATGATAACCATTGTTAGAATATGTAAATATATGTTTCCTACCCCTCCCCCTCAATTGTGATCAGCCATATTCATAATTGACTGTCAGACATCTAACATTTTTCTGAGTATATTTCTTCCAAAAAACAAAAATGTTTAAACAGGTTTGGAACAGTTACAGAGGGAATAATTCACTCCTGAATTTTAGTTTTTGAGTGAAGTATTCCTTTAATAAAAATGTACAAATAAACATTTAGTAGGCATCTCAGGCATATTTTCTTTGCTTTAAGTTTGTCTTCCAAATCGAAGCATTTCTTTGATCCCATGAACACATAGAAAAACATTTGGAGGAAAACTCATAACCAAACAGTACTACATCCCCATTGACTACCATAATAGAATTATTTTTTATAAATTTAGATAAATCAAAAGATTGAACGACAGCAAAAATATCTTGGGTCATTTTGACTACCATTGTGATTTTTCTTATGGTAGTCGATGTTTGGTCACGACTTACAAGTATTTAAGATGAAACTAACCCAACAAACTCAATGTTGAATATAACAAATGTTTTACTTTTAAATGAGCACAAAGTAAAAAGATGCTGCAAGATGATTTTTGATACCAATTGATTCTCCACACTCTGTAAATGAGATCCAGTACTGTATGATGAAGTAGTTGCCGATGTAGAGCAATCCAAAGCAGTCATTTATGAGTTAGGATGAGTTAGGATGCTGACTTTGCAGCCTCCTTTTCAGGACAGTAGACATCTAACAAGATCAGAACAGAACCATTATATAACACAGAGAAAGACACATCGTCTTTATATATCATCATCTTAGAAATCCCTCTAATTACAACAAGACTGAACTACTTCTAGATTTCTCTGCTTAGTTTAACACTGCAATGCTTGTACATTGTCTGTAATTGAGCCCAATGGCTACAAAAAAATCAATATAGTGTTACAAGATAACAATAGATGAAGTAACAGTGTTGACCACCTCTTAAAATCACCTACAATTCCCAAGCGTAAAGTCCTTTCTATAAGGCCATGAGAATGATTACACATGACTCAACTCATTTCATCACACGCAAAAGTATCACGCATGACGTCTGCACAAGCACAGAAATACACTCAGCACTTATCGCTTGATATTGTTGAACTTTGAAGCGGTGTTCTAAAAATGTCAACCTGCGTGCCTAAAATGCATCGACGTACGATATAGACTTGAGAGAGTTTTAAGAGCTCTAACCTTTTCCAAAGACCACAAACCCTTCACTATCTCTGCTGGGGAAGTCTTGGAATGAATACTGCGTAGGATAACTCTTCCACAATTTTGTCTGGCTTCACTACACGACAACATCCAAAAATAGTTCCGATTTACGATATCATACAAACAATCGGGAAGGTGACAAAAGTAATATACATTCATTTATGGTGCGGTCTGAAAGCTCTGCTGATGTGCTCTTGGGAGTAAGTGCCTGTTCTGCATGGGTGAGCGTCTGTAATCCCACTTGACAAGCATATATCGCTCCCTTCACATCGGCATGGGCACAGCGATTGGGTTCCAGCAGGTTTCTTTCTGTGACCTTGGCTGTCAGAGCGTGTGGGTGAAAGTCGGCCCCATTGGGGAGATGTTGTGTGGAGGTCGACCTTAGCGTTTCGGGTCTCAGCGGAAAATCTTATGACATGTTGAATACATTATGCAGAGTAAAGATGTGATGTGATTAGCTATTTAAAACGGTCGACCCCAGGACAACAGGAAAGCCTGTTATACTTGCCATGTATATCCCGCGCTAACTATTTTGAACTTTGCAGGTAAATTTGTAAACGCAATTGCTTATAAGTTTCAACCAAACTAAACAAAGATGTAAAGCAAATTGCATGTGAACAGCACCAAATATGTTATTGTCTTTAAAATATTGGTTGCCGGGTGCTCTAAACTTATAAACAAAACTATTTGAAAACCAAATTGCTCTCAAACTTGGAAATAAAAACATGCATACATTTGCGTGTTAACTTGTCAATATAAATATGGCGCAATCACGTTTAATATGAAGAATCATGACTCCATGTTGTTCTACACTTGCCAATAAGAACATCACAATATGGAATGTGTAAGAACCAAAGATTATTATTTTGGCTGCAAAATATTTGTCGACAAAATTGTGTACAAATCTGCTGATACAAGCACCAACAAATATGTTATAGTCTCTAATAATTACGGTTGCCAGTTGCTCTAAACTTGCCAACAAGAACACGAAAAAAGAAATGAACTGCCAACTAGGTAAATGTAATAGGTAAAATGTTTTTTTTTATTTTGGCACCAATTTATTTAACATAATTGCATGTTAGCTTGCAAATATATGCAAATAAACTTGCAGATGAAAGCACTGCAATTTTGTTTTTATGTAAAAAAATATGTTAGAAATATGGTTGCCAGTTTCTCTTCACTTAAAAACACAACTTTCAGGTGCAAACCTTTGTCTACTCTTCTATGAACGTAATATATTTGTATCACACATTTATGTCAAGATTACTCACAGTTTCAGACTCAATCCATTCCCGACACCAATATGTAAACTCGTATATCAAAGTATATCATCAGCTATGACAGATTTTAGTATAAGATAAGCCTGGTGTCAAGCTATTTCAGAACTTTTACAGCACATAGTGAGTTTTTGTGGTTTGTTGTTTTCTCTTGGTATCTGATAGTCTGATAGAGTGTTGGGATCTGGAAGCGGTGGTGTGTGATGTCCGACTTTATAAGCGGATTACGATACTAATAATTGCTAGTGATTACAGTCGTATATTTATTACATCAAAATATATGTATACATATTATCTCTTATTGCTTTAATCTGCAGTCAAAACCTCTGGAACATACCGTAGAATACATTTATTTATATATATGTATATATTCTGTTGTATTCAAGGCCTCACGCCTCGAATGAAGATGGAAATTGTGACTCAATATACAAGCCAAACACACTATTGTGACCTTAAAAAGCACCGGGGTTCTTACAAGAACACTGTGATCTTTCTAATAAAAGCAGCTGGGAAATATATGGTTGAACAAACAGATAAGCGAAAGGGCTCAATATATAGTTTGAAATCTGCCAGCTTTGTTTGGAATCGCACACAGTGGGTACAAGGCACTCAGGTGTCATACAGATATTGCGAGATTGGTCAAGGCCAGAAATTCAATTTTTGGCTAAGATGCAAGGCTACAAAGAAAATGATGCAATGTTAGCACTGTGTTGCTCCACAGAAAGAACCTTGACATTGTATTTTCACACTATGTGAAATTCATTACAGAGCTTGTAAAGTTTGACTCAGTGAGCTGAATGCAAATGCCGCTGAAATGTGCATGCTAGTGATTGTGAGAAGAGAGTTTGTGATAAAATCAAACATTATCAGTCCGCAATGCACAGATTCAGAGTGGAGATGAGTTCTTTTCCCGTCCGGTGATGTGATTCAGAGAACAGGATATAAGTGAAAAACACTTGGATTGGATAGGGAGTTGTGGGACATGAATAAACAATTTCAGGACCACCATAAAAGAACTGTTTAAGGGGTACTACAATGTGAAAAAAAGAAGACACTCATTTTTCGCTAATGACATTGACATTGTGTGTTGACCAAATATAAAATGGCCTGGATTATGGACATACACTATAAATCTATATGAATAAACCTCTTCCAGTAAAAACACATTTAAACATGCAACTTACAACAGCAGAGAAAACACACTTCTCAAAAACTGTTCCACAATGTATGTTGGAAACTTCATGAAACGGTATTTACAGTCAAACACTGGAATAATAAAGTCAAGTCAAGAAAACAGTCTTTTCCATCAAATTTAGTTTACACCAAAAGATGAAATAAACATGCTGTCGAGAAGAACATTTTTCAAGCTGAATTGTTATCCGAATGTCAAGAGGATTTCCATCTTTTAGTCATGAAATAGCCTCCAAACACTGCATTCACATTTCATACATACATAACATGGCATTTTCGGCCCCGACCTAAAAAACAGTCATTTCTACAAAAGTCTACAAAAGAAAATTGTTAAAATTGAAAGCAACCCAGCAGTTTGGTTTAATGGACCTATTCTGAGTTGTTTCAACATAAGGTTGGGTACCATTTGGACATTTTTTAAACCAACGGCTGGATTTGTCCATATTTGACTCAACCATAGGTGGTGAAACGAGCTCTTTTTTTTAGATTGTAGCCGTAGGGGACACAAAGCCTCGAAACATCAACATCCGCTCACACCAAAGTGCTAAACTTATTTAAAATTCACCCCTGCGTTCCAGTGCACACATCCGTGTTTTCCTTGAGGGATAAACATCATGTCATCCACATAATACCTGTCATTACCTCCATGGATTCCCACAAGTGTCGGAAGGACGTATGCTCATTCTTCTTGACAAATCCAATGACTGACAGGACTAAGAATCGGTGTCTGTCTAAACTCCATGCATATGGATGCCCAAACACCATATGGAGACAAAGACAAGGACGACATCAAGGTAAGCCATGCATGGTCAGATGAAGCTTTCCTCTCGATTAATACATTCAGTCACGAACTTCCACGAACACGCATGTCATTTTTGGAACAATAATTAGACATCTGATGCACGGTAAGGGACCCGGGGAACATGAACTCCGCACGGACCCCGGAGGAAAGACAATGTTCATCATTATGCATTAGAATGTTTCCAAAGGCCTCTTTCGGTGGGAACAATCTCCATTCCGCTCGTAAAAATGATCAGCAGGAGTTCATCCAGCCTGCCGCCCGGCAGTAATGAGAAATGGACACACATAATGGAGCCTGAATGAGTTTAAGTGAGGGCTAGTGAGTCATATTATCAGAGAGCGCCCAGTCGACTGCCAATAACTTGAAGAATTCCCGTGCAGGTATCGATTTGTCTGAAGACGTGTTCAACTTTTAGCGCTCTAAAGTTTTATGTGCCGAACGCCGCACTGATAAATTCTGGCAGATTGAAACGACTGGAAATCAAATGCATGTGTGGATGAGGCACAGAAGCATATTGTTTCAGAGGCGGTCTGGCTCAGAATAAACAGGCTCAGTTGTGTAACATTAACACATTTAGCATCGATATCCACCCCAACACCATACAAATTTGGTCTTTTATACAGAAACAAACGCATTTACCCAGAGAAACAGAGACTGAAGTACATCAACTTCATTTTTTGTGACACTTGAGATTGTTAGAAAGAAACCTTCATGGATCTTTTTATCGAGCACGTTCAGGCCTGTATTTTTACAAACTGCCAAAAAAATGTAAAGAAAAATGTAAATACAAATATTAAATACATGAACAAATATTGCTGTAGCAATAAATGAAGTTAATAGAAAAGTTTTCTTTGCAATGCTTGGTGTGCTAATTTATTTTGTTTCTCCACTTTTATATTCTGCAAATAGACAGGAATCGAAAAATATTTTGTTGAATAATGGCATAAATATGATCAATTATTAAATAAAAAAAACAAAAAATAATAATTTTTCTTAAACAAATTTATTAAACACTTAAGTAAAAGAAAGTTAAATTCTTAGAGAAAATTTTCAAGATTTTTTAAATTACAAAAATCAACGATTACATATTAAAAGTTATAGCTCAAACGCTTCAATTGCTGTTTAGTTTCTTATCACTTATTTTGAAAATATTGATTTTCAGAATTGTGATACGAGGGTGTGAATAAAATTCCACAGCACGGGGAATATTTCCTCCATCTCAGCATCCTCTCCTCCTCTTAAACAGATGGGATAGTGGAGAAGCGTCACACTGATGGAGCATCTGTGAAATCCTGCACACAAGCAGATAATGAATAATCAAATGCTCGCTCTGAGCGCCTGACATTAATAGCAAGGTGTTTTAATTAGTTTCCCACAACTGGTCTACTTCAACCTCTGAGCAACAGTTGTGATGAATGTGACTTACACTCTCACAATAACAAATCACTACATTCAGCGTGCATGCAAATCAGCATTCTGTATTGTTACTGTATGGGACTCCTTCTTCAGTCAGACACAAAAAAGATATTTTGAGAAATGTCTAGGTGGATTGGAAGTCAGAGGAGTTCACTGTGGTTTGGTTACATTCTTCAAAATATCTTCTGATGTGTAATGCAGAAGAAGGAAAGTGATTAAAGTTTGATGATGAGAAATTAAACGAGTGTAATAAGATTTCCTCTTCATGACACTTTTGAATACAAAGTTGTATGCAAAAGAACTCCTATACAACTTCGCTACCACCCCCACTGAGGATTTTTATAGAAACCCCCAAATATCACACAAAGCGGGTATATCCCTGCTCGTGTGCATTTAAAAGACACTGTGTGGTCTGATATGTGCTGGTCAAAAGAAAAAAAAATGTTCATGTGTATAAAAGATGCTTGAGGTTGAATCGTATGATGCAGTGGAATCTTACTCATTTGGGTTTTCTGCATGCCAAGACAAATGCAGACCGGCAGCATTACGCTGACCTATTTCCTCCAGAAGTTCTGGACCTTAACACTGAATCATATTGGTCTGGCTAAGAAACTGAGAATCTGTCAAGAATACTGGAAAAAATGTACTTCACAAAAGAGTATGTAGAGATTGTGTGTACAAAACAGCATTGGAAATAACTAAAAGTCCAATTCTCGTGTGTGTTTTTTGAAGCTTTGATTGTGTTCACAGTGTGCAATATAACGGAATAACAGTTAATGTTTAGCTTGGTAAAATAACCCGGATTTCGCAGATCATTTACTTATCTGTCAACCGATGTCTTCCTCGTTCCGATGATTCGACAGCGAAGTTAGCGTGTGGTGTTTCTATGTCTGAGTCTCTAAGATGATATTGAATGTCTTGAATCTTTCATTTGACCTTCTTTACCCTTTGGTTTGTGAGCAGAAGTACAGATTGACCCGGCAGGGTAAGGTGCACGCTTTCTTTAAATTAATCGTGTGATATTTTCATATTTCCCTCAGGAGCGACATCAGAAGAGAGTGAAACACATTCTAAATATAGATAAAAGGCACTCTAGAGAAAATCACAGCCATTTCCAGGCAGATATACTGTAAGATCAAAGAAGCCAAACTGGAAATATAAGCAAGGTTCTGCTTCACGAGGAACACAGAGAATCGATTGACCCCATAGTCTCTGTCGCTAATTCTCACTGTTTGCCTCTATGCAAACACACACATTTATCCATCAAATCCTTTGAGAATAGTCAAAATTGGTTTCAAATGAAATTAACAGTAAATAGATTATATTTCACATCCAGCAGCAGCGTAAAAATGTCAAATATGATCAAATATCTATAAAGCTCTACAGTCAAAATCTTGAGAATAATGAACTGGCATAAGAGATAGCTTTTTTATTAACATCATATATCTGCTTGCACTCACGACTCTGGGCCTTACCGTAAAACAAAAAATAAAGAGCATTCATGTGGAGAAACTTGTTAAATTGCATTTTGTGATTAGTCTTTAAAAGCCAATACATAAACCTCACTGACCTGTATTTATAACATCCACTTTGGACTAAGCCGAGTCAGTGAAATTATTTCAACAAGCTAACGATACTGTACACCATTAGAAATAATATGAAACATGCATATTTTGTTTAAAATGGCTAACAATATTATGTTATTATTTAAATATTAACATTTGTTAATATTTATTTTGTATAATTTTGTTTTTTTATTTATTATTTTGTTATTAAGTTTAATATTTCATAATTTTGTTTGTTTTTACAAAGTTTTGTTTTAAATTTATTATTTGTTATGGTTGTTTTGTTGTATTGTTTAGTTTTAAGAATGTTTTTAAATGTTTTATTGTTACACTTATTTTAGTATTTATCTTTTAGTATTTAAATAATTTTATCTACCTTTTTTAGCAACCACAAAGTCTCCAGAGAGGATGTACAACTGTTACTGTAAGTGACAAAGTAAAGAGTATGTAAAATACTTTTAGAAACTGAAACCTCTAGAAACTCTTTGTCTTACAGTTATTATCCATGTCTTAAAACTCTATGTCTTATAGATTTTGGAAACAATTCTCTACTTTACAAGTTTACTTACAGACGCTGCATGTTGGAACAAGGTGACAGCGACAGTGAGCTACTGCTTTGTAAATATATATATATATATATACACAATGCATGTACATGACAGAAGAGATGTAATTTACAGCACCTGACATGTATCGTCACCTTGAGAAGCTTTAGTATACATCAACATGCATTTGACATGCTGGCATCTCTCCGTTTGATGTGAACTAATGCAAATATATGTCTTTCTTTCTCGGTGGCACCTGGCTCGAGGAAGCCTCTCGGGGTGAGTATGTGACTGTACATGACAACAGGACTGTGAGCACTTAAATAGAAGAGCTCTTATACTTGGGTGGAAGCAAATCAATTCTGAAGGCCTTTTGAGGAAAAACCTAATCTAATTATTGTTTGTCAAAGCTCCCGCTGAGAGACCAATCGCAGCGAGCGATTCATTGTCAACAGGAAGCGCACACTTCGCTACATTAAGGGTAGACGGTGTGACTTGATTAGCGATTAATTAAGCAAGCGCTCGTATTAATAACGCGCCGGGCGAAAAAGATCATGAGAGGTGTTATCTCTCCCTGTCATTATCACTTTTTGTGTGACCCAAAATAACAAGAAGTTCATTACAGGAGTGATGGGTAACGTTTGAGAAAAATGAAAACATTAATTTGTTTACGCAAACTTTCATTCAGAAAGCATTCAGTTGTGATGTGATGAAAGCAAAACCAGCAGGGAAAGGAAAATACTCATATACATAAGAATTACAAAATGAATACTACGAATAAAAACGACTGTTATTAAATTTTTAAGTAATAACTTTAATTATGAACATAAATAATAATATTGTTTTTATTATAATCATTATACAATTTGAAAAACATCAACAATTGATACTATTATTCTCTATTAAAATGAAAATAATACAAAAATATTATTAATAGGTACAGCCTAAAACATTAAATGAAAACATTAATATAACTTAATTGTAATTTCGGACCGGCGAAATTTAATTCAAACCTAATGCCACTTCTCTTTCTACATATGTTTAGGACTATTGGTTAGATTTGAATGAAAAGCATTTTATATTGTCTTGTCAGATCCCGTTTGATTTAAACATGTTATGTATGTACATATTTGTGTATGCTTGTATGGGTTTACATTACATAAATCATCTCATGCAATTCATTCTCTCTTAGCTAACGCATGTACCGTACCATTACAACATCAAACACAACATCTGTGTAGTTATAAATCTAACAGGAATAAATCTTGCCTGCAGTTTCACAAGAATTACAAACGTGATGAAACAGACAAAGAAGATCCAGCATAAGAATAAAAATATCTCTGTCTAAACTTATTCAGGCGAGGGATACAAGGACTCAGGTCAGAGAGCCGAATGACAGCGTTTCTCCAAAACCGTAAGCCGTTTCTAAACCCCACCTTTCCAATTTCCCAGACACAAGTATCAAGACACACAAACCTTGGAAATGACCACAGCAATCCTTTCACAGCAGGAAATGACTTTGCATGCAGCAGACCCGACAGCACAAGGCTTTCTGCTGTGGGAAAATGAAATATTTAAAACTTCCCAATAGCTTCACGTTACATTGGATTGATTCGGCCAAGCGGTTTCTTCTTATCATCTCGAGCCACACTTTATTGCCAGTCCTACCTCCATGAAAATTAAAATCTCCTGCAGCCCTTTGATATTTTCATGCTTGTTTTGTGATACATATATATGTATATATTGCCTAGTAACCGTCTCAATGTTAAATGGCAAACACACAGCAGAATGAAGCACACACACAAACATTATCTATTCATATTTTCTTCCCCAATCTTAATCATATGCATTTAATTAGGATTATCTGGATTGAAAAATTCTATTTAATTGATTGACGGCGACGTGTTTTCTTTGAAGACGTGCTGTGGATTCCAAACATTTTTAACATGTGTAAAAAAATGACATGTACTGGACAACCGATAACTAAAATAGAGATCAATGAATCCAGTCTGTCTACACAGACCGAATACTCCAGTTTATTTCACTTTTTAAAATTTGGAATTTGGTATTATTAACAGCAGAACAAATAAGAAAATTGTGAAAAAGCCAGACGAATATATACTAAATTATAGAAACATATGGAATAAAAGACGATATATTTATAGGGGTTAAACAATATAATATTGCATATTACACAACAATATAACAACAGGTAATAAAGGTGAATATCCTTTGTATGACAAAATAACATATTTTTATATATTTTTATTATACAATTTTCTTCAGTGACAAAACGTTTGTCAATTGTGTAATATTGTAAAAAAAAATCATTCTAGAAAAAAATCCTATCCAATCATTTGAGTTTTATATTCATAAGTCATCATGTCACACCCTTATATTACAAAAATATAAAAGTACCAAAGTATATGATTCAAGCTGTATAGAGGCAACACTTTTATACAGATAAACATGTTTACGGTTTATTCTATAGATATTTTCACAGTCCTCTAAAGAACTGAATACTGTATGAACTAACAAGACTGTTGACATAGCAGATTGTATTACAAGAGTTACTTTATGAAATCATGTAGGTCTATGAATATTCATGTTCATATGTAAAGTTTTAATCAGGTTACAAGGAAACCTGGCTATTAAAATGTGTACTTTACACGGCTATCAGATATCACAGAATGCAACATGTATAGAGAGTTTTTTTTAGCTCTGATTATCATAATTTGTGGTTTTACAAGCCACTTTAACAAATGAAAAATATCTGATAAATCCAATGCTCAACCCTGTCACGCATTAACTATGATTACTTTCACGCCGTCTACTGAATGAAGATTTCTTAAATAAACAATATCCTTTAAAGAATATACAAGGAGTATTTAAACGTCTTCCACATCAATTGTCAAGAACATTATAACACAAAAGTTTGCTGTGTTGTATGTAATGTATGCTTACATTTTATCTTTCAATAAGCCTGCCAATATGTTTGTCAGCCATATTAAAGAGTGAAATTTAGTCACAGTCACGAAGATGGAGCTGAACGGCAGTAAAGCGTTGATTACAATACGTCTTTCTGAGAGAAGCCTTTAATATATTCTGTGCTTTAGGGACAAGGGTTCCAAAATGAGGATTTCATGGCTGATGACTTAGATTTAGATAAGCCTTAATCCCCTGTTTAATTCCACCGTAATGACTTCACTATTGCACCTTATTGTATTTATTATTCAAGCGTCATGTGACTCACATGAGTCTGGACATTTTAAACTTAAGTTCACAAAAGTCTTTAACGCTGTTCTAAGAGCTGTTGGAGAAGTAAAAGCCTGAGGACTGCAGATTGTAATGAAGCTCCCTGAATAAAATCTTATTACTTCCAAATAAACTCGCTGGTGGACATTGTTGGGCATGCTCGTACCTATCCGTGCTTTCTGCCTAAGAAAATATTCTAGAAAAAGCCATCATGTTTTAAATGTATTATGGCTGGGATCGGATTTTTAACACATGAAATTGGAGACAAACAAAGTTATCTTTAAGGATAAAGTCTTTTAATGTTAAGGTTTAAAGAGTTGACACCTCTTATGGCCATTTCATGACTGACATAAAGTAATTCACACCAGAAATGTATATATTGGCTCACTTTTGCCAACTTGTTTTAAAAATGTGCATGTAAAACTTCAGATCAACAGATTTTTTAAATGATGAGACACATAATCACACAAATTTACTTGTTTTAAACTCGAATAAAGCATACTATAATACATCAGACTTTAAAAAGTATAGAAGAGACCACATTTTCAAGTGTAAAGATTTCTCAAAAGTACACTTTTGTTGAGTTAAAAGATGGCCGATTCAGCCCCAAATAATATTAAGTGCCACACTTAACAGTATACCTCTTCTAAAGTATCATAAATAATAAAGAAAATATGATTCTGGTGTTTGTTTAAAATGAAATCATGCATATAATTCTGGTGAACAATGGACAAAGGGAATTAATGCAGAGACAGCAAGCTTCTTCCCGATAGTAATTGAATTTTTTTCTGTAAGATCAAACATTAGAGGGAACATTGCCTCTAATTCACATCTACTTTTCACTTCTGGAAACAGCACAAGAACATTGCAAAGGTCTTTGTCTGCCATAGAAACATCTACGTTTCTGCAACATTGTTTGGTAGGGAAACTATTGGGGTCGCCCAGACGGCAAAAGCAAGAGACAGATTGCTTAAGCCACTCCTCCGTATTTGATCATGACGGCTCTTTTCATAAGAGAAAGAAAAGGCTGCTTTGACAGTTTTGAGGATAACTTTCCCAGACTTTGCGTCTCATCTTTCAAAAGGCACAACAATGTCTTTCAGGATGGGTTTGCCTCAACAACTGGGGTTGTAAATTATTCTTCAGACTTACACCTTGTACTGGCTTCTCTCCTCTCTTCTCGCCCTCTATTCTCTTCATGTGTTTCTGTTCTCGAACAAAACCCTCGTCAGCAGCCTGGCAGAGATCACAGGTGGGGAGGTAATGAGATACATTTGCTATCCTTTGCTCGGCTACCTGGCGTGGAGAGAGATGTAATTCATTATTGACTCGGCCCGGGAGACTGTTGTTGAGGGAGAAAATGAGTGAGAGAGAGAGAGAGAGAGAGAGAGAGAGAGAGAGAGAGAGAGAGAGAGAGAGAGAGAGAGAGAGAGAGAGAGACCAGAGAGAGAGAGAGAGACCAGAGAGAGAGAGAGAGACCAGAGAGAGACCAGAGAGAGAGAGAGAGACCAGAGAGAGAGAGAGACCAGAGAGAGACCAGAGAGAGAGAGAGACCAGAGAGAGAGAGAGACCAGAGAGAGAGAGAGAGACCAGAGAGAGAGAGAGAGAGAGAGACCAGAGATAGAGAGAGAGACCAGAGATAGAGAGAGAGAGACCAGAGAGAGAGAGAGAGAGAGAGAGAGAGAGAGAGAGAGAGAGACCAGAGAGAGAGACCAGAGAGAGAGACCAGAGAGAGACCAGAGAGAGAGAGAGAGAGAGACCAGAGAGAGACCAGAGAGAGAGAAAGAGAGGGATGATAATTGACATAAATTGAATAAGTAATTCTAAAATCTTTACCTTCCACACAAATCCAAAAAGAAACCGACTATACAAATATAACAAATAAATATTTATTTGGAAAATCTTTCACTATGATGGAGCCCAACAATTGTTTTACAACAACAAACAGTGTTCTAAATATCATAATATGGTCTTTTTTGTATGACATTTGTTAAATCTTTAAATTGTATTAATTATATAATGGTTACTAAAAATATTTCTTCATAACATGACAATAAATATTGTTTTATATATTTGTTTCTTAGGGATACTCATTGGAAATGATAGGCCAACTAAATGTCAAATTGATAAACACATCAACAGATTATCAGGTCGATCAATTGATTAGAAGATAAACATATTGATTGACAGAAAGAAAGAAAGAAAGAAAGAAAGAAAGACATATTTGGAACAGCTGATTAATTAACCGATTCATTTTGTGGATGAATGATGTCATTGTAGATGTCAAGGTGAGAACTTTATTCCGAGAACACATTTGGCAATCCGCTGACGTGACCTCCAGACCTTCACATGTGTCTAAAAAGACAAACAGAAATGAGTTTCTCAGTGTAACAACACAAAGGTCATGGGCTCAATCCAAAGAAAACACACAACCTGTAGAATGAATAATACAGAACAATTGAATGTTCTTCAGTATATGTGTAGGTGTTGCTCTATTGACTTTATAAGGGCAGTGTTAGTCTGTGTGTGCTTGTGTTTATCAGCTGAAGAGAGGTGAGTTATTAAGTGGTTATGTATTCCAGACGGCCTCTGTCCCCTCGCCACGCTGTATTCATGAGATAGCTTGAGCACTTATGAATGGATCAAAGGACAGAATCAAAGGCATTGTTCATGAAGGCCCGAAGAACATTTATAGCCTAAGTGGCCCATCTCCACATTTACAAAAACCTGTACAAAAACACAAGGCTGATTAAGGTGCTCATTGTGACAGTACCAGTCATGACCAGAATAAAATAAATAACATCAATAAGAGGAATTTCAAAGACCGATGAAGAGAGAACACATTTAACATGTCGACATTTTATGATAGTATGTCACATTTGTATTATAAAGGAAAATTAACATTAAAAGTTAAGAGAAAATGGAATTTGTTCTCACCTAAATAAAAATTTGCTTCATTTCAATTCTTAATTTTTAAATCATCATTTGTGTTAGCAAAGATTTAGAACAAGTCTTTTTGATGGTTAACTATGTTTACAGTAGTTAAACTATGATTGATTTTGAAATTTACTTTAAATATATTATTTTTATAATATTAATTTGGCAATTGTGTAAATAATCAATAATGACAATAATAAATATGTATAAAATAAAGATGGTTAGAAATAAGATGAAGATATTCCTTTAGTTTTCACAATTATACATACTTTTCATAACAAAAATCAATAATGTCTCCTATATTAAATTATATCTGCATTTGGATTGATTGATTTACAATTACAACTTACAAAGAATCTAGGAAACAATAAAGCGGTACATAGCAAATATAACATTGTGATGTATGTACATGATGTAGGAGGCAGATCATTCCACCATATAGGAACTGATCCCTCAGAAGGTGCAAGAGAGACAATTTTTACCCCTTTGGGAGAGCACCACGATACATGTGTATCAGCGAGTGAAGGTATGGGGTTCTAAACTAGTGCTGGCCTTGTAGGCTTAGAGCAGTCTGAAGGCGAAGGGTTGGGATAGGATCCAGCAGACAGGTAGTCAGGTGGTTAGAGAAAGCGGGGATGGAGATGGTCTCAGGAGTTGGAGCATGGTCGAGCGGAGACGGAGCAGAGAACTTTTTGCTGATGGCAGTGGTTTCATTCACAAAGGAAGACCAATAATCATCAGCCATCGAGTCCCAGGACCTTGGAGGTGCTGGTGGACAGAGAAGGACAGAAAAGGTTTTCAGAGAGCCCAAGAGTCTGTTGAGCTTTTAATTCCAGCATGGAAGAAACTAAGTCTTAGCTCACAAGACTTCCACAGAGAAAGAAGAAAGAAGATAATGATGGGGGAGAGGTTGGCAGGATCCTTCGATTTGCAACATTTGCATAGTTTTTTCAAGGTAAATATTGAAGTCTCTCAGTAACACAAGAGGGGTGCCATTTTCAGGAAAGATATCAGGAGCACTTGTCCAAGAATTTTTCAAGCTTACCTTAGGGACAATAGATGTGATTCAAAGGAGAAACAAGGGTGCCATTTGTTCAGGATGAGACGACTGGTTCCCCGAGCTCTAGACTCACAAGTCTTAACTCTCGCCGGCCTTGAATAGCGCTACTAGACTCACATGTCTTTACTTTCACCATCTTTGAGTAGCGCAACTAGACTCACAGGTCTTTACTCTCGCCGGCCTTGAGTAGGGCAACTAGACTCACAGGTCTTTAGTCTCGCCATCTTTGAGTAGCGCAATTAGACTCACAGGTCTTTACTCTCGCCGGCTTTGAGTAGCGCAACTAGGCTCACAGGTCTTTACTCTTACCATCTTTGAGTAGCGCAACTAGACTCACAGGTCTTTACTCTCGCCGGTCTTTAGTAGGGCAACTAGACTCACAGGTCTTTACTCTTTCCATCTTTGAGTAGCGCAACTAGACTCACAGGTCTTTAGTCTCGCCGGCCTTGAGTAGCGCAACTAGACTCACAGGTCTTTACTCTCACCATCTTTGAGTAGCGCAACTAGACTCACAGGTCTTTACTCTTACCATCTTAGAGTAGCGCAACTAGACTCACAAGTCTTTACTCTCGCCGGTCTTTAGTAGGGCAACTAGACTCACAGGTCTTTACTCTCTCCATCTTTGAGTAGCGCAAATAGACTCACAGGTCTTTACTCTCTCCATCTTTGAGTAGCGCAACTAGACTCACAGGTCTTTAGTCTCGCCGGCCTTGAGTAGCGCAACTAGACTCACAGGTCTTTACTCTCGCCATCTTTGAGTAGCGCAACTAGACTCACAGGTCTTTAGTCTCGCCGGCCTTGAGTAGCGCAAATAGACTCACAGGTCTTTACTCTCGCCATCTTTGAGTAGCGCAACTAGACTCACAGGTCTTTACTCTCGCCATCTTTGAGTAGCGCAACTAGACTCACAAGTCTTTACTCTCGCCGGCCTTGAGTAGCGCAACTAGACTCACAAGTCTTTACTCTCGCCGGCCTTGAGTAGCGCAACTAGACTCACAGGTCTTTACTCTCACCATCTTTGAGTAGCGCAACTAGACTCACAGGTCTTTACTCTCACCCTCTTTGAGTAGCGCAACTAGACTCACAGGTCTTTACTCTCACCATCTTTGAGTAGCGCAACTAGACTCACAGGTCTTTAGTCTCACCGGCCTTGAGTAGCGCAACTAGACTCACAGGTCTTTACTCTTGCTGGCCTTGAGTAGCGCAACTAGACTCACTGGTCTTTACTCTCGCCGGCTTTGAGTAGCGCAACTAGACTCAAAGGTCTTTACTCTTGTCAGGCTAAATTCATTCAGAGTCTTTACACTTGACTGTGTTCACACGAGTAGGTCTCACATGAGGACTGATGCTACCGCTGATGCGTAAGAGGTGAAGGATAAATACACGTCTGATTAGGCAATATGTGAAAACGGCTGAAATCTAAAATCAAAATCAGACTGTCTGTGATCGCATTCACAAACTGATAGCTCCTCACTTAGAAATTCTTAGAAAGACTGAGAATTAGTTTATGCACAAGTTTCAGAATTTTTATTAAACAGTAAAAAAATAACATTAATCTTGAAAAATCATAATCTAGACACATTTTGTTTTAGTTTGAAGTAAAACCATCGGACATTTTAACAAATAAAAAGCGGCATTTGCATGCAACAATCGCCATTAAACCTCAGTGCAATGAACAAGCAACCTCTGAGCAATAAAATGCCCATGCAGTGAAGATTTTGATAAATGCCGGCCGACATGACTAAATTGCAGTTGGGAATGACAACACTTCAACAGCTGAATCACACACACTTTGGATGGATGGCTTGTGGCTGTGTGGGCTTGTTTCTGCCAGTATGAATGACTTATAAGACTAAAAGAACAGATGGGTTGTGGGAGACATTTTCAAGAAGCCGGAGTGAGAAATAACGGAGAGAAAACGCTAAATGAGTGGGACACTAGCAAGACAAACCATCCTTAAAGACACCAAAACAAGCAACATCTTACCCCCAATACACCTTGTTTTTACTGTCACCGTGAGCGGAGAAAAGCAGCTTGGATCCACCTGATACTAAAATACGATGGCATTCTGGTGCAGGACAAGAGAACGGTGAGAAAATCAAACATATGTACTGCAGGGAGGACATGTCGCAAATAAAACTCTGAGGAGAGAGGAAGACATGAGAAGATCCAGACACACTGGCACTACAAACATTCAAGCGTATAAAGTAGAAGTAGCAAAGCATCGTGGGAGATGAGGAGGATGTTTAGGGAGATCATTAGAGATAGACTGAAAGAGAACCGAAAATCTTAATCCATGTTATGTTTTTGGTGTGTGTAGATGTGTGTGGGCATGAGGGGATCCCGTCACAGAGATGTCTGGTCTGTGTTTCGGATAAACACAATTCTTAAGAGAATCAATTGGACTTGATCGCAACGGCTCTCATCGAAGAACCACCCGGAGGAAGATCGCGGGCCAATACGACTGAAAGATAAAGGAAATTCTTCATTTCTCTCTCACTTATCTTTCTTTCCTTATAAAAACATGTCTCAAAATCCATTTCATCTTTTTAGGTTTTCAAATCTTTTGTTTTATGACTTTCTTTCTTCTGCAGAGCGCAAAAGTAGATATTTTTTTAAGACATCTTTGTAGGAAAATACAATTTTCAAATATCTTCTCTTTGATTCTGCAAATGTGTTGATTCTAATGCAAAATATTCAAATCCCAGCAAGTTTTACCCTTGAACTTCATGGGGAAGTTTCTGGGCTTTTAAACGATTTTGAAGGCCCTTTAAACAAACCGTGTGCCAGAAACACGTTCTGTTCGGCTGAATCACGCCGCTGTGTCTCATGCTTAAAATATTGCGACGAGTGGAAACATCCTGTGGTAGGAGGCATAAATGAGAAGTGCATCATTGAAAATGTCAATCAACACCTCCCCTTTAGATTGCTTTCCAATCTCAGATTGTGTCCGGTCGAATCACCTACAGTACATCTTTTAAACAGTCAAGCTTTGGCAATCTGTCCTGCATTTTCTCTCACGAAAGCATCTGCATTAACATACACGACCGCACTATGAATGTAGACAAGTGTAGTGAATTAGTGTGAAGTTGAACATAATCTCATAATCTGTGGCTCGCTGTTTAAGTGTCCATCTTCATTTAGCTTTAGACATGTGACATGCCTGAAGAACTATAAGTGCATTTGTTATGCGCGGGCCGATGCGTTACAACAGAATACAGATTAGCCTACAGAGTAAAAACAACAATCACTGTGGCAAAACATGACTTGGAATAATAAAATGTTGCTTTGTGCAATGTAGCTACTAAAGGGATTAAAACACAGCGAAGGAACACGAAAATATGCTCAAGACCGGTCAGAAATCACCCATCAAAATCAATACTCAAATAATGAAAAGCAAAACATAACTGTTTTTCTATTTAGGGATAAGGTTTGACATGTTTCATAAAATGTAAATGTAGGGCTGCTTGTGATTTTAAAAAGGTGATATGCAATCTATGACATCATTAGACTTAGGTTTGTAAAATCCATTGAAATGATGTTACAATGAAACCGGTTATAACTTTACAACATAAACAAGCGTTACTGTGCACATGTTTCTAGGGAAAAAAAATACCACGATAAAAGCCAACAGACACTCTGGCAATACATAAAAACAAACCTTACATCACTTTAAAAATGGAAACAAAACACTTTAAATACCAACTATATATACATAAACATGAGGAAGTTTATAGACGACTGTATCAAACTTCATCATACAAATATGGCCCAAAAGCAGTTAGTTGTTCAGTCCAGCAACATTACTATAAAATATAATATATATTTTTATAAATATTTGAAATAAGAAGTGTCATAAATTAAGAATTGTATATTTATGGTATTGAATTGATTTGTTAACTTTTAACTTGCAAGCTGATGAAAATGACGTGACATTAATATTTATTATTAAATAATTAAAGCATTGTTTATTTATTTAGAGAGTTTTTAGAAATCCACAGTAAATTAATTAAAATGAGTATTATTCTAAATTAAATGAAATATAAAAAGTTATATTATAATCCACTAGCCGGATTGATAAGCAAACACAGTCTGAAGTTAATTTCATGCCCAGGTTGGGACATCCATCTATATCGTGAGGACTTATTCAACAACAAGATGTGAATCTCAGTTCACCTTTATACTTTGAGCATATTCTTGAAGTCAAACTGTATTTGAACCCATCATCAATATATGCATATCGTCATAATTCCATCATGTTGTGATAGTTATCTGTAGGTCAGTTTAACAGTCTCTGTGCTGCTGATTCATAGAGCTCTGAAGAGACAAGAACCTCAAACTTGTGCAAATGAAATATGTGACAATTCCCAAAGGGCCTGAGGAAGTCGTCTTAAAAGAGCAATCAATTTTTTTTCCAATTCACAGAGGCCAAACACAATGAAAGCACTCACTCATCGTCTTTAGCTTAATTAAGCAATCCATCATGTGACTGTCTGACAAAACACAAAAACAATCCAAAATACTAGTTACATCAACAGAATGAACAACTGGATTAATAAATGTTTTGTGTCGAAAGAAAAAATTAACAATCGTTCTTCTGTCCTCACAGACAATGCCACAATCTTTTAGAAAATATTTAAATATAAATTCAAACTCAAAGCTGATGTTTAAATAATGTGCCGTCTCGATTTGAAATATAAACTTGTATGTTATTTTATTCACAGACTTTTCTAAAACATTAAAATTATTATTTTAAGCTTATCATAATTAACGTATAATGAAAGATGTAGAGTATAACATTTTTATTCATGTATTTGCACAATAACTAATGAATTAAACAGTTACATATTAAAAGGGTTAACGTGTCAGTTGAATGTTTTTTTGTAAACTTAAAGGTCAGAACAAGAAGTCAATAGTATACAGATGAAGGTTGGTTCTAATCCTTGCAGTCCTGCAGGGAATCACTTCAACTATCATATTTTTATGAGATATGAGATTTTTTCTGAGCATTGATCAGTGTCAGATATAGCACATCATGTTTGTATCGAACAATTTAAACAATACATCATCAGAACGCTTTTGGAAAATGAGTACTTCTGTACTATGAAGAATATACAAATTCATGCAGATTTAGAAGTTACAATTCAGAAATTGTCTCTTAAGAATAGATCAATTTGATACATTAAAGAATAAATATTATATTGTCAGTTAAATCAATAATCGAATTGTTTAAATGTTGTGTTAAACCAATTAAATTCCTCTAATCTGTGACACTCACATTTTTATGAACTTATATTTAAAATAAAATAAACACTTTGGTCTTGCCAGAAAGCTGAAATATTTTATGAGGTGGTGACTTAAGTCCTCAAATAACTGAACAAGATTCTCCTCGCCCATTCAATGTCAAAACTCTATAAATGCACATGCAATCCTTTTTTTTAAATGAAGTTTCATTTGTATTTCACTTCATATTGAAACTTTCTAACATTGTATATTAGTAAACCACGCACTAATATCCATATTCTGAATATTCCGTATTCTGAACACAGAACTATTTCTTTCATCGCAACTGGGTCACCATTACGATTTCTGGCACCTCCAGATGGGCCTTCATATGGTTCTTTTTGATTAATGGCTTCTTTTGTGGCACCCTCCAACACAGGCCGCTGTGCGATGCTGGGCTCTTTATGCGCTTGACTGTTGCGTTTTACTCCATTTTTAGTCACTGAACTGTGTAGCTCCTTCAAAGTGATGGCTGGACTGCGCTTTCCGTCACAAGTCTCATCTTTGTTCACGCCGAGTTTTAAAACATGACCTTTACTCGGCAGTGCCTGGTTGGTTTGATATAGCTCCTTTCTCCTGATAACACAGCCAGCATTGTGCATTGGGACACGCTACGATTGGATCCCCGATTCTTCTGGATAAATTATTAACGTTTGTTCATTTGGCAGCTTCTTCTTGCATTTTCAAAGCAAACATTTCAGTATGATGCTTAGAATTCACTCCACTACAGCACTTGTCAATTTATTTTGTAGAAAGCAAGACAACTGAATAACAAACACACTTTTTTATACTCGCACATGTGTGAATGGACCTGTATCAGACCGTTTTCACCACATTTTGTGATTTGGTGACACATTTATTGGGTTGGCTGTTATTTGGGTGTTAAAGCTGAAAATGTTAGATGACAAAAAAATCTAAACAACGCATAACAAGTTTAAAGTATATGTAAATATTTAGGTAAATAAATATGAATAAATATTGAATAAATATTATCTGGTTAAAAAATTCCGTGATTAAGGAAGTGATTCAAATGTAAATCTGTGACAGGCACCAGCGCTGGTTATATACTCAGAAAGCCAGTTTAAACAGTTATCAACCGGAAGAATTCTGTAGCTAAATAATGCGACAACATCAGTAACTTTTTTCTATCGTTTGCTGGATCTGTCATATTTTTGTCCGTTCAAATAATTCAATCAGTAAGAGCTGTTATTTCTTGAGATTCCGATACTTGAGCTTGCACCGACCTGAGTGCAGCACTTTCTGCATGTTCTTTTGGAAGTTTCGCATTATGATGATTGAAAAGATTTATCGTATTCCCTCCTGACATTCAATGTGATATATTTCTGCCAATCGGCCCAACTTCTAGCAGAAACTCCTCGAGCTGTTCAACTTCTCACAGGACCGCACAGACCTGACAGCAGAATAAAAGATAAAGTTCAAGCACAGATATTAACATTCTGATTCGGTCCGGTCATATGCGAGGATTCTTCACATTCATGAGCTGTGTGTTTAGCCGCTCGATTATTCATTTACACAGAAATATTCTGTGCTCCTGTAAGCTGTTATATGAACAATTTAAGACTCACACCTGTTAGTAAACACGGTTGACAATCCAGAACACAGCCAACGCACTCACAGTTGTCTTGGGAACACTCTCGGACTATTTTCAGTCATGCATCTACAGCTTAGATTCACCTGATAAAAAATAAAATAAAAACCAAACCTACATTCCAATAATATGTTTCAAATCAACAAAATGGAAGAAGGTGTTACGATTCCTTTTGGCAATCTGCTGAAATACATTTTAATTGGTGATATAGTTGCAACACTATGCACATAATATTAAGGTAAGAAAATGAATTTTGAGGTTGGTTAATTGACCAAAACTAGGACATATAAAAAAATTACTGAAAAATATACTGACAACATTATTGTTAATATTTTTATTATTATTATTACTATTATAGAGAAAGAGAGAGAGAGAGAGAGTCAGAAAGAGAGGGAGAGAGAGACAACAAGTGCTAAATGGATCTTAATTTTGTATTAATTTTTATATATATATATATGTGGCCTAATTCTGCAGTGCTGCTTTGTCTGTGGAGCTCTCTTTAGTATTCATATTCAGAGCTGTCCTTCAGTTTCACAACATGAAAAATGATCCTGCGACTGCCATGGATTTACCCGGAAAATGTGAGAGTTATTTTAATGGTTCACAAGTAGAGGACAAATGTAAGGCAACAGTGTCCTGCACGGTTCTTTTTTTATTGTGTAGATTAATATTGTGTGTAACTGCAACACTGGGGTTATATATTCTACTATTCATCAACTATAACTGATTAACCAATTAATAATCTCTAGAAAATATTTAAATATATAAACTGTACAAACGTATCATGTGTTTTCTACGTAATTCTTCATTCATTAGAATTTGATGCTATGGGTTATGAGTAATAATGCTATGAATAACCTTTCATCATTTGCGCACATTGATAGATTCATATCATAGGATTTCATCTGGACCACCTTCTGTTTTGTTTGGAAAAAATAGGACAAGAAATAATCATATAATAATATATAAATTGTAATTTATTGTACATAAACAATCGTAAATATATATATTTTAATCTGATCGCAAATAAAACTGTAGATAAATATTTAAAAAAAATTGAACACATAGTTTCATATAAATTTTGTCACTTGAATTGCATTCTGTTATCCACACATATACATCCCATTTACTCATCGGCATCACTTTTCTCTCTGTACGTGCTCATATATGCCGCTGTTCTCAAAGACTGTTTCAGGCTGTTGCATTTTGTTATCGTGTTGTTCGCCGTCTGTTTTGATGTGCTATACAGAGAGACAATATGGCTGGATTTACAAGCAACGTGATTCAACGATTTGAACACGCTGGAGTCATGTTGACACACTGATGAGCTCCCCGGAGACTCCAGTGACTCTTTGATGCTCTTTCAGAGTCCAAAAGAACGCTGAGAGTCAATGCTTGTGTCCTAAAATAATCTCAGCGTTCTCCGTCTCACCCATCCTTAAAGCACTGCCTGTCTGCATGCAAATGTGCATTTCTGAATCCATTTTATTTCTTGTCTTTTATGTTCTATTTGTAGCTCGACTTAAACCTTTAAACACAAGTCTGAGCATGTTAACTATTTCCACTGCACCGCCTATAAGAATGATGTGAACAAGATTTGAATTTTGAAGTGATGTCACTGATAAATTTGCTATATATACTTTAGTTGGGTTACACTCAAGAGACCATGTAACTATGGAACTAAATGTCGATATGTATTAAAGTATCACTAGTTAGGTTTCAGTTAGGGACGCATTAAGGGTTCGGGTCATGAGAATGAGTTAACATGTAGTTGCAAAGTTATTAATTTTGCTACATTTTGTTCTAGCAAAAGCATTATACTGCCATCTTTGAGTCTATCAAGGTCGAAAATATTACATTTATATGAGTTTTATGTTTTGAATATTGCTGTGATATATACTGCACAAATAATGTTTTAACTCACATAAACGCCAATTTCAGCTTAGTTTAAGTCACTTTTTAAAGTAGCATGTATAACTTAAGTACATTTTGTGTTGATTTGGTGTGACGTAAATGAAAGGGACAACACAAGTTGATTTAAAACTAATGAGTTATTGCAGAAATATAGGTTTTTTTTCGAAGACTAGTATTTATTAATATTTTGTGTGTAGATGCGAGTTGGTTCTTTCATTGCTCATTGTTGAGGACTTGGAAGGAAACACTTCTCGTCGCTTGACATAGTTTAACATGTACTGTTCACACTTCAACTTTGAAATCCTATTTCATGATATTGCACGCTAACAAATACCTGCTCATACATGAAAACATGATGTTAAATCTACACTTTTTCTTTTACTTTTATAGGAAAAATAATAATTTGACCGACTGCTCTAGATGGACTAGAACTATAATTTAAGATCTTTAACCATCTGAAATACATCAAAATGAACATGTACAGTCATATGTGTGTTTAAAACCACTCTTATATAGAAAGATTTATAATTAATGTCAATGCCACCTGTCCACGTCAATGGAGTTTTGCAAACTGAAGAATGACTCATACCTTATTCTTTATTCAGTCCGTTTAAAATATGTTTCTTTAAACATTCATCCTTGGGGGCTGAAATCAATTAGTTGCAACAATAAACGTTCTTCATTTTCTCACAAAGACTTGTGTGAGGGCATATCTGAATTCCCCACCCGTCTTCTTGGGTTCATTGTAGTGCACATAGGACATCGTATCTCCCCTACCCTCGACTACATAAAAGCATTGGAGCGTCACTTCTAGTGAAGAGCCGCCATCCTCCTTCATACAAGAATCAAGCTCAGCAGAAATAAAGATTTGCAGAACCTCGGGGATACAGTAATAACCGTATAACCGCTCGACTGTGCCTAATATAGACAAAAGAGGGCCAGATAAACAAAAGGTCAAGAGCATCACTCTTTCCAATTTACTTCAAACACTGAGCTTCCACTTAGACTAGGGTTGGGTCTGTACTTGTGCAAAATCTCTCTCATAATAAACATCTTTTCTGAGATATATCAGTTATTGCTCTCGGACAATATTGAGATGAATAGCTAATAACTGTCCAATTTTAGCCAAAACATCTTAAAAAATCTTCTGAGCCATGAAAATCCACGCAATACGATTTCTATCCAGTAAAAACACCATTTGCAATTGTGAACACTTGAGTTAAAGCTCCTGAGAAGTAACACTTTAATTGGCTGCAAAGGCACTATATGCTACAGATATACAAGCTTGCTTTAATAAATCCCGTAACAAGACCTCTCACATGACTCATTTTACCTGATTAATTGAAGCATTCCATCCGGTCAGATTAAAAAGAACACTTTTTCCTTGTAACAACACTCACAGGTTCAACATCTGATTCAAGAGGTTTGGATTGGTAGGAACAAGACAAAATGCTAGCTTGTGTAGCTTGTATTTAATGGATATTTTTACATCCAGAGAATAAATTTAAGGTAACCAGATCTGTGTGACAAAACTTGCTTAATGGCTTATAAAAAAATCCCTCCCAATTTTTTTTTTCAATTATTCGTTGTAGGAGCTTTATTGTAATGTTATATATATTTTGTAAAATACAGACCATGTTATGCATTAAACCAATTTTCTTTAAAATAAACATAACCCCTCAGAAAAGATCACAATAATGGCACAAACTGAGCTTTCAAAACTACATTAAATTACCAATTTTCTTTGTCTTATTTATTTGTCATATGACTGGAATCAATGTCATGTTTTTTAATAAATGTAGCTACACAAAAGTAAGGAGTATTTTTAGAGTTCTATACACCACAAATATAATAAAGTTTTTTTTTTACTTTCTCCTCTCAGCCAAGAAGGTCTCATCTCTGCAAGAAGCTAAGCTAGTGTGGCACCACATCTACGTCTGGCCAAAGACATAAAACGATTCTGGCCAGATTCTGAAAGGATAGAGAAGAAATCTATTGGCTGTGGTAGATGGAGTCGTAGGGGGTTGGTATACACCCTGTGGTTTTCATCTTTCTTTGCTGCCTGAGCAAACCGAAGTCCAACAAACAGAGCGATAACTTCTCTGACTCGGGTTTAATGCGTTCCATCCTTTACTTCGCGAAACAAAATGCTTGATAAAACCCGTCAGAATGTCTTGGCTATGAACGACGGACCACTCGGTCATCAGCACCTCCCTTATTCTATAAACCAACGCACCATTGCGTCCTCCAACTTTTTCATCCAAATCCTGAGCTGACCTCTGACTAAGAGACTCTTCTCGATTGTCTCGGGGACTAAATTGATGACCTCGTTCTTGAATGCTTGTTGAAAGAGGTTGGAAAATTGAAGGACGTGGTCTAAGTGCCCTCGACTGCCCACCTCAAGGTCAAGCATCAAAAGACCATCACAATCCGAAAGTGCCGCATAAAATTATCATATCGTTCGTTGTGTGTTTCGGCAGAGGCGTTAAAAGTTAAACAAGAGCAATAAGAGGCTCTCAGAGAGCCCGTCCTCACAGGCGTTTGCCAATAAGCATGCTTCAGTGAGCCTTAAGTGGTCGACTGCAAATTGTGAGATTACCTTAGGAAAAATGAACGGAGGAATGATTTGGGAAAAAATATAAAGAAACCCTTCTTCGCAACATCATGAAGAATATGAAAACATCCATGACATGAATATCCTTTCAGCAGGCCAAACTAAGCAGAAACAGAATTATTTTACAAAGTGACTCATTTGAATTTGAATAAGTGAATCATAAAATAACATACACGTTTTAGTAGAAAAGGCAAGGCCCACACATAAACCATCTCTGGGAGCAAAAGATTCTTCAAAAACGTACAAATGAGATCGCACATCCCATAAAGCAATTACAAACTGCAATAGGATTGTCCACAGAAAAAAAACAGAGATATGTGAACATTCACCATTCGGACCTGAGTAAACTGGCATCATTTGAGTAACTCATCACCCTCTCCATGAGACTAATCGGAGAAAGAGATGAGCCCATCGAACAGGTTCAAGTCAGTGTTCTTTACTCTGCCCTGACCACATATATCTATGCAAGCACGAAAGACGACATATTTGTGGTAGTTCTATGGAAAACAGTTTCATCGTGGGTCCTTCAGGCCAAAGCCCTTCTCATCAGCTCTGTTTTCTAATGCAAGACCCAATGCTGCAAACACAGCAGCACAGCAGGAGATGCATTTATAAAAGCTTGAGAACAAGACTTCTAACAAACTTCATCAACACACAACACAAAACAACCGCACATTCATGGGCTCAGATGGCCACCGCTGGGAATAAACAAACCACGATATTATTATATTAGCAAGGTGGGTTTTGTGTTAGGAAGATAAAGCTTCAGTTCTTTTACATATATTCTACCAAAATCCCAAAGGATTTCTATTGTTTCTTTAGGTAACAAATGAATACTCGTGCTTTTCAGACTGCACAGAGATATGTTGAATTGTTCCAGGTTATCATGGGATCTCTGTTGACCGACAGTGAGACAACCCTCTTCGTGTATAATAAAAATGCTTGTAAACAGTTTCAAAGAAACAACATGAACAAACACAACTGTGTATACTTTATATAGGAAATGATTATTCCTTAAAAAAGCAAACAGCATTAGATAACATTAAAAAGCAAGTTAATATTCACATGGCTAAAGTTAAATGCAATAAAGTCACATGTAACAAAATATTTATTGTTTAAAAAAATATTTAAAAAAATATAACAAATTATTAAGTTAATAAACTAATATACATAAAAATAAATGTATCAAAAATATTATATTTGACATCATTTACCTACTGAAAAAATTTCAAATATTTTAGTAAATTGTTTTAGTAAAAAATCTTACAACGGGAAATGTGAACTATTTTTGATGTGGCAAAGTCTAGTTCCAGTGAATACAAAAACATACAATGATGACATATAACAACAACGGGTTCCTAACCTCTAGCTTCATCTCAAACCTATCACCAAAGCACATCAGACAACAACATACAAATTCATTCAAAGGAGCCCCACAATAGAATAGTTCAACTTCATGTGACTTTGCATTGCTCCATTGATCTATTATTGGGGTCAGTTGTGGTCGGTTGTTATAGAGTCGGACTTGTAAGCAGAAGGTTTTGGGTTCTAATGACATTGACTGAAGTGTCCTTGAGTTTGTGTTCTCTGTTTGTTCTGCAGAGATAATTCGCCACTACATAACACTGCAAGTTTCTTTTGGATATAAGCATCTATCAAATGAATAATTGTTGTATTTCTTGTACTTAGCACAGGTGAAAGGTCAGCAAACCTCTTTTTTAACTATAGCTTCCAACATATCCGAGGTCAAACAGTTTAGTGAGAGTAAAATATTACAGTAGGTGGCATATTCAATGTAAATCGCACATAAACACAAAATGATTACAAAAAATCTAAAATTAAACCCTAACCCCGTCCCTAAATCAGTCATTGACAAAAAAAGGTCAAACTTACGTACTAATTCATGTGAGATAATGTTATTCTAATATTCCTCAATGAGGGAATTGTTGTCCATTTTAAATTGTTATTCTTCAAAAATATTTCCCTTTAGGTACATAGACAACAGCTTGATCAAAACCTCATGAAACTCACAAGAGTCTCATGGCCGTTAAGACTTAAAAATGTCTGGAAAATGTTCTCTTCTATAAAAAACATTTTCTCTCTGAAAAGAGGATTTTCTATCTCTAATCCTCCCCAACATTGTCTTCTCTTGCACAGCTTACATTATACATGATAAATGAATTACCGCTACCTCTGAAAGCTTTGTCGTCACCTGTCTGTTTCGTACATTATCAATTCTCTCTCATTCTATTGTAAAAGCACCATCAACGTGTTATTCAGAGGAAAGAGAACAAATGGCCTTTAATTCACTACTTCAACTATAACTGTTTACAATCGCCTCGCTAAAAATACCAGAACACAGAATTAGAGTCTTTTGTGTGTGGGTTTATTGTTGATTTCCTCTACATGTTGGTATTGTCTCATTAACATAGAAATGCGGCAACCATGAAATATTAAGTATTTTGTCAATTCCACTGCATTCTAAAAATGGTACTACTATTGATGGTTGCTTTTCTATTTTAAATCCAAGCCTTTGTTTAAATGGATATTTGGAAAAGGTTTACAGAATAAAGTCACATCAGGACTTCTATTTTTAATTCTGCTTTGTCTATAGAAATAAAGAGTTCAAAAACGCTAAGAAACCATTTTTCTAGTTTTCTGAATAAGGCTCAATACAGGTTTGCCGCGTATGGTAGTTTGATAAAGAAAAAATACATGTGCACAAATAAGAGAATAAAAAATCTCAAAAAGAATAAATGTAAAGTGAATTTAATCTTTGGCGTAAGACTCATCTTTGTCTCTGCATGTTCTCCTGAGTGGAGAGGAGCATCTAACAAATGTCTCCATTAGAGTTTTCGAAGAAACCTCAACAATATCTCAAACAGACATATGTCAACTCTGTGGACATTAATATTTCAATGTACTATAAATATATTTTTTTTAGATTTCAAACTTTAGCAAAAACACTTTTTCAGTTGAAACACAACTGAAACTCTGTTAAATCTCCTGAGCTATGAATGAACAACATGAAGAAAAGAAAATTTCAGGGCTATGGTACATTGTATTCCCTGATGCGGCCTTACAGTCGGACTGAAATCATTATATTTAAGCACATGATTTTCTATCCTTTAAATCCAACTCAAGATTTGCTTTCATACAAAAGAACAAAACACGCCATCTGTAATTTTTCCGGGAGGCACACACTGTTATTGTGCACCGGTGGACAAAATTGACCACTTACATTGCGAAATAATCCACCCCAAGGGCTGATTTTAAGGAACATATTACACTTGTAAATATAAAATGATGATGTTTTCAAGAGATCTTAGGGTTCTTTTTTTTCTGGATACACATTTTAACCGGCATTAGATCTTTTATTTACCTTGCTTCCAAAGAGAGTTCAACAGAATCAAAAACATACCTGTTTTTTAGCTGCAAAACCAGTTGAAAATCTTTAATTGTAAGATTGTTCTTAACATAACAGATTTATGACCTTACCATTTAACAAGTGATGTTTGGTGGATAAACAGTCATACAAACCATAGTAGTAAGCAGTAGTAGTTAGCACTTTTCATAAACGTACCTTTAATTATCTTAATCATTTACTTCTTACTGAGCACTAGCAAACTTTAACGCTTAACATTCAGTTCGGTTTGTTATTTATGGTTAAGATCAGTTCAGACTCTTTACTAAAGTAACAGAGAACTTAAAGAACATAAAATACAGCATTTTACTTAAATGTATTTGTAAAACTCCTTCATTTATAACACAAGCATGATCAGTTTTCCATGAAAAGAGTTGGTGCCGCATAAAAGCAATATCCCAATTGTTCTAAATACCTAAATGTCGCTGGCTCACTTGACAGGCTCTGCAAAAATGAGCTGAAGGTTTTTTTAACAGAGCTCTTTTGTCCCCGGTGACATTAAGCCCAGAACATAAGCGGTACATGCTCTACCCACTTATCTCGTCCTTTAAACCTTCCAGTCTGTTGTGTATGGTTGTCACCGATCCTGACAGTAAAAACAAGAAGGATTTATTTTCATCAAAGAGAATTATTTTGGTTCCATTCAGAAGAATTTGCAATCAGATCAGGATGGTCTTCTTTCAAAACCCAGTGACAATTGATATGCATGACTTTGTGTTTAAAAGAAACATGAAACTGTGTCTGAATATTGAGAGACAGTAGAATTGGGTCAGTGGTGGTCCGGTGGTTAGAGAGTTGGACTTGTAAGCGGAAGGTTGTTGGTTCCAGCCCAGTGTCAGCAGAAAATTACTGAAGTGTCCTAGAGCAAGACATCTTACCCAACTGAACAATACTTGTATGATGCTTAGAAGTGTCTGCTATGTGAATAAATGTAAATGAAAATGTAGAAGAGCAAACAATGGATCACAAACAATATGTGCTTTTAAACAAATGGCTGTTACTTTCCCATCCTGAGAAATGTCATTTGACACTAAATCATCTGAAATCCCACATGAAAATTTCTAGTTTTAGACAATTTGGGACAAGAGACGTTCAATACTATATATATGAAAGCCTCTGGCACCGATCACACTCATCTTAGCAAAGCATCTCAACTCATTTTTGCGATTCTCATGCTGTCGTCATTAGTCAACGGAAAGATGAAATCAATCATTCCTTTGAGGATGAATGATGACCATCTGACAGGGAGGCAACATTAGTCAGTCAGTTTTTGTTTACGCCACACAACGCCGCTTGCCAAGCCTTCGCCCCCGAGAGCAGAACTTGGTTAAGTTGGAATAGCTGGATGTAGAATTTCAATCCATTAGTGTGCTGGCCGGCCTTCCCGCCCGCATTATTCAGAGCGGCGACCATGAGATAAATGTGCATTCATTATCACTAGTGGACATTTTCAAAAGCAGCGACTCCTTGTTAATGCAAAGTCTTATGTGTGTGGGGAAAAAACTTCTTTAAATCAAAGATATTAAATATAATCCTGGAGAAATTTCATTACTTAGAGGTGGCTCTTTCGAAGCTTAAGAGTTTCATTTATGGACGTGTGGTTCAAATATATGTTTCATTTAGGCATAATGCATTTGAGATGTTTCTTTTAAAATTCCTTTGGCTGAAAAAATAGACAAGTGACTCAGTCATTGATATACATTATTCGTTATAATCATGAAACGCAATTGTTTTGTTAAGATTGCGATTGACCACGGAAACAAAGTCAGAAAAATAAATTAAGTATCAATAATAAATATTTATTTTAGTATATATTCTTAATTATTTGAATTATTTGTTAAACAGTGTCTACACTGGAGACAGTACGTCAAAAAAAAGAAAATTTGTACTTATTTAAATAGGTTATTTTCTTTTTTATTTTGACGTACTGCCTCCAGTGTAGACACTGTTTAACAAATAATTCAAATAATTAAGAATGTCTACTAAAATAAGTATCACTCAGTATGGACAAATGTTAACATTTGTACTTATTAAAATGTTAACATTTGTCCATACTGAATGATACCCTAATAACAAGCCGTGTCGAATTGCATCTAGTGTAGACAATGTGTTAATTTACCACTGGACTATAAAATATTAATTTAATCAGATGAATAGTAAACAAACGATTATTGCTAAATGAAGTATGAAAAAATAATAGTTTTATCTCTGTCTGTTAGTTTCGTAATTGTTGGAAGCCAATCTGAAACTGAAAATTGATTACGAATAATTTCTCAGCCCTTCTCTAGCTGGCAAATCTGAGTATAATGAGAGATTTCATGACATAATGTTAGATTACTGAGACCTCGATGAGATCTTGTGTGTTATTTCCTGCTTTCCAATGGGAAAACTGCTCATTTAAGGAATGGCTGGTTGGCCAAATGTTGCACCAGATGGATCTTTTGGCATTCAAGGGAAAAAAACACAAGGAAATTCATCTGTACTTGTACCTTGTTAATAAAATGTTAACTGCCCACAAACATCTGAATAAAAAATTCATCAAATTAATCCCGAGTACCATCAACAAAAATATACAATTTACATTACATGTTATCAGCATTCAAAAATACTTTTTAAACCATACTTAGAAATAGAACGAATGTCATTTCATTATAAAAGAAATATAAGCCAAATCAAACATTTGACAGAGATTACTTAAACTATACGATGAGTCTACTTAAATATTCTTTAAACATTTATTTAACAGTCGTAAGTCAATATAATATACATAAACACAAAAATGAACCATTACTTGAGATTGAATGAGGGCAAAAGAAAGCGAAACAAACTTGAAAAACAAGAAAAGACTGTTCAAGATATTAATTCCCTTTTATTTTAACCTAAATTATATCAATTTGTATTGTTTCATTCATAATCATTCATTTATAATAGTTTATAATTCGTTTATAATCTATTCAAAGTAAAATAATTAAAAAAAGTTTAATAATAATAACCGATCAATCAATTGCAGAATAAAGGTTAATATTTGCATTACATGTCTGTGTACTGTTCACATGTTGAATAAAATGTGTTTGTAAATACATCAATATGTTCAAAAAGATATAAAATATACAAATTTTACATTTAATATGATAAACGTTTTTGGAAAATATAAATAAATATGACTAAATATTACTAAATAAATAGACATTTTTACTTTTATGTGCATTTTTTAATTTAACAAGTTCAGACATCAATAGATTTGTGCTAAATGTTCTAGCTTATCAACATCAAGTTAACATCAAATAAAACTTTAATGTTTAATGCCTTTTGGATGCATTCACAGTTTGTTAAATATAATTCATAAATGTGATTTATGTAGATCCATAACAACTTAAACGAGTCCAACGTTGACATAAAGTGTGTTTTATACCAATCATAGACATTGGACAGCCATTGCTTCACGACATTGTCAACATTAAACACATAAAATGAATAAATGTAAAATTCTCCAATACTTGGCTGATACCTTGCAGATCCTTATTAACAGTCAACACTACCAGTAAACTAACAATCTATCCTTTTAAAAGTGAACAGAAGAATCCAAATATTCTATTTTCTATTTAAATGTAATGTTTTAATGAAAAACAAGAGCCATTGTTGTTTTGCATCAAAATCTCAAAGCATCTATAATTACTCATGCAGGAAGGAGTGACTGTTACATAATGTTCTCACAGTTGGGAACACACAGATATGAGGGGGACCGACACAGATTGACTAAGGATTATGCAAGCGAGAGAATGAAAAAGAGGCCATCGAGCTTCAACCGCCTGCAAACCTGTGGCCCTGCAAACAATTTTTCACATTTATGCATTTGGCACACACTTCTATCCAAAGCGAATGAACTAACAGCATTTCAAAACCATTAATCCATCTTTGTATATGTTATTTCAGCGATTGCTGATACATGAACACACAAATGACAAGCATTTGAAGAATTCTTCCAAAGCTCATATCGACGCAATGACATCATCCACAATACAAGGGTGACTGACTTCTATTATTTCTTTCAGAATTCTGTTCAAGTGGAGGAAATGGTCATGGTGTAAAAGCAAATAATTTGAGGAGGGCCGATGCTTGACGTCCTTTAAACTGATTCTGAAGGCTCGCTTCAATCCGGGAGTCTGAGGAGACGATTGGAGAGGATGTGGCCGAGTTAGGCGCTGTGTTTGTGATTGGCAGGATTATGGTGAGGCATCGGCGAAGCATCCGTGTTGACAGACAAGCAGACGAAGGACTTTAGCGCTTAGAGTGTTGAGGTTCAAGGAGGAAAAACATGATTGTTGGACTTTGGAGAAGGCCGTAAAGATCACAGGCTCCGTAAATGAGTGTAATTATGTGTATTTGTTGTCCCACTTTTACAGAAAAAGCATTCTTACACAGAATGTGAAACCCCAAAAGAAAACTTTAAGGAATTGAATGTGTGATGACAGGGATGAAAACACTTTCAAGAAACTCTTCTGTGCTACACCTTGTGTCATAGTGTTACTATACACACGTTTTGTATATATGACTGTTTTTAATAACACATTAAGAACAGAATTGACACAAATCGATAAAAAGCAATATATATACTTTTATTTGATTGTATGTTTCAAAAAGTGTCTTAAAAAATGAATTTCACCGTATGGTTTTAAGTTCAACCATACAGATTCAGATTCAGATGAAGACTGATGAAGAATGTGAGACTGAAAAAAGAATCCTGGGGTAATTTGACCATACCATGCACTTTTGGTGAAGTTTGGTAACAGGTATTTGTCTAAGTATCTTTCTCTGTGTTGATCAGAACAAAGCAATCCATACACGTTTGAAACAACTAGAGAGTAAATCATGACAAAACTGAGAAGGCCTAATGACGCAAGCTTTGACACAATAATGTCTTTACAAAGGATTTTATGTTTACTGTTTCAGAGACTATTTGATAAGGTATAATATAAATAATAAAAAAGTATACCTTAAAATATTCAAGTTAAAAAACATTCATAATAAACCCTTTTTGTGTTCAACTCATATCATTCCACATTTTAGCAGTGTCCTCCAAAGTTTGAGGCAATGTTATTTATGTTCGTAAAATAACTGGATATGAAATCTATAAATCTGAGACATGATCTTTAAAATATTTAATAATGCTGAATAACTACCTTACTTTACTTGACTAGTATAAACTCAATAATAAAATAATAAAGACAGTGTTATGAGAAAAGTAAGTTAGAAAAGAAAAAGTAGAAAAGTATAAAGCTAGCCTATAAGTAATTTCCAGAAATACAGATGGGTCTGTATAAAATCTGTTAATGTTAATGCATAGACAGGAAATTAATTCTGAATAAAAAAACATCAAAGCTGAATTAAAGAAACTCTGCCGAAATAAAAGTGCATGTATTACATAAATGACCATGTAATCTATGCAGATGTTACACACAGTATAAGATTACAGAAAGTGAATGAAAGCAACACAAAATAACTTAAACATTTACTATTCTGACGGTCGATCACTTTACATAAGCATAGAGAAGGCCAAACATGGTTATTGATGATATATCTTATGCTTTGTCTTTCCTGCAGTATCTTCATTAAGACAACATCAGTCGCACACAAGCAGGAAATTACAAGTCTGTCTTCCCCGGCACTTCATTACACATGCTATCTCACGCATCCGCTTTCTTCCAGAGAGCCTCAATTTGGAACAACATTGCAGCGTCTCGCTGTGAATTCTGCTGGAGACAGCAAAACTAGGACGACGCCAAAAAAAAATTACAAGACAAACTTCATAGCAAGCCGAGCTTCAATTAAAAGATATTCTACATAAATAAATGCTGAGAAAAATCACATCCGAGATCTCTTTTACATCTTATATTTATCTCCTCAATGAGATTACTGAACATGGAGTGCAAGGCTTGAATCTCATCTGCATCTCAGATATGTCCCTTGAAAAAATAGAGTCAGAAATCTTTCAAATATTTCGAGTTAAAAAATTTCTTTAACCTAACCCTGAGTCTATATGTCTCAACAATGTCTCAAGCTAAGCTCAGATTTCTCAAATTGGCAATCAAAAGTCAGAATATGAGATTTCGAATCGAAACATTTGCTTAACTCATATCTGTGTCTCTAATATTTCTCATTTGAAACACACAAAGATCTCAACAATGTCTCAAACTGATCTCAGATTTGTCAAGGCCTCAATCGAAAGTCAGTTTCATTGAAGATCTCAAAACGACCTCAAACTTTCTTATCAGATTTCCAAAAGTATTATTTTATCTGTACAATCTATACAAACTACATCAAAGCATAGAAAACAGTTCTCTGACAGAGTAACTGTGCATAATTCTGCCTTGCATCTGCTAGGAAAACATGTAGCAGGCATGACGGATGCATGAAATCACATTGTTTTGTCGAAAGATTATGTTGCAATCCAGCATGATACACATGCATGCAATGCGAGCTTCTCCACATGAACGCCCGTATCTGAAAACAAAGCCAACAGCAATTTGAAGACAAAGTACAACCCATAAGCCTACAGAGATAATGTATCAATCCATACAGGCTTGCTTGCACTGCAATAAGCTAGAATGCCTTCCATTTATTGCAATACAGCATGTTTTCTGTACAAACACATGCCCTTACACGTGCAGACTCTGTATTCTTTGGCCAGTTTACCCAATGTGACTTTGGTCATCTCTCTTTGACTATGACGAAAGGCTGGTACTTAAACTGTGTCAACTCTCAAGCATTGAAGTATCAGCCCGTTGTGTTATTCGATTTTTTTCACTTCAGCAGACATCACGAGGATGGGGAAGCAGGGAGCCCGTAACGGTATGCTTGCCATTTATCACACGACAGGGGTTAAAATGTGACCGTCTGTGGCTGGATACAGTTTTAGAAACAAACAATCAAGCAAAAAGGAATCAGGGAATGACAAATACAGCAAGGTGTCTTTATCTTTACAAAACCCTTCAGCACGTCACCGGTAATGTAATGAGAAGTGATTTGAAGGTTGAATATTGAACCCCTAAACATTTAACAGCGTCTAAGGGACTTTTTCAATCCGAAAGTGAAAATATAAGGTTATCATTTGTACACAAAATGTATGCAATATATAAAGTCAGTTTTCACAAACACAGACATTAAATTAACAAAAGGCTGACAGTTGACATCGGTACATTCACATTAAATGTATAAAATGAATTTTACATACCAATTCAGACTGCCCACATATACTGTGAAAAAATGATATAAATATACACATTCACCGCTATAACATAGTGTTATGAAAGGTTGTGAAAACCATATTTAGGTGGCAAGAGTAAAACTAGCACAGAAATACTCTTGAGAATACTCAAAGGCATGTGGCATTTATTCCTAAGCATTTCTCCTTTTCTTTTCTGATCAGAAAAACTCATCAGAGCAACCACAAATAAATATCTCGCCTACATGAAAAACTCTTCAGGTAAAACCCAAATCTCCAAAACATCACGACATACACAAAGTTATATTTAGACCTCAAAATGAGAACAATGTTGACGTCAACATAAGGCTTTCCTTTTGATTCTTTTTGCTTCACTTGTCAGTTCAGCCCATGAGATCTAATGGGAGTCGGGACAAAACAAATGAGTTTTCCACTTATAACTGCCTGCAGCTCTTAGAAAAGAGCCTTTTTAGTGTCTCTTTGTTATGCTGTTTTCTCTCCTAGTTTGCATCTGCTAATTCACCCAAAATATACTAATTACATCCATTTTCCACCACGACCCGGAGGTCGAAGGCATGTATGAATGCAAACGCACCGACCGCAGTTTGCTATGTTTATGGTAATTTCCTTTGGATTAGCCACTAACCAACAGGTGTCTTGTTGCTATGGTAACCCTTGGCAGTTTCCAGCCCATAAACATTGCTGTGTTTCTCACAGCATCCGAGAACTTGGCCGTGAGAAGTGCTCTTTATTATTCGTTCAAGTCAAGTTTGCAATCCAAATGCTTTAATTTTATAAAGCATTTTATTTGCTTCTAGAGGCCAGAATGAAGTCTGGTCCACGGTCCAAATCTACTGGACACTTGATTTTAATGGCAAACATGGGCGGAAACAAACCCCAGACCATTCGATGCATAATTATTCCCATTAACTCCTGGCACGGCAAAGCAATATCTTTCCAATTTTGCATGGCGTTGCGTGCCCTGCGTAACCTCTGTCAAGCAAATGGAAATAAGAGCATCACAACAATGTGTAGAATAAAATAATGTAGCGTTCACCAAATTAATAATGCAACCATATCAACAATTTCAGAGGACACAATAACATAAGATACGGCGTCGATAGCCGGCGGAAATGAAAGTCGCTCACAATTTCTAAAAGCTCGGTGTACATAATCACGTATATAAAGGAAAATAACATGAAATACATGAACACACAACTGGTGACATATATCACTGTTTCAGACCTAAAACGTGCAAAACAAATTAGCATTAGATAGTAAACAAGACTTTGAACATTTTTACATTGCAAACAAGTATTGAAACAGAGGATTAAAATGACTTCCAACCTTTGAAATGACGGCACTTTAGCGTTTCCCCACGGCTCAAGGAGTTTCATTAAATATCATGATTAAACTAATCAACAGACTCATTGGTGCCTGTCAGATATCAGAGCTGCCTTCTCAATTAACCAGTGCTCCTTCAACTCCATCGTAGACGTCTTCAATCGCAGGCCATCCCCCAAAACCAGATGACTGAAATAATGAGGGGAAAAGAAACGTTGTGTCCTCCAAAGCTCCTCTTGCTGATTAAAAGCATCGTTTGTGGATTTTCAGGGTAATTTGTTGATCTTTTTGGATGAACGGAGGTAATGCACTCTTTGCTAAAACGGAATGATATCTTTTAGTTTAGCGCTGAAATGAGCTCAGAAAGCAAAACAAAATAACAACTCACATTAAACATCATTTTGGTGTCGGGAAAATTTTGCTTAAGACTCATTTGTTTCTTATATGATTGTCCCGGGAAAGAAAGAGGCAGAAAAGGAGGCACAGAAATTATTGTTTAGAATCTATATTCATACGTATCTGTAATATTCATAAAATATACAATTTTCTAATTTATTTCTCTTTCCTATTTTCCTGAGCAATTTCAAAAGAAACAGGTTTGTTGTACAATTGAGCCATGATATGTTCCTTTACCTTCCAATAAATCCAAAATAAGTGCAAAACACATCCTTATTTCTGTTAATCCATTTCTCTTGATTATAAAGTGAAAAACATAAACTGTAAATCCTTCAAAACTTGAACCCACATGATGAAAATATGCACGTCACCTGACAATCTAGCCCTTCACATTAATTACATTAACATCCCCCAGCGGTGAATCAGTATGCAACCCTACGCCAAGGTCTGTCCTCTCATAAAAGCCCTTTGTGGCTTTACAACTTCGTGAGTCAGACTCTTCAAGCTACCAAGACAAGTTGTCAGGTTGCCCAAATTATTCAAGCCCCTCATCCACGGATGGAGCCTTCATTTTCCACAGCTATAAAAAGATCCACATCAAGCTTAAAGTGGAATAGGACCCTTGAGTCTAAAGAAGCATTGGGTACAAAGCAGAGCTCTTTATCACTGAGTAGAGAGCCAGGTCAGCTTCCTCTTTCAATACTCCACACAGCAATTTTAAATCCATCGGCAGAAAGCAATATTTTAGTCCGTCATGGTCCATGCTGAGACGTTCTTTTAAACCACTTCTATTGTAGCCTTCAAACAAACATATATTTTTATTTTAAAGGATTGGATGAAAAACTTTCAAATTGAATGTACCCATTATTCTACCACTAAAAGGAACCATGGTTTCATATGCAGTAAAGTCATAGCAACTATGGGTTAAAACAACCATTACTTTCATTCAATGTTCAATAAAACTGTCATTCTTAATTTGTAGGAAATGATCTTGAAAAATACCCACTGTTTATTTAGCAATGCAATTAAATGTTAAATGCTAACCAAAGGTTTGCCATAATATTGACCCAGATAGCAAATGTGTTTGTTTTAATGTTGAATCAGTCTCACATTAGTCATTCTCAACTTAATTCAATATTTAGTCAGCCCAACTATCCAATAGAAATTGAAAATTCAAAAACATGATTAAAATGGTTGTTGTATTTGAACATAAGCTGGGTTGATTACAGACAGAATGAACCTATGGGTTAACCCATAGTTGTGAAACATCAATCCAGCTTACATTCATTTACAACCTACAGGTTTATTCTGTCCATATTTTACTCAGCTATGGGCTGAAAACAACCGCTCTTTTATCATAGTTAATCCATGGGTCCTTTACCTAATTTATATCCTTCAAATCCAACAAAAAGGATACTAACACACACACACACACACACACACACACACACACACACACACACCCACACACACACACACACACACACACACACACACACACACACACACACACACACACACACACACACACACACACACACACACACACACACACACACATACACACACACACACACACACACACACACTCACACACACACACACACACACACACACACACACACACACACACACACACACACACACGAGAGGCTCATTCACTATTGACTAAAGCTATTGAATTAACTTCCATCGGCTCAGAACAATCCTGCAACTGTTTGGTTACCTTGTGTCAACCATGATTGACTGGTAAAATCCCAGACAAAGGTGTGTAAAACCGGACATCATATTTATTGATGACATAAACATATTTTGGTCAATATAGTGCAATAAGTGCAAAGCAATCAAAACGATGAAAACGATAAGGGGGAAGGATCGGCGAATGCTTGTATAAAAATAGGTGTTACATTAAAATATCAGTATTACACAACATAATTATTACTTCAATTATTATTAATGAATTTCGATAACATATTAAAAATACATATTAAGAATGAATGCACTTATTCATTTTTAATATATAATATTTCTTCTAATGTTAGCTGGGAAGACCCGATGGCCCTCCATCTTTCAAAAAAGTGCAGAACAGCATACAAAGACACTTCTCCTTTTTTCAACCGTTAAATGATGCAGAGTCTCTCTTCCGTGTTGGGGTGTGCCACTGCTTAAAAAAAGCCACTTGTACAATGCAAGCTACAGTAAGTGATCGGAAACCACAAACAAAATGCTCGTACAGAGAATCGTGGGACATGACACACATAATATCAATGAGCTTTAAAAAAAATACATGGCAAAGAGTATTCCAATAAATACAGTACTTACTTACAGACTAAAGCAGAGAAATCATCCCGCTCGGTTGGATGCAATGCTGTATAGTGTTTGTATTTTGATTATTTTACGTAGACCCCTTTGCCCATCACCAATCCCATGAGATTCACAATAGCTGTATGATTATATTCCTGAAAATGTATTTGGGTGAAATTAACCTGTACAGATTTAATCTTGAGCTAAAAAAATAGATTTTGCATTGCCAGTTTATAATCACACCTCATGCCTCATCCGAGTTCAGCGAGCTCTGTTTCATTCTCATTAATGCCATGTGATTCTGAAATTAAAGTAACATTGTTCGGCACACCCCACTGAAGGTTTGGATTTTTTTTGTTTGTTAAGTTGGTGTATATTGTGCCAAGGCACCCTCCAGTTTTAGTCAGTATAAGGGTGGGGGAATACTTTTACTGCATCTAGATATTTAAAACTGGCTCTGTGTTGTCTGTTTCTCAAGAACTTCGAGGTAGTCCGGCTCTATTTGAAGTTTTGCTTTTAGTTCCAAATAGTCGTTTCTATTGGGCTCCACAAACACAGTACTTGGTGCTGTACCATAAAGCATAGTCTCTTGTATTCCCTCTGGATGTAAGAACTGGCGCCTGACGTCAAAGTTCGGTTGGTATGTGTACGGGACAGGCCCGGTGTATTTGTATTCGAATCTGCCGCCGGCAGTGGCCGGTGACTTATCTGGCTCTAGAATCCCTCTGAAGAAATGTTCCGCATCCTGAACAGGAGAAGGCTGCTCGCGGGGCTTGATGGTGCTGACCGTGTACGCAGGGCTTCTCAAGGTGACCTCCTGGTCCTCGTCCACATTACTCCTGTAGGTGACCTTCAGTTCATGTAGGTCGGGATAATCCTCAATCGCATTACCCTCTCTGGACCTATAGATGGGGTTTTTACACATGTGACCCAACGGATGGGGAATGTACTCGTAGACGTGACCAGCGGGGGCTTTGACCTTGGGTATAGAGCGATTGCTATAGAGATTGTACTGCAAGTTAAAGGAGCTGACGTCCGAGTTGTTGGTGCTGGTGCGGTCGCTCTGAGATTTCTTGCGTCTCTTCATCACCACCACGAACAGGCCGGCTGCCACGAAGACAGACATGATGAAAACGAGCAGAAGGCTAAGAATCAGAACGGACAAAGGAACGTTACTGGAAGGAGTGTTGAACCTCATTGGCGTGTCGGTGGTGGTGATCCTTTCGCCAAAAGGCTCTTCAGATGGAATCACTGTGGACACGACAACGTCGGAGTAATCCGGACACAGCTGCTCGGAGGGCACAACCCGCATGTCCTGTCCAGCGAGACGTTTGGGCGTCACACAGTTGACGTCGTTGACCACCGTTCCGGTGTTCAGCTGCTCCAACCAGATCTTCATGCCAACGGCGTCGCACGTGCAATCCCAAGGGTTCTCAAACAGATCGACCTGAACCAGTGCTTTCAGCTGGTCCAAAACTCCACTCACAGGGAGATTTTGAAAGTGGTTGCTGCGGAGGTTGAGCCGAGAAAGAGACAGACTAGAGAAGATGCCTCCTGGCAAAGTTTTTAAAAGATTGTTATTCAAGAAAAGCAGCTGAAGGTTGGGCACGAAGCGAAAGGTGCCGCCTACAATCTCTCTAATCTTATTATATTCTAAATACAAGTACTGTAGATTCTTAAGCCCAAAGAACATATCGGCTGTGAGTCTGTCAATCAAATTCCCATTCAAGTACAGCCTACGTAGGTTAATTAAATCCCCAAAGGCCCTGTCGTGTATGAGCGCGATCCGATTGTTTCCCAGGTGCAGTAAATCTAATCCTTCGGCCTCCACGAAGTCAGATCTCCGTACCACTGGGATGTAGTTCCCTGTCAGGTACATCTTTTTGGGATTGTATGGCTTGGGCTTTAAGTCTGATATGTTTTCGATCTTTCTTTCCTGGCAGTTGACATTGAGCCCCAGGTCAGAGATTTGCAGATTGCACGTACAGGTTGTGGGGCAGTCCAAAGGCACAGGAGATTTGGTCTGAAAAGCAATGATGGGGCCATAGTTATAAGGGTTGCCTGGAATTCGAGACGTGGGCTTGGACTTGGTTTTGCTGGACGGCCGCGTGCCCTTGGTTGGCCTGGACGAGGAGCGGAGGACGGCTGAAGATGTGGCTGATGCTGTCACGGCCGCCGGCGTGGTTTGAAAGTAGCCGCTGGTGCTAAGCGGGGGCGGAGGGCGCATCTCATACTCCGATATTGCCCTTCTGGGACACAGTTCTTGTTTGGAGACCTCGTCAAGATCTCTGCCGTGGAGCCTGAAAGGAGTCTCACAAACCACCTCCCCCACCAGAGCTGTGTAGGCGATACTCTCCAACCAGGCCTTGAGCGCTATGAGCTCACATGAACAGTTCCACGGATTTTCCTCCAGCTGTAATTCCACTACTTTATCCATGTGCTCCAGCAGTCCGATGTACGGGAACATCTTTAACCGGTTGCCCCTTAGATCCAGGTGCGTCAAGGGCACATTCCGGAAAATGTTCGTGGGCAGAGAAGACAACAAATTGTCATTTAGAATAAGCACAGTCATGTGATGAAGTCTGCTGAGAGTGTTGGGTTCTATGGCGCTTATGAAATTATAATCAATCTGAAGATATTCTAGGCTCTCCAGTCCGGCAAACGTGTCATCGCGAAGCATGTCTATTTTATTATTGTTCAAATGTAATCTCTTTAATCCCTGGAGGCCGTTAAATGACCCTGTCTCCACCTCAGATATGTCATTGTTACCTAAATGCAAAATAGTAACTCCAGTGTAGTTGATGAAGTCATTGACGGATAATCGTTTCAACAAATTGCCCGTCAGCAAAAGATGGTAGGTGGGAAAATGCACCGGGCTAATTTCCGACAGCCGCACAATGCCTCTGTTCTCGCAGCTGACCGTCAGAATGCCTTCTTTCTCCTCGCAAGTGCACAGATTCCTGCAGATTTCCCCATAACTGTCATACATCTCCACCAGGCTCAGAGATGTGGCAAGCAGCAATATTATTTTCAGTATCCAGATATGCATTTTCTTGTGCAGGAATGGCCCAGTTCACTGTGGTGCAGCTGCAGATCGGGGTGTCATCTAGAAAAGGAAAAACATGCCATGAATGACTGTAACAGGAAATCAAATCTGCAACACAGAGATAACCATCAGAATCCTTACCATTAATGTAATTCAAAATGTTCCTACTTTATGCACAAACAGATGCTGGTCTGAATAACTGATGAGTTGGACAATGTGTACGGGTCCTAACTTCTCAATGCAAGACCTCACAACATTTCTAATGCATTTCTCTAAAGACACTATCATTGACACAGTGAATTGACTTATTCACCCCCTGTGTTAATATGATATTTCATATTCAAGCACAATCTGTATCACACGCTTATATTTGACAAGACATTTCACACACAGAAGACTACAACAACCACAATGTTCTTGTTTCGTGGCAAATGAAAGTGGCATCGACTGGCAGAAATATTATCCTCAATCCAATGCGCAATCTGGGAATGCATTTTCAAGAAATGATCGAGCGACATCTCGGTTACTCACGACTAGACATCTCCATGGTTTCCAAGGACTTTAAAGTCTGACAATCTGAGCAATCTGAGCATTCGTCAATCTGAAAATATAATGAACTTATTTCCTCATCAAAGCAGAGAAGCTGAACATCTCCTGTACTCACCCCACATATCCAAAGACATCAACTCCCAATGAGGATTGAAGTTAAAGCCTACAGTGAACGACACAGTCGTGTTTCATGAGAGATCTCCATCCCTGAACCCCAGAGCTCATCCTCCAGACAAAACAGAAGCAAAACCTGACGTCATCGATTATAATCTCTAATGAATGATATAATATTAAACCATATTCTTGAGAATTCGGAAGATGTGGAAGCATTTGTATTCATGCTAATCAACCTCTCTCTCTCTCTCTCTCTCTCTCTCTCTCTCTCTCTCTCTCTCTCTCTCTCTCTCTCTCTCTCTCTCTCTCTCTCTCTCTCTCTCTCTCTCTCTGGTCTCTCTCTCTCTGGTCTCTCTCTCTGGTCTCTCTCTCTCTCTCTCTCTCTCTCTCTCTCTCTGGTCTCTCTCTCTCTCTCTCTCTCTCTCTCTCTCTCTCTCTCTCTCTCTCTCTCTGGTCTCTCTCCCTCTCTCTCTCTCTCTCTCTCTCCCATAAACACACACTTGGACGCGCACCCCCCCCCTCCTTATGCGCTATACTACATGCATGATAAAAATACCATGAAAAGTCCAAATGATGGTGCTTTCTATGCAAATAAACGATAGAGAATAACCCATTTGTCACATTTCACCGGATCAAAACAAGCTCTCATTCATTGTCCACTACATGTCCTCTATTCAACCCATCTGATGATGGAACACATTCATAATTCCTCACCATCGATGTTCTTTGATCTCCAACTACATTGTAACAAATGTAGCGTCATTGTATCAAGCACGAGTGCAGATGTTACAATGTATCAAGTACAGAAGAGAATTCAGCACCACGGACAGCTCCGAGATGCTTGAGAAAAGCCATGTCCTTACCCACACAGAACTCGAACACATCATGACCAATCCATAACCTTGAAGACACTGGATCCTCCTTATCCAGTCTGTATAATCCTTGAAGTGTCTCGTGGTGTGGAGGACACAAACTCTCCGTGGAAACGAGACGATCAGGAGGAAAAAGACGGAAAAAAAGACAAGTTTAGGAATCTCTCTTGCTTGACATCGTCGTTTCCAGACCCAATCCGCCCTGTACTGAGTCCATTTCAATCTGTGAGTGTGTAAAACATGCGTGTGTCACAGATATGTGTATCCAAACACACGAGACTCTCTTCCTTGTGTCAATGCACGGACGCATGGAGATCGCATCCCAGATCTGAGCTCCGGTGGGATTCGATTCAATCACCTTCTGCTTTACTGCTGGATGCGGTTTCTTCACAGATGCTCGGGGGTCCAGACCCAATGCTGACTGCTTTCATGTTTTTGGTTTGGTTTCTCCACACGGCTCCTGTAAATCCTCCTTTGGAGATGGGTTGCCATCCTGAGTGATGTTTCAACTAGTGGGACTTGGATTTCCATTGGCTCACTGTTGCTGTACTGTCGTCAGATCAGTTGTACATTTGGGGCAGGCTGGAATATTTAAGAGAGGGCTTCACATAAAAGCTTAGTGCACAATGAGTTTACGCAACGCAATAATTGAGGGGTGATGACCATGGTTAGAAAGGGTGAAGGGAAGAATGAGAGAGAGAGAGAGAGACCAGAGAGAGAGAGACCATAGAGAGAGAGCGAGAGAGAGAGAGAGAGAGAGAGAGAGAGAGAGAGAGAGAGAGAGAGAGAGAGAGAGAGAGAGAGAGAGAGTGAGACCATAGAGAGAGAGAGAGAGAGAGAGAGAGAGAGAGAGAGAGAGAGAGAGAGAGAGAGAGAGACCAGAGAGAGACCAGAGAGAGACCAGAGAGAGACCAGAGAGAGAGACCAAGAGAGAGAGACAGAGAGACCAGAGAGAGAGAGAGAGAGAGAGAGACCAGAGAGAGACCAGAGAGAGACCAGAGAGAGAGAGAGAGAGAGAGACCAGAGAGAGACCAGAGAGAGACCAGAGCGAGAGAGAGAGAGAGAGACCAGAGAGAGACTAGAGAGAGACCAGAGAGAGAGAGACCAGAGAGACCAGAGAGAGACCAGAGAGAGAGAGACCAGAGAGACCAGAGAGAGAGAGAGACCAGAGAGAGAGAGAGAGAGAGAGAGAGAGAGAGAGAGAGAGACAGAGAGAGAGAGACCAGAGAGAGACCAGAGAGAGAGAGAGACCAAAAAGAGAGAGAGAGCGAGAGAGAGAGACCAGAGAGAGAGAGAGACCAGAGAGAGAGAGAGAGAGAGAGAGAGAGAGAGAGAGAGAGAGAGAGAGAGAGAGAGAGAGAGAGAGAGAGAGAGAGAGAGAGAGAGAGAGAAAGAAAGAGAGAGGGACCAGAGAGAGAGAGAGAGAGACCAGAGAGACCAGAGAGAGAGACCAGAGAGACCAGAGAGAGAGACCAGAGAGAGAGAGACCAGAGAGAGACCAGAGAGAGACCAGAGAGAGAGAGAGAGAGAGAGAGAGACCAGAGAGACCAGAGAGAGAGACCAGAGAGAGAGAGAGAGAGACCAGAGAGAGAGAGACCACAGAGAGACAGAGAGACCAGAGAGAGAGAGAGAGACTAAGGCCCATAGAGGGCAGTATAGTCAGGCATCTGAAAGCAGGACATGCATCACATTAAACTTCCTTTATCCTATAAGATATTTATTTTTAATGTAAGATATATGCATTCACAATCTGCTTTTAAAGCCTTTATAAGATATAAAGCAACACACCTTCTAATACTATATGATGTCACTTCACACAATGAGAGAAAAAAAGGCCTTAACCGATCCTCCATCAACCAGCCTGAAGGCAGAGATCAGATTTGCTTCAAAAGTCACAAGAAGAAAGATTTTACCTCTAATCCGTGATCTTATTGGCTGCTGGATAACTAAAGCCAGGTAAGCTTCTAACCTTTGGTTACTAATGCGTTATTGTCACCTGCAGGTAAACAGAACGATAAGGGCCTTTGTTCCTGGAGAATATTTTATGGGCATTGTAGCTGCCCTATAAATTAAATAAAGAAGATATTTTGAAGAAAGCCTGCAATTAAACAGCTCCAGCATGCATTAACTTTGCAAAATCAGTACAAGTGAAAAACTGCGAGTGTTTATTGTTGTTAAGACACCTTTCTATAAGATATCAATTTTTTTCAGCAAAAAGAGGAATTTCACAGGTCTAAAAGTGAAAAGCGGATGAGTAAATGACGACACAGTTTTAAACAATCATTTAAAGTTTCATCGGAGACAAACACAGCCATAGATGCACAAGTGGTCATTTCCAATCACATCTCAAGATCCTCTG